>OZ035998.1:50468446-50728446 GCA_964035015.1 Corallium rubrum | reverse complement strand
AACACAACACAACACAACACAACACAACACAACACAACACAACACGACACGACACAACACAACACAACACAACACAACACAACACAACACAACACAACACAACACAACACAACACGACACGACACAACACAACAACACAACACAACAATTTTATTTAAAGTCGTCAAATGCACTTCGCAAAACCAGCTAGTTTACAAACAAGCAATTATTTAGTTATAACACATAGTAAATATATAATATCAAAGTTACACAAATTCATTTTAGGTCTAGGTTGCGTATACAAACAAACAAGCAAACAAACAAACAAACAAACAAACAAACAAACAAACAAACAAACAAACAAACAAACAAACAAACAAACAAACAAACAAACAAACAAACAAACAAACAAACAAACAAACAAACAAACAAACAAACAAACAAACAAACAAACAAACAAACAAACAAACAAACAAACAAACAAACAAACAAACAAACAAACAAACAAACAAACAAACAAACAAACAAACAAACAAACAAACAAACAAACAAACAAACAAACAAACAGACAGACAGACAGACAGACAGACAGACAGACAGACAGACAGACAGACAGACAGACAGACAGACAGACAGACAGGTAACAGCTTTTTATTCGTGGTGTGACCTAGAATATTTAGGTGTACCAAATCCAGGAAAATAATTCATTTTTTTTGGCAAACCACTTACCGTGCATCTGCTGTTCGTGGTCGTTGAGGGACCCTTGGAGACGAAGGCAATGGTGACGTTGATCTCATTGGTATGGGTGATGTACTTGCTAAAACAGAAAAACAAAACATAGTACAATACACACTTGAGAAGAAGCAGAGTATTTTCAAGGAAGATGTTGCTTTTAGCAAAAAACGAAATATTCCAGGTAGAAAGATTGATTTACATATCTTGACCAACAACCGAGGGGAATAATCGTTATTGGCTATTAGTATAGGTAATCATGATAGCGAGTGCAATTAAGGATCTTACACTAACTAATTAAAATAAATTTCCAAACCATTGCAATCCATACATCAGTTCTCAATTTCTACACTTTGTAAAGTCATAGCTTAATTGGTAACCAAAAATGTTTTCACGTAACCTTACCAGTAATATTAACCTGCACGAAAGTGTGACAAAGTCTAGTCACATGCACTAAAAAGATGTAAAATGTGATGCTGCAGTCTTACCGCTCACAAACTTTGATTCCACTTCAAGATGGGATACTATGTCAGGAGAACTACTTTTGTTTGAAGTACGAGCTATTTCTTGGAGTTGCAACCTTGAAATTAAACAAAGAAATTTAACTCTGTTAAACATCGTCATATGCATGCAGTGACAAGTGAACTAAGGGCAGCTTAGGGCAGAGTTGACACTCTAACAATTAACCGGGAACATTTAGGGCGTCAGTGCATAGTAAGTGTATAAAAAGGTGTCAGTAGAGATGTCAATTCCACAAACGCCCAGACTAGTACTAACGTCCGACGTTAAATCTATTCAAATTTACTGGGCGCAGATCCACGCTCATTCAGTTGTCAGCAATGTTGTCTATAATTGTCTGAGTGTTCTCATAAATTCAAAATTATAGCTTACTATAAGTGTCACCTACACAGCACTATATAGTTGTCCCAACGCCAACTGTTTACAAGCTGTGAGATTTTCACGTAGACCATAAATAGTCTAAGTCTATGTTAAAAAGTGGGGAAAGTTTTAAAGAACAAGAAATAGTGTTAGGAACACGGGCTCGAGGGATGAGTATTTCCACAGCCATTAAAGGTTCTAAAAAACTGAATGACACTTTTCATGGCGATAATGTAATATAGATAAGTTTTGTGGAAACACCACGTAAAATATTTATTTTGTGAAGCTTTCGGCCTGTTGACTCAGGCACAGAATAGTAAGTAATACAACCAGAAGTCCAACTCGCATCGGAACCTTTGAAGTTTATATCCTCGCGCATGTTGCCTCGCGCATCTTGATTCCTCGCCATCCTACGCCATCTTGGCAAGTTCCCCCCGGCAGTTTGGACCTTCAAAAGAAGGTTAAAACTGCCGGGGGAACTTGCCTAGGATGGCGTCGGATGGCGTAAAATATCGCGCCTGCGCATCGAAGAAATGCGGACAAGTTTTCCATAACGTTTATATTGCTCTGATGAAGGCCTGCAGGGGCGTTGGAAGGGTAAAGATATAATAAAGAAATTTGAATGCAGATATTCAATGTCTGGAAAAGTGTTGTCTTTGAGTATTTTATGATGTTTTTGGACCTTTAGAATTCTGTAAATCCTTGTCCTAAAATGCAGGAAATGGCATTTCAGAGACTCTAGATTTCAAAGTTTCCCGGGAGACCATGCCCCCGGACCCCCTTAAAAACCACACACACACACACACACACACACACACACACGCTTTTAGTGTCGCTCCGACGCCCCTGAAGGCCTGGGTCAACAGGCCGAAAGCTTAGTAAGTAAATATTAAACGTGGTGTTTCCACAAAATTATCTTGAATACTATATATTATCGCCATGCAAACTTTCAAACCATTAAAACAGAATTGTGTCAAATATTCCAATAAACCATTTGCATGACGTACGATGGCGTCGGGTGACTACCACTAGCACCAAAATGCTTTAGCATTTCTTTGTCTTCAGTGATAATAAATAGAAGATACTATAGCAAAGCAATCTGGTAGTTGTAGTCACCCAATGCCACCCAACGTCATCGTTCAAATGGTTTATTGAAATCACAACTTATCAGGAGTCATCAACTTACTCGTATTCACTTCGTAGCCATTCCAACTCCTCATCGTGTTTCTGTTTCATTTCTTGAAAGTCATTCTCAGTGTACATCTTTATTGGCTACAATTCATCGAAGAAATGGATTAAATATCAATAATCGTGCATTATTTAAATAATGTATCAATTATTGCATGGCTGCAACTGATCGAATGAATTAAAAATCAACAACGTTCTGGTTAAGAAACTCCACGTTCTTTTCACTTTTTTTCAAGAATAATTAGTCTAAATAATACTATTTTGTCGTGGTGACAAACTTTAAAAATGCTCTGAAAAATGCATTTGCAATGACGAATGGCAATTAATGTTGGAAAGCTCTTAGAACTGTTGGAAACCTGGCATAGTTAGACTAAAACAGAAGTGGTATCAGAAAAAATTTAAAAAGAAGCACATTTCACTCTGATGAAGGGATCCGACCGAATGTTACCAAAAATACCGACAGTTTACCATCTTTTCACTTTGCTCTATCTAAAACACTACTTTTTTACACGATGCATTGCAGTTGTCATGCTTCTTTTAATCTTTTTAAAACAGTTCTTCTAAGAGCTTTCCAATATAGCCATTAACATAGTAAATGCGGTTTTTAATTAGCAATAAATAAATCCAAGTTGAGGTATTGCCACCTACTTCATTTGCTTTTAGCTTGTTTTTATCCTCTTCTTCCATTCTAAAAAAAATTAAAATATATTATTTTGAACGGATAAAACGCACAGGATATCCGAACTCCTCGTTAATGGAGCTCACGTCTAAATAAGCAAATCAAACAATAACCAAAGAAAATCCAGTGCCGTAGGAGCGAAATTTCCCCAGGGGGTCTGGGCTTCTCCAGGAAATTTCGGATTTCTAACACCTCTGAAATAGCATTTCCTGCATTTTGGTGGAGAATTTAACAAAATTTAAAAACCTAGGGAGTGTTTAGTGTTGATTATTCTCGAGACCTAACTTTTTTTTTAAATTTCAGTGAAAAACAACACAGTAGTATTTTTTTCAAGTTACTTTATTCATTCTAAAATTTTAAAAAAACACACATGTGCCCCCCCCCCCCCCCCGCCCCAGGGCAGATCGTCACACGTAACCATGAAGATCTAATTACGTGCTTAAATGCATGCATGCATGCATGCATGTTAAGCTATAAATTCTGCGTACCTTTTTACTTCCATCATTTCATCAAATAATCTGTGAATTCAAATGTAACCAAAAAGTGAAATAACATTAGTTTAGTCACATGCAATGTAGACTCCAAGACACGTGGCTCTATACGCTTTATAATTATAGATTTAATTAGTTTTCTTCAGTTTCTTGATATACCGTGGACCCCACATCTCGAACTCTTAAGGGAGATAAAGAATAGTTCGACATAGCGATAAATTATTTTGTAAAATAGTGAAACGAACGAACGAACGAACGAACGAACGAACGAACGAACGAACGAACGAACGAACGAACGAACGAACGAACGAACGAACGAACGAACGAACGAACGAACGAACGAACGAACGAACGAACGAACGAACGAACGAACGAACGAACGAACGAACGAACGAACGAACGAACGAACGAACGAACGAATATCAATCAAAGCGCTGCAAACTCGTGAATCGTTATACGGCACCCACAGTGTCTAATGAAATAGATAAACGAAATATGAAATGAAATAATGTCAATAAATAAACTTACTCTTGAATAGACGACGTTTGTGTTGACTGATCAGATGAAAGAAATCTAAAAAAGTCAATAAAATTTAAAAGGAACAGAATAAAACATGGAGATAATGACTCACCACGACTTTTACAATGTTATGATGCGGAAAGAAGGTGGAATAACACATTCAATTAATTTCAATTTGCAGAAAGAGAAAAAGTTAATTCTAAGTTGCAACCCTCTTTATTTGATTTTCCTGATTGGATGGCAACGTAAATAAATACAACGCAAATAATGCTCAAGACAACTCAAAAACGTTTTCTAATTGGCACTTTATTTGCGCGTAGCGAATATATCGCAAAAATATCACTAGTTTGCAAATAGAATTAACTTTTCATTAAATCTTTTCTGTAAAATAAGGAAAAAGTAAATAATTATATAAAAACAGAACTTACCTTTCTTTTGTCGACTTTTAACAACATAAAAATAAAATAGAAAATAAACTGAATGACGTAAAGCTTATATACAGTAGCACTCTACCAGCATCTTAAGCTATAAAAGTTATCAAATTTTCCTTACTCTGCGAACATATAGTCTTTGCAATCGCGTAAATAAAACGACATAAATTTATTCACTTATCTGTTAGAAATTAACTTAAACATTCTGTATAAAAGGTTTGAATCCGGGGTAATTAATTGCTCATTCGGTAAATATTGTTCTTTCGGATGACTTACATTTAAGTCTAACGTTTCGGCAGGCTTTATTGGCTGCCAGTTATTGGTTTAGTGTGCTGTCGTCATCGTGGTCATCGTCAGCAAATTTGCGTCGTCGCGTCAGACCACGACAGCACACTAAACAGATAACTGTCACTCTGATGAAGATGGCAGCAGCATGCCGAAACGTCAGACATAAATTTAAGTCATCCGGAAAAACAATATTTACCGAATTAAAATACTCTTTTAATTCATGGTGTGTCATTCATGGTGTACGAGGTTATAATGTCGAGGTTATAATGTGCATAAAAAACAACAACAAGTGAGTTACTGAACATTTTTTGTTATTTCTCTCATTTTTTTGATATATTTTTATCAGGCTTTAGAGCTCCGAGCAACCTTTCAAGTCCTACTCTCCACAAAAAAGATTATTGATTGCGACAAGATACACGAAGCACCCATATTCATGAGCAGCCATAATTATTTGCCAACGTCATGTAATAGAATCTCAATCAAACTTCAACTTGCAGGTATAAGTTTCGTAATTTTCCAATTTTTAAGCAGATACAGGTATATACATGCAGAAACAACATAAATGTTCTATACCTGATAGCAAACGAGAGGAACGTGACCAACTACTGAGTTAAACATTGTTTCTTTATCAGACAGCAATGATAAAAGAGGGTGTGTCTCTGGTGAACTGAAATCAGCAAGATCTTCATTTTCATTAATAGTTTTCTGAAAAGGCAAAGAACAAGAAACACGATAAGCAATTTCAATATTAATGTTCCTAGTAATGCTGTAGTGCTAATGCTATATATAGTGTTGGAAACTATCGTTCTGTTCATTTACAAAAGCGTATATTCTCCTTACTGCTCAAGATAGCGTATATGTGCTGGTGTGTGATGGAAGAGGTTACACAGGTTCCCTCTAGGATTCTAAAGATGTATATATACTGTCGCCAACATAACCCCAACATAAACACTAAATTTAATCTCACACGGAAGGAATTTTCCAGCTTTTTTCCCAACGAACCACGCCTATAAGTCTTTATATGGAAAACCGGCACTGTAGCACTAAATCTTGAGGGATGCGCAGTAAAGTTCAATAAATCACTTGGCGCAATCTTCGTTCCTAGTATCTAATGTCGTCGTGAACCAGCTTTTAGCCAACCAGAATGCACAATTTGTGCATGAGTCTTGACACCCAATAAAAACCTGTAGGAAACGTCCTAGTGAACTGGATCACAGTTCTTAATCTGCATATTGAAATCAATGAAGTAAACACCGTAAATCGGGATGCGAATATTCGTTTGAGAAGCAAGGTCAAACAGGGGACTCCAAACACTCGAAAACAATAAAAACCTCGGGGTTACGCCCTCAGTTTTCATTCGTTTTCTCGTGTTTAGAACCCCTGATGAAACACTCAAACTCGTGTGCTTGATCTATTACTTCATGTATGCATTTTATGAATTTACCTTTAATTTATTAAATAGTAAAGCAGCCGCGTACCAGAATTTTTAAATCGCTGTATTCCACAGTGCACATTGCGATCATTTGTCCTGCTTTTCCAGACTGAACAGCAATCCGCAGTTGTTGTGACTCTATGTTTGAAACTGGTTTTCCTTTCACATAAACTTTATCCTCAGGTAACGTAAACACAAATTCTTGGAATCTACGCAAAAGTAATGAAAGAAAGTTATCGTCATGTTATTTCAAAATAAACCCTTGATCTTTCAACATCAATTCGTAGTATTTAATTGAATTTATTACTATTTCTTCTATGTTGTATATACGTACTCATATATGTCATAGCGCATTACAATCGTTATAAGATTAGTATCAACAGTAGTAAATATCAGACACCATTTGTTAAAATTTTCACATGCATGCATGCAGAAGAAATCATAAATAAATAACAGTTTAGTAAAGCGACTTTATCTGTTTGTTGAGGCCAGGTAACCATGTGACAGTACTTTGGATACTGATAATCCAGTGCTCATCACTCCTGGATCACTATGGAACTAGTTCATCGTGATTGTATAGTTGACGTGTGTGGTGGGGAGAGAGGACGCTCTGGTAAAGACTGGATTTGGGCGGGCCAAGTTAAGACTTTTTTCGATACATTTAGAAGATTTTTTCGGTGAGTTCCTGATTGCGTTGGAAGGATCAAATACTTGGTAAGAATAAAATACTTTGTCTGCTTTTCACAGTTTGCACGGACTCAATGTTTTCAACTGGCGGGAAAATTTACAAATATATTGGACTATTTTGTCACGTGATCTACAGTCTTTGCCAGGGCGTTTGCTCGCCCCGCCGCATCTTCTCATGAACGTCCTGGGAACGAGGTTGTTGACATGTGTGTTCGTATAAACATGGTACCCTGGCCCAATCAAAGAATATGGGCCAGGTAACCACTAAAGACTTCTGCTTTCCTATTGGTTAAAATTTCGCGCGTTTTTAGTGGCTATGAGTAAAACTGCAATCGTCATAAGTGGATTTAGCCCTGACGACGTGAGAATGAGATTAGTGGTTACCTGGCCCATATTTCTTTTGAAATTGGGCCAGGGTACCAGACTAGTATAAATAGCGTGTGCACTGTCGTGATGCAGCAGTTGTTGGTAAGTCGTCGTGCAGTGAAGTACACCTTTTACGATTGGTTGTTGTGTCTTTAGTATCCTGGCAAGGGCAGCTCAACCACTGACTATACCAACCAGCCCTCCCCGTCAACAAACGTTACACACGCAATACGCATTACTTACTCATTTTCTGCAGACATTTGGGGCAACCTTTCAGCATTCTCATGTGAAGCAGATAATTCACTGTTATCCTTAGCAGTCCCATAAATCCCACCACTAAACACTTGATCCCCAAAACACACTGTAGAGATTGGTTCAGAAACTAGCAAAAGAGAAATTGAAGCGACAGTTTCTTATTAAAAGTGCAAATAAAAATCAAGCAAAAATCGTACGCCATGGTCGATTAGTTATGTGGTATACTGCATATACACCCAGACTCTTTTCTCTATTTTGAGAGCTGAAGTCTGAATATCAATTAGCCTGCGAGCTTTCCGCCCCCCCGCCCCCCCCCCCACCCCCACCCCTCTTGCCTCTTGTGCCCAATGTCCCAAATAGCCAACCTGTGCATGCAGTCATTTCGGGGTGAGTCAGATATGTTTTTAAACAATTACTGAAAATTACTGTACATCATCTTCGTTAATTCTCTGATTGAAAAGAAAGCTTACCTTTTGCACAGTCAGGTTTATAGACTCTAACATGTAGAAATCTAAATAAAATAATAATAATCAGCATATTAAACAAAAGCACTATTAGTCCTGCCTCGTACCCAGGCGCAATTGGAAAGGGGAGCGCGCAAGGACCAATGGGATTGGAGCCCTCTTCCCATCAGCACCTTCGCGCTACACCCTCCTCCCCCCAAAAAAGTCTGGGTACGAGGCAGCTATTATTTATGGATTAACTGCACTCGCGTACGTGTGTTAATTTAATATCAGGGATTTACACCCACGAGTTTACTAACAAGGAACTGAACGGGAAATTAACATTTTATTATTCAATTTGCGTACACTGGATGTAAGATTTACAAAGCAGCCTTGTTTAGTACAAATATTTAGTTGGCCTTCAGCAGCATTAGTGTTATAAATGAAGAAAATTAAGTGAACTTAATATTTGTTTAGTTTCCTCATTCAAGAACGAGTATTAAGTTCATATTCATGTAAAAATACCTAAACTCCAATTCACCTTAAGAAATAGTAATATTCCAAACTGCGTTCTTAATCTTTTATATTCCTTGATATGACTTCAGAATTTCAAAATTTCAGCAATCATGCTTTAGTATCCGCATGCTTTTATGAAATTAAGATATGGACGATAAAGCATGGCTGAGCGTTGCCATAACAAACAGAGGGGCACGTGGCAGAAATTACCCAATCAGAACTCACGAAATACGTCAATGTTCGGAAATTGAATATTACATAAGAATTTTGTTACGAGCTGCAGCAATATTGACGTTACTTTATAATAAATTGGCGCTTCAACGAGTGATTACTTCATCGTAATTACTCAATGACCCTAGGCCAGTCAGACTCAAGCAGTGTTTATCGGTGACTTCGTTTGGACTAGTCAAAATATTTGCCCTGTAATACTCGTCTTGATTCGAATCTCAACGGTAAATGAGACAATGCAAACTGAAAACACAATTTGAGTCGAAGCTTCTTAAATTTCTAAGTGACTTGAGTCAACCAACCAGAAAAATAAAATATGGTATCCTTTAATAAGAAAGATTTCAGCAATGGAAGTACCAGGCGGAAAACGTAGTCGGGTGATAAATATTATTGCCCAGCAGATAACTTTTAAAAACACCATATCGAATAGGAATACATTTATTAAAGTATTTCAATCTACTCAATGTATTCCTATTCGATATGGTGTTTTTAAAAGTTATCTGCTGGGCAATAATATTTATCACCCGAATAAGAAAGATAAAAAAAATGTGGTAAAGCAAGCACGTTAACTGATTGAACAATGTATGCACGTCACAGTCATATTGGTTCTTAAGATTCAGCTTGATAATCTCAACTAAAACACTAATCCTAATTTAACCCTAATAGCACAACGTACAATCTCCAAACTGCAATCTCGTGAGAATAGGGCTTATGATTTTTCACGAGTACTTAGAGCTTAACTGGCAAACTGAAAAACTTTACTGTCACCAATCTGCAAACTACTTAATGTACATGTACATATTGTTAGTCACTATGATTTTTGATTTGGATAATGCAAATACACATACCTGTTGTACTGGGGCTCTCCGGTCCAAACGCTTTTTTCTTCCTTTGCAATAGCAACTGGCTTCTCTTCTGAAGATTCGTCGAAAAAGGAAACACTCTTCTAATAAGATATCAAAAAGAAATAAAAATAATAAGATAATAAAATAGAAAATAACAAAACCAATGACAAGTTGGATGTGCTATACTGCACGTATGAATACAAACTATATACTTAATGTTTTACGTTTACCTTTCCAAAAGATGGACCATCGGTATTTCTTGGTGCAAATCTTCGACCAGGTATTGTAGCTCTTGGATTGTTAAGACGTCGTACTCCAGTAGGACTCTCTGTTCGGTCTGGTCTTAATCTTCGCGGGAATTCTGGTAATGGCACAATTGCAGAGAAACAGAATATGGCAGTCGACGCTTGCAATACAAATGCGATGGTTAATCTGAGTTTAACTTATGACAGCTTGTATAGCAAAAACAAACGAAAAAACTTTAATCTACGATACTTCTAATTTTTAGCAGAAACTTACTAAAACTGTGGTCAAATGACATTTTCTATCTTCTCATACTAGTCCGATTGGCTTTACTACTTGCTATTTATCTATGCATGGAATGTACATGAACCAAGAAACATGTGCACTTGTACAAATAGCATCTTAGTGTAGATCTTGGTCAGACATGGTTCGTACTGTGACAGCCTGAGGCATTTTTATACGCCATTGAGTTTAGCCCCCGGCTGCAAGAAATTATGGTTAGCTCTTGGTCCATTTACACAACCGTTAAATAATTTGTTCTAAATTTCTATATAAGATTTTTATCACCTTGTAAAAGATGTAGAATGATTAGCTATCGATCATTTAACTAAGAGAGACCGTACCTCCTTCCCGTTCAAATGGATATTTCGATTTAAACCTAAACACAAAAATTAAAATTCAGAGTAACAGATAGCTAAATAGTAGATAGTGAAAAATAGATAGTAGATTATTAGAAATAGAGAATTTATCTATTTTTTACTCTCGCTCATCCTTTTTACGCCCCCTCCTTTTTTTGCTCATCGACGGTGAGAATAGCAAATGTCTTTCGCATCTCATTATTGATTTGTTATTGTTATTTTGCTCAGATTGGCTAATTTTTTCGCATCTCATTATTAATTTTAATTTCGCATCTCATATTTAATTTTATTATTTCTCATTATTAATTAACTACCTTTCAGAAGTCCTATCTTAACAGAACAACTAGAATTTGGAACACTTTAGACAATAAACTCGACAATCTTGGAACACTACAACTGGCCACCTTCAAAACTACCTCACTCCAGTACTACTCTACAGCCCTCGCAACATCTTACGATCCCGACGATCTGCGTTCATGGAAAACAATTTGTTTAAGTTGCAACACTTCTCGCAGCCTCATCGAAAACATAACATGTTGCTTCTAATGTTTTGCGGGTTTTGTTTCTCTGTAATCTGTGTATGTATGTATGCGTAAGTTGATGTATGTTTGTAATGTATACGTATATATGTATATGTGTATATATTAATTATATTAGTTTCAAATATTCTGGGGCCACCGTAATTAGTTTGAGGCTGTTGTGGTTTCCCTGCCATTATTAAATGTAATTATATATATATATATATATATATATATATATATATATATATATATATATATATATATATATATTTAAAACACTCATTAATAATTCATGAAGAAAACACAAAAGAAATCATGACCGTGAAGGAGGTTGTATATCTGATACAAACGACACGTGGTTGTATCACATGTACAACCACTAGTGGTTGTATATCAGGTCACTATCTCCGCTCTAAAACATTGAAATTGAGCTTTTTCTGAATTAATCTGAACAAATATTACTCATATTAACATCAAAGACTCGGCGTGTTTTAAGCTGTTTACAACATTCGCGTCCGTGTTGTATCGAATATATAATCACTCGCCTTCGGCTCGTGATTGTATATTCGATACAACACGGCCGCTCATGTTGTAAACATTACATATATATATATATATATATATATATATATATATATATATATATATATATATATATGGAGTATTTATTAAATCAATGGCAAATTTAATATATTAATTAAATTAATTTGTTATTGTTATTTTTATCTGATTGGCTAATTTTTGATCACATGATTATCTTTCTTATATAAGCTCATTGTTTGAGCTTAACCTCTATCAGGTGTCTTGTTAAGATATACATCCCTAGTCATTCATTTTATGCCGTTAATTTAATAACCTTGCTGAGGTAAAACTCTGTCTCGTCTCATGTTCATTTGTACTTTTCTTCCTGCTTCCCAGACCATGTTCTTTTAGATGTTCTTCTGATGACGACATTTCACTCTCTGCTTCATTGTCCCCCTAAAACAACAAAACATTTCAACCCATTTGTACTGGGGCAACCTCGTCCACCAGGGTCATTTGTAAAGGGCCGGTTGGGCCAAGATGGCTGCCAAAAACAAAATGGCGGAAACAAATCAGTATTGGCGCTGCATGGTGGCCGAGGCTAGGCTATTTTAAGCCGTTTTTACACTGCAAGCCATGGCCTGGCCTTGGCCTGACCCGAGACCGAAGGTACTGTAGTAACCAGCGTAACCAGTAACCAGGGTAAATGTGTCGTGTTTACACTGGCGCAAGCATGGCCAAGGCCAAAGCATAGGCCAACAAAAGAAGCAAGCCCAGATTTTCTGGCCTAGGCCAGTCCAGGACGTGTTTACACTGCCAAAAAGTAGGCCAAAGTTAGGTCAAGGCTTGCAGTGTAAACACGGCTTCAGCCTGATTGGTGGAGAGCATATTGTATAAATTAGATGGCTAGATTCGATGGTCACATTTAACCGCTTGCATTGCATTACTGTGTGAACAAATTATTTTGTGTTTGAAAACGTCTCACCATGTTGTTTTTTTTAAATGGCTACCGAGGGTTGAGATGTCAATAATAAGGGGGTTAAAAAAACAAATAAATCAACCCACCAATTGTTCGTCATTTGTTCGGCTGTTTCGTGCTTCGCGTCTAAGAAGAGACTGGTGTCTAAGACTTCTGACATTTCTCCGGTGATGGCGAGGAACATAAGTTTCAGTTTTAGAATCTAAAGAAGGCAAGTGGAACTTAATATCAGCTTTTATATTGTCCATTGGCTCATTGGTTGCTTTCATACAATCGAGCATTCTGGTGGCTTGAGTATAGAATGCTTACCTGTATATACCCCCCACCCCCACCACACCCAACACCCCCCACCCCCATCCAAAAAGAAAAAAGAAAAAGATATATCCTAAAAATCAGAAGTTATCATTCAATAGGGCCTTTTATACGGGTCCTTAAATAGGCCGCAGCTTAAATAAGTCACGAACAGCTTGTTCGGTCAATTCTTGAAGAAGCCGTGGCTTATTTCGGACTATAGCTTCAACCCTGGGCTTATTTTAGTCGCGGCTTATTGATTACATGACCGTTTATACGAGCTGTTCGTGACGTATTTAAGCCACGGCCTATTTTGCCTCGTATAAAAGGCGCTAATGTTACACTGCCTTAATTATCCCACAACCTGTATAGCGTTTACACTCTAACATTGATCATGCCAATTTATGGTTTAGATATACATGGTAATTAGTAATGAAAAATTGTGGATAGTAGTTAGATCAATGAGCTCAACGACTCTAATATTTTAATTTAGTCTTGGTATGAATGGCTACATATAACTTGTGCCAGTGCCTGCATGACGCGTACATGCAAAAGAAATATTCAATTCATTGCGTCCTCAAAGGGCATCGAAACGCCGGTAAAAAATGTACTGAAGCCATTTTGGCAACCAGACCTATTATTCAAATCAAACAATATGAAATATTAAAGAAAAAAAAGAATTTCTTGAATCTATAGTTTGTAAAGAGCGCGTACCAGTTTGTTCCTCGTCTGTAGAGTTAGAAGGAAAAGGAATTGAAAGAATTTCTCTACAAAAAGATAAAAATATGAATATTCAGAATACCGATGACACAGACACGTAGATGACACCCGAAGTGAATGTTTAGTATATGAGGATTCTCGTTTGTCATTAAAACTGCTTTTCGTTGCTCCAAAGCGGTCTCAAAAAGCCATTTCAGAGGTTTAAATTTCCAAAATTTTCCAGAGAGAAGCATGACGCATGATTCCTCAACAGTGTTTCTGCTTCGCATTATAGTTGCGGCCCTAATATAACTCGTGTATTGCAGACAAGGACTGATCCAGTTTTTCATTGTATACGGTGTTTCGTTTTGCACTGCGTGTGGCCTACAGTATATATACCAAAGGTTTGTCATGAATTGCACATTATTATAGATTCATACCCAGATTTAACTTTTTCTTTTAGAGAACTGATCAAAAACTTCCATCTGTAACCATGACTTTTAGCGCTCTAAAAACCAACAGAAAGTTGTGTAAAAAAACAAGCTAATCACAGTATTCATTAAGATGACTCGGCGTTTTGGCGAACCATTGTAGAATATTTTATCTAGTACATATCGATCAGCGTATAATTACAAACCATCACTTTTGAGAATATCTTCTCCCAATTCATTATTCTTTTTTGCTTTTCTATCCTTTCAGACTAAAAATTAAAAAATAAATGTTGTACTTTGTATTAAATGCAATTAATGAAAATTACTTGGGGTTAATTACATGGGGGGGCTATTGCGGATAACTGAGCTGACTCGGTCATTTCATCATGATTTGTATTGAACTGGCAATACCTAGGTTATTCAAGCAACAGTTTTGCAGTTACATAATAGTTTGGGTTAGATTTAGACAGGTTTGAGTTTAGGAAGGGTTGGGATTGTGTAACCTTAACACCTCCTGTAGAAATAACCACGAACTCAGGATCACTAAACTGATATGTATACATATCTTATAATCAGTCGTATATATTATATATGTAATATGTATGCAAACTATTACATATGTGGACCTAACATTAACGAAGTACTCCACCCAGAAAACAATGTACTTACCGCTACACCAACCATCTCAAGTTTTTTTAAAGCTATGTCCAGTCGTCTTTGCTTACTAAAATAACATTATAAGCTGTTTTTTAATAAACTTCAGAGAAAAATCGATAAACACAATGTATATAAAAGATGTGATATTTGTACGTCTAAAGATGTCAGTTCCGAACTATCCAATGAAAATTTAAGCTAGTACAGTAAAAATTGCATTGAGAAAACATTATATATTCCAAAATTAACTTTAGCATAACGATAATACACGATTAGCTAAAACCCGTGGTTCCCTAGCCTTAATCAAACGAGAACGCAAGTCATCGTAAGCTATAACTTGCGATGACTTGCGTTAATTCTCGTTTAATTAGGGCTTAACTCATAGCAATACACTTAGGTAAAATATTCATAGTGTTGTAAATACCTTTCATAATCCTCGTGAAGTTTCTTTAAAACGTTGCTTTTTGCCTCCCACTGGGCAGAATATAATCTAACCATACGCACAAGTTCATTGGTTGGAGTACTGAGGTCCGAGGCGCTGAAATCGATAGCAAATGATACTTTCTATAATTCATTCTTAGTTTAATCCAACTTATTTTTATTCGACTTTATTCCAATTTACTTAACTAAAACTCAAAAACTTAATGTATGATTTGGTTTGTAATATACCTCCTGTAAAGTTTAGAACAGCTTAAAGTCAAATTGACAAGAAGATTTGTTGGCAAGAAATACTAAAAGGAAAAATACACATTTTCATCATCATTATATGCTGTAAGCTGTCCCGCTCGACATGATTGTTTTTATCATCCGCTGTTTTCACCCTGATGCACAAGTATGTGATAATTGCATTATACATAATATATTTAATAATAACGACGAACCTTCTGAAGCTCATCTTTTATTGTAAGTATCTAAATTCAAAAACAAAGTTAATTTACTGGAAACAATATATACCGCATTGTGTCAATGTGTTGCATATTACAGAAATATTCATCTGGTCCCAAGGACAGATTCTAGACAGTATTAATATTATATTCAAAAATTCTAACTTAAGGTGCTGTTACACGATGCGATTTTTCTTGCAACAAATTTACTCCTGAAAGAAACCCGCAAGTTGCAGGAAGGGTGTTACACGTTCAGCAACTTGCGATTTTTGTTGCAAGTTGCAGCAAAAAGTAGACCCAACCAACTTTTCTTGCAACTTGCAACACCAAGTTGCTATGGGGTGTTACACGGTGCGATTTTTTATGCAACTTACAACATTCAGTGATTTGTTGCAAGTTGCAAGAAAAATCGCATCGTGTAACAGCACCTTTAGGGGGCTTTCCATTTACACGGTTCGTTTGAGGCCTGGGATGGTCAGACTGGAAAATTTGGTCCTAATCAAACGCAAGTCCATTCTGGCCGACTGACCAGTCTAACCTTGTCAATTGGAAAGCGCCCTTAGTTAAAAAAAAGTGAATCAGTACAGTATACCGCATTCTAGAGAAACATTTCGCAAAATTCTACCTGAGAAAATTATTGAATTACATGTTAGTTATATTTTTCGCAAGTCAACAAATATATAAATTCCCGATTCATGCAGCCAGGTGCATATTAATCAACCTCTGGTTGACGGAGATATAACTTTTGAGGTCATAAATTGCCTTTAAGTAAGCTATTTAAGAAATAGAAAACATTTTCCGTATAGAGTAGTTTGACGCTACTCTGGCGTTAAACATTTTTGAACGTGGCTTTAAAAGTTTCTACTCAGAACCCTCATCAGTGTGGACAGGTCTCATGTCCCTTTTCTCTCTCCGTCCATCCATGCCAACGTTTTATTGAACGTATTTTATAATTAACGTTTTAAATTAACCGACTTTTTACATATTGCGTTTTATCCCAACCCAACTGTAGTTTTATTTATGATCTCTGTGAACCCAATGACGTTATGTTATCTGCAGTCGACTGCGTATCAAAATGACGCGTTCTGCGTCAGAACAAAACCTATTTCAGGATTCATTTGCATAATTTTCTCATTATACTGAATTCCTTAGCCTGATGTTATGAACTGAAATAAGTTTTATCCCGACGCACAGTAGCGCTTATACACTACCATCGTCGGCATTCGCATGTTAATAAACAAAACGCCGGGGCGGCTACTTTCGGAGGGGCAGTTACTTTCGGGGGGGGGGGGGGGGGGGTTAATTTCGGGTTGCTATTTTTAGCATCGGCCAAGTTGTAAATTTCGCACAACGTTAATACGTTTTAAAGTGTTTAGTTTTATTTTGATTACATGGCAATTATAACAGTAGCTACATTTGATCTAGTACCAATAATTTACTCAGTATGAAGGCTGGAACACTGAAAGTACTTTATTATAATAAGTTATATTAAGTTACAACTTACAAAAATAGACATCGAAAGCGGCAGTACTTTCGAGGGGGCGGTTACTTTAAGAAGGGCGGTTACTTTCGGGTTTTCATAGTAATTGTTAAAAAAGGCGGCTACTTTTGGAGGGGCGGTTACTCTCGGGGGGCGGTTACTTTCGAGATTCTATGGTATTTAGGATATTTGGAACCTTCAGTTCTGAGAAGATTTATAATATATCTTCCTTTTCTGAAATTTCATCTTCATGGACTTTTTTTGCTGTGAAAGTTGACGGAAGTGACGTCAAAGGAGGAATCTGTAAAGTGTTTTTTCTTTTAAATGTCATGCTTCCATCAACAAGTCCATGAAGATGAAATTTTAGAAAAGGAAGATATATTACAAATCTTCTCAGAAGGTTCCAAATATCCTAAATATGTAAAATCCCCAATCATGATATTGGCACTTTAATAATAAGCCATGGTTTTGATACTGCAATCAGATGAGTCGGGGTCATTACTTCAATCATGTATATACTTTTTCATTTTGGGAGAGCTTATTACTTACCTCAGTTAAATACATATCAAACATTGAGTATGCTGTTAATACTCCATCACAAAGAGTATTAAATTTATCTACTTCATTTACAGACCCTGGTGTCTTTCAAAAAGAGAAAAAAAGGAAATTACTTATTTGACAAAAAAATTATGAGAACATACTGTACATACAAGATCTTATCAGAAAGTGGTGGGGGAACCAGGGGGGGGGGCTATAACACCCCTAGATGATACAAAAAGTGTGCATCTGCCATCTATAGGGGGAGTAGAGCACCCTTAGAGTGTACAGAGGGTGCATCTAGGGGGGGGGGGCTAGCTTGCATTGTTTACAAAAATCAAACATTTCAAAAGATTTAGCATGTCTTAGAACCACTCTTCCCTAAAAAGCTTGAGCTAGATACTCTTGACCTGTGGCTACACCACCTATAGCCACCCTATTTTTAAATACATTCTGCCACCAATGATACTGGCTAAATAATTTCTAAGTGATCATGCACCTGCAATTATAATACATACCCCACTCTGACCTGCACTCTGATCTGATGGTTGCAATTCACCCAGTTCCTCTGCAATTTTGCCTTTCCAAAGTGAATCTGAAGTTTTTAAATTACCTGGTAAGAAAATATAACATTCATGTAGTACTGTAGTTATTTTTAACTACTGTAGTAAACATTTTTATATATAGCATTTATTTGCAATTATCCAATATTATTTGTTAAATTTTAATTTTAATTTTAAAATACAGTATAACAGACTGTATAATTAATTATACGTACATCATATATTATGTGACATTTCAGGTCCTTTTTGAAAATCATGTAATGTTTAATTATTATTAAGTCAAGATCAACCAGATTGAGCTTGAAATTGTTAGCCCACCACTATAATGGGAAAATTGACAAGGGTGTAGGAAGCAGGGGGGCCAGTGGGGGGGGGGGGGGCAGCTCCCCCAATATTTTATAAGGGGGGGGGCAGAATAGCTTTCACCCCACCCCCACCCCCCCAAAAAAAAATTGATTTATTATTAATTTCATCTAATTACATGTAATAATAATCCATTCTGACTCACGGATAGCATAGACCTACAAATCATAATCATAAAGAATTAATGAAAGGGGCTAACGAAAGAGGTAGAAATTTTTAGTCAAAATTTTCCCGCTCAGCACTTAAACCATGGTGGTGCATGCCTCATGGGAGTGACAGCCCCCCTAAGTTTATCAAGCTTCCTATGCCCCTGAAAATTTAGATATGACTCAACCCAGTTTATATTTTCACCATTCTGAACTGGCCCAATATCAAGACTGCGAGTTCAGTCCCAGTGTTCCCTCCCCTTTTCTTCCCCCCTATGGCCCTGACTAACTCAACAAACTGGCTATACATGGAGCATTGTTGGACGGCCCCTGGTGGACTAGTTAATCTAAAGGCTGCATGCTGGGCTGGTTTACATTGATGTTAGAATTAGATTATGCAAGTTGTCCCTCTATGTTTCTTTGTTTGAGTGCCTGCGGGATTGGATACAACCTAGAGTGGGTGGGTGGGTGGGTGGGTGGTTGAGGAAGCAATTTGTCCTAGGACCACAGGGAGCCCAACTCTTATGCCTGTGGTGTGTTTCTCTGTGTTTTGTTCATATATTATGGAAATGCTGATGTTTCATGAAAGATGAGACCACGGTGCTTGCTGATCAAAAGCTGAGACCACGCCGCTCATGTAAATTATACGTGTGGTAATTTGAAACTTGAAACAGCTGCCAGTAAACATGCATGATGATCACTGAAACCTGAGATGACAGAACACTTGTGCGGGGACACTCTTCTCCTCGCATGTTTTATCTCACCATGGGTGTTCCACCAGTATTCTGTCATCTCAGCTGTCAGTGATTGTCATATATATTCACGTGACAGCTGTTTCAAGTTTCAAATTACTGCGCGTGCAATTTACATGAGCAGCGTGGTCTCATCTTTCATTAAATGAAATATCAGAAATGAATTTCCATAATATATATTGAATAAAACACCAGGCTCTCCGCAAAACCAACACCTACAGTAGGTCTTAGCTGTAATCTGAGGTCTGATATGTGTCATATGGTGGCTGCCTGGAGTGCTTTTAATATGCCTTCGACTCGGCCATGTTAAAAATTCAATGTGTAAATTGCTCTTGAAAAGCCCCTTGTGGGAAGAAGTAATTAATAATCTGTAATGATCTGTAATTTTAACCTGTATATCATTCCAAAATGGTCAAATGGATTAAACTGTTTTGATATACAGTAACACAACATTTATGTTGTAAATCAACATTTGACTCCCAGGCTAAAATCCCTTGCCCCCCCTACCCCCCCCCCCCTACCCCCCTAAAAAAACATACAGCAACTATAAAATATTTACAGTATATACCATTTATATACTTGTAGTCATGCATATTTTAATCTGAAAACACTAAACTATAGCCATTCACTGGAAGCTCTATTTAGAAAACTAAATAACTCGTTCCTATTAATTGTAACATGTTATCCGAACTTCACTACTCTATCTCAAGCTTAAAATAATCTCAATGGTTACTCAGACACTCAGTTTCAAGTCAACCGCCGCGCGCACGTACTGTATAATATAGTCTAGCTGCTTAAATGAGGCCCAACGATAGTAAACTGAGTAGATCATTTCTGTAACGCTGAACCAAATCCTAGTCGACCAACACAAATATATGACATGACCACTAAAAATGTCAAAGTTCATAAAAGAATTCCACTCTGATCATAACCTCGAATTGGCTCGAAATATTTACCACACAAAATAATATCACATCACGGCAAATTATATTTCGTAAAAATACACACCAGCTCTTGACTCAACATTTTCAGCCAGCCTGTTCTTTTCCACCATGATCAGACGAGACAAAGATGGTTGTCAAATTGATCTCTTGAGCACAAAATCGTTTGAAATAAATCCCAAGTCAATTATCAACCCAGATTGACTTGAACAATCAAATCTCGTTACCAAAGCAACCAGAGATGCTATATCATCCGACCTCCTTGCCTTGATTTTCGATTTGGTGGGAGAGGAAATCTTTTTGATAAAACTCGTAGGTTTTGTCCAACATTGTACGTTAATTTGGTATTTGGTCCAATACCCAATGTAGGTCAAGCGATTCACTAGTCTCAGAACAGTGGAATGCGACTCCTGCTTGGGAACTCAGAAATTGTTCTGAGAAAAAAAATTGAGAAAATATTTGACTTCCTTCTAAAATATGCCTGCGGAGGAGAGGCAGGCTGCACTTTAAATACATGATATCCTATACTATACTGTATCAGTCTGTATGTACGTATGTTAGTCAAAATACACTGAAAAACCATTAATCCCACGGCACTTCTGTTTCTGTAGTTTGTGATCCTGTATTCTGAATTGCTCCGACTTGTGATTGGACGATAAAAATAGTAACAGTGGTGTAGAGTAATTTATACGCTTTCAACATCTGAAATTCTGGTTCATTACTGTAAGTCTGTAAGTGTTCAGGCAGTTGTATTAAATATACCAAAATTTTATCCATCCGATTATTCTATATTTGAAGACGAAGCCAGCTGCGTTTTTCTTTCTTTAATATTACGAGTAAAATCGCACATAGTTTTAATACTGTGTTTGTCGGTCTCTTAAGAGTGTTGGAGTATTGTGACTCTATACCGCGCTTTACTATTTTTATCGTCCAATCACAGGTTGGAGCAATTCCTCCATTTGGCCACACGTATTCGAGGAGTTCAAATTTGAAGCTAATTATTCTTTATTATGTCAAATAAAGTACCTGCAAAAACACTACTTTACAGTCATTTCCAACTCACGTCACTTTTCACCAAAATGTTTGGAAGGTCGTTCGTTCGGAAGTTCGTAGTTCGTTTGAACTCTGCATTTGATTGGTTGATTGGTTCCTAGTTCAAAACGAACTTTGTGAGACAGACTTGAATTAACGTTCAGATTTGTTTACATCTAGGTATACACTAAACCAATTCTTCTTTGTAAATTTAGTTTATGCGAGTTTTAAAACCACAGTGAGATCCTAATCAATCGTGTGACCCAAGTTAACCCGGCTGGTCCGGCTCATCACTCGGGCTACTGAATTTCGGCAATTATTGGCCATTACTTAAGCAAGCTGGACAACAAGCTGGGTTTTTCGTGGTATATTTATCCATCACATGAGGGTTGATTGCGGATATGAAAATTACTTTAACGATTACGACTACCCACATCCAGCAACTCACAAAAACTCATGTCATACATCAAATAAAAGTAGCGTGCTGCGTAGGCAGTGTTGAAACAACAACCGAAATATAGTATAAGGTTGGAGTCTAACGTTTCGAGCGAAGGCCTTCGTCTCTACAATACATACATCAGATGTGCGTTAACACGTTTCTTCTGAGAATCTTGTGGGAGAAAAAGTGACTAGTTGTTTCACGATAAATCCCAAGGGGCAAATCACTCCTGAAAAAGTGTACGTGATCAGAAAATCATGTGATTTTTCCATGATTTTTTTATTTTTCTCGTGATTTTTTGATTTTTTTTTTCGAAAGGGCCTTTTGCAACATTGATGAGCAAGTCGGAAACAGGACATTACAATCGCGAAGACGTTCATATAAACCGGGGTTGGTTGTTGAAATTACAGTGTACAATCACGTCTGTAAACTGAATGTTTCAAATTGAAAGGCCATTAAATAACGAGTGATTTGAGACGAAATCCGAGTATGCATGCATGCGCTAGCCTATTGGCGGGCAACGGGAAATACCGCCTGATGGAGAATTCTGATTGGTCAGAATATTGATTTTGATTGAGGGCAAATTAGTGTTGGCCGGTTCCGCGTTGTTCGCTATTCTTCCACGCTTCACGGTTTTCATACATCACATTTCGAAAGTTGTCAAAACAATGACATCACTATTATTGGCTCACGTTCTGAATGGTTCTCTTAAACAAACATATATTCGGTGGGCGGAATTCAAAAACACATGGTTTTTGGGCAGGCGGTATTTCCCATAATCCCCTTGCCCGTCTACCGCCGCCAGCTATAGGCAGGCTAGAAACACAACAACACGATTTATTAGGTTCGTTTCTTTATACTATAACTCCTATTTTGAGATTAGAGAAGAGTTTCGTATTTCCATTTGAATGACATTGAACATCTGGTCTTCATCCCATCTTTTTAAACGTTTTAAACAGAGTTTGGATAAAAAAGTAACCTAATGTGTTCAATAACGTTTCATGCATGTCTTTGTTCATAAAATTAATACACAACTAAACTTGAGCGTCAAACATGAACTCGATAGAACACTGCATGTTCTTCATGTATACTTGGCTGTCAAACAGAACCCAAAACACTATCCATTCCTTTCTTGTGTACTTGTTTATCAATAATTTTCTTATTTTTGTCTCAATCGGCAAAACGGCTGAACAAAACGTTCCACTTGCAGTAAAAGTGCTTTTTCAGAAATGCTGATGTTTCTTTTTTACTGTAATACAAGGCCAACCTAAAACATAAATATAAACAACATGTTTTGCTTAGACTAAAAATCACACAGTAGTAAATTATCACATGACCTTGTGCACGCCATATTTCTCTATAAGGCAGATAGAACTGGTGAACTATACCAAGCTATACATCTAACATTCAAGATAAGTTTGCGGAAACACCACGTTTAATATTTATTTCCTAAGCTTTCGTTGCTTAGTTTATAAATGACGTGAGCCAATAGCTCCTTATTATATCCTCTGATGAAGGCCTGAGTCAACAGGCCGAAAGATATGCTCTGATCACCCTGCTCAGATGAAGGCCTGAGTCAACAGGCCGAAAGCTTAGCATATGAATATTAAATATGGTGTTTCCACAAACTTATCTTGAATGCATGTTACTATCGCCATGAAAACCTTTAAAGAATGAATACACATCTAACATTCAGCGTATTTTGGTAATGTGAATTACGAAACTAATTTACGCGCACATATAGGGCACCTCGTTGTTTTAGAACTTTAACCCCCTCAACCCTGAAATCCCTTTTTTTATTTTACTCTGTCTAACGCCAGACAATTTTACTCATCATTGGAAGGTCTCCTGGGCTGAACGAGAGTTAAAACAACTGCATTTAAGGTGATAGACCTTTCCGCATGAAATGGATGGATCACGTGATCTTTCTTTTTGACAAATCTGATTGCCTAATGTCCAATGTTTGTCCGAAGTTTTGGATGTCCGAAGTTTTGCGGGAGCCAATCAAATCTCTCAACGCGTTATCCACGCACGTCATGCGGAAAGGTCTATTCGCACTGAATTCTTCAGTCATAAAATGTCACTGAAACAAATATTCAGAGAAGAAACTTACCTTATCAGAATTCATGTAAGGACATTTCCAATTGTACAAATAATACTGCAAATTTCCATCTCCAATTCCAAACTTCAATTTTTCAAGAAATTCTTTATTGTCCATGAGGTCCAGGGCATTGAAAACGTCAAAACCACACTTAAATAGGAAAATATTGGACAAGTAAGTAAGTAAGTAAGTAAGTAAGTAAGTAAGTAAGTAAGTAAGTAAGTAAGTAAGTAAGTAAGTAAGTAAGTAAGTAAGTAAGTAAGTAAGTAAGTAAGTAAGTAAGTAAGTAAGTAAGTAAGTAAGTAAGTAAGTAAGTAAGTATAAGTAAGTAAGTAAGTAAGTAAGTAAGTAAGTAAGTAAGTAAGTAAGTAAGTAAGTAAGTAAGTAAGTAAGTAAGTAAGTATAAGTAAGTAAGTAAGTAAGTAAGGCGTAAGTAAGTAAGTAAGTAAGTAAGTAAGTAAGTAAGTAAGTAAGTAAGTAAAGTAAGTAGCGCGGTAAGTAAGTAAGTAAGAAGAAGAAGTAGTAAGTAAGTAAGTAAGTAAGTAAGTAAGTAAGTAAGCAAGCAAGCAAGCACGCAAGGGAGGGAGCGAGCGAGCGAGCGAGTAAGTAAATAAATAAGTAAGTAAGTAAGTAAGTAAGTAAGTAAGTAAGTAAGTAAGTAAGTAAGTAAGTAAGTAAGTAAGTAAGTAAGTAAGTAAGTAAATAAATAAATTAATTAATTAATTAATTAATTAACGTCCAAATTAAATTTAAGAACAATCTAATTAATGGAAGGAAAAATTCTCATAAACACGAACAAACACCTGTCTTCTATATTATACTGCGAGAAGTGCCAAAAAAAACTTATACAAAAACTGATCACCAACCTGTTTGGCTATAATTAAAGCATTTTGCATTAATTCCAACAAAGGTGTCTCCGTACTGACATTATAGAATGCATAAGCAGCTTTAAGCAATTTGTGAGTTGGATTATTCATTATGGTAGAGGGAAGTGTGTAAAAGCTAACCAGATCAGTCACCTTGCCTTCGTCGTTCTAAATAAATAAATATAATAATTATTTATATATTCTTTTAGACATAAGATTATGTTGTTGGAAATAAAGTTATATTATACATACTGTGACAACATAACAGTCCATTACACCTTCAAGTGGTGTAAACCAGTGGACAAAGTCCTCCTAGAAAAGGAAAGAAGATTAAAAACACGCACCAAGTTAAACTGCAAAAATAGGGTTCATTCTTTGGAATAATTAATTTGTATGGGGGAATACTCAGTATCAACAGGGCCGTACAGAGCGGGCGGGGGGGGGGGGGGGGGGGGGGGGGCGTCAGAAAATCCAATATATGTCTTTTTATAATGTTGATTATTAGTTTTTTTATTGGGATTCAGACAATTCTTTAGTAAAAGTACTGAAAAAGTACTCAAATCATAACAGTTATAAAATCCCTGGGGTGCACAAAAAAACCCTCTTACTGACAACATATATACTGTCTTTTTGGAAACTATTAACTTCAGCATTTGTTTTTCCCCATATTTTCGACTGAAACTTTGCCTGTTACTTTTTCCTGACAATTTGATTCTATTGGTTTGATTTTAGCTGTATTATAGTCATAGTTTCCAAGCTATTAAGTTGTTTTTTTCTGTCGTTGTGAACAGGCATGGAAGCCATTTAAAGAATTACAAAATCAAAAATGGAAACCACCATATATAAACAGACTTCTTACAATCACGCATGTAGAGTGTTTACAGGTTTTCCTTTGATCAGTTTGATGTTCAACTTTAGAATTATATTAAAACAGTTAGACTTCAGTTTTTGTTTTTTTGCCGTGTCTCATGGAGAACGCCATGCAGCAATTCCCTAATTTCCCTTCGCCGCTTCAAACGTTATTTAAAGACGTGACACAAATCTTTCATAATTTCCTCGACTATGCTTCGAATGAAAATTTCCCTTTTGCTTGCATGATGTCGACAGTCCGATTATACTGTTTTATGTTTATTTCTTTTCGATGACAGGAGCGATTGCAATGTGACAGGAGGTTATTTATACAAAAACAAATCTAGTCCTTATTTTAATCAGGGGGGATATTTACAAAAGATAATGTAAACGCGAGGGATTGTTGCGTTGACGTATTTCTAGTTCAAAGCAGAAATTCTCTCGAAAAATCAAAAATGGCTTTCGCCAATGTCCAAGATCACGCAAGCCATTTGCCTGCTTAAAGATGCCACCTTAGAGCCACATAATTGATGGAACAAAAAAAAAGCATGTCATGCAGCTGTAGATTTACCATAATGTATTCTAACTTTACATCATCTCAAATAACAGCAAACACTATTTATCATACTAAACATAGATTAATTAAGCAAAAGCTTTCTTTCCACAAAAGTTGATATTTTAAATAAAACACTCCTGCTCGTGTTTTAAATATTACATAATATTCGCAATTCGTCTAAATGTAAATAATGCTTATTTTCTTGGTATTCTCAAAAACCTACCTTGGTAAAAACTGGTGCAAGATCAAATTTCGACAAATACTAGACATAGAGTAAGAAATGATAAGAACTCCGTTAAACAAAAGCCGAAGACAAACTATCAACCAAATGCGTAATATAAAAGCAAACGACGCTTACTCTTTAGAACTTCATTTCACGTCGCTTCACTGCACTTCCCTTCTCTTCTTCTTCACTTCGCTGCACTGAACTTTACTTCACTTAAATCTTCACTTAATTTAATTTAATTTCACTTCACTGCACTGCACTTCGCTTCGCTTCGCTTCACTTACTTCACTTCACTTCACTTCACTTCACTTCACTTCACTTCACTTCACTTCACTTCACTTCACTTCACTGCACTGCACTGCACTGCACTGCACTGCACTTCAGTTCATCATCTCACTTCACTGCACTTCATTTCACTTCATTTCACTACACTTCACTTCACTTCACTTCACTTCACTTCACTTCACTTCACTTCACTTCACTTCACTTCACTTCACTTCACTTCACTTCACTTCACTTCACCTTCAAATATAGACTCCTTCAAATATAGACTTTAGTTTACTTACCTCGCGCACAATTTCATAGGCACCATCTATATCGCTTTCTTCTAGTTGTCGGATATTGTCTAATCTGACCTCCTTAAAAACGAAAGTCAGACAATTATCACACAACCTTGTACTGGGCTGTATCCATGACTGCCCCTATCTCATCACACATCCATTCTATCTATTTTTTACACGTTTGTTCATTTTTCCAGATCGTTTGAGGTTAATTGACGGTAAGTACAAAAAAAGATGGCTACTGTGCATTTAGCCATACTACTTCGTGACCTCCAATCATATCAAACAGGACAGCAAGCAAAGAGAAAGCTCCCGTTAATCTGGATTTCCACTAGGTGTACATGTCACGTGCTCGACGTTTTTCTTTTGTATGGTGAGTTTCCATGTGAAACGAAGTAGAAAACTATTTAATTTGTACAATAGAAAAGTCGAGCGCGCGATAATACGCGGTATATGTTAACTGAAAGAAAAACTTTGATTGGGCCAATGAGGAATGGTTTCAATAGCTTTAACCACTCACTTATTCAATAGTGTAAAATGTATAGTGCTGCGTAAAGGCAGTGTTTTGGATATAGCAAAGAACGAAATACTGAGTAAAATGTGATACATATATCTCAAACTCATTAATAATTCATGAGGAAAACACAAAGGAAATCAGTACCGTGTCGGTGGTTTGGATATCGCAGGAAATTAAGCAAACTTTTACCCCAATTTTCTCTTAAAATACTGATTTGTTTGAAGTTTGTTCAAAAACCTCGGCTTCGCCTCGGTTTTCAACAAACGTCTCAGTGTTTGGATATCCTGATGAAACACTCCTCCTCGTGTATGATATATTACATAAAAACTGCGCAAAAACCATCTCTTATAATTTCTACTTACCTCAGGTAATTTATACAGCTTTATTGATCTTGACATGGTCATTTTCTTGCTCAAGTTAGAAAACCTACATTCAACAAGTTTCTTGGGGTTTAAGGATCTGTGCCAATATCTTAAAAAGCGAACACATCTTGTTTAATGGGTACATTGTACCTTTCGGAAGCGATGACTTATTCGCGCAACTTTGCAGTGTGACAAGCTAGAGTGCTGCGTAGGCTGTGTTTTGAACAGAGCAAATTAAGGGCCTGTTTATATGATCCCGGTGTACCGGGATGTCCCGGTTGCCCGGGATGAATTTCATCTCGGGTTTACATGGAGTAAACAAAGTGCTCGTCCCGGATGACCGGGATGAATTTCATCCCGGGTCAAAAAGCGCGGGAATTTAAGGAAATGGACAAAAAAGCAAAAACTCACCCTAATTCTACTATGTTAGAAGTTATTTCGTTTTTATTCAGTGTTTTGCCTTTACACCTGACGGTTTGGACGAAATTCTGACCGTAATATTCAAAGTTACAAGCATTGTAGTTCGGTAAACTTCATCCCGGTGTACCGGGATGTCGCGTTTATATGGGAAAAAATCTGTCCAGGTGTACCGAGATCCCGGTTGCTTCAACGGAGATTCCAGTACACCGGGACGTCCCGGTCTCCATATAAACGCAACCGCGAAAATAACAGTAAATTATCTACAAGCCGAGATCCCGGTACACCGGGACGTCCTGGTACACCGGGATCATATAAACAGGCCCTAAAAAGGTAATAAAAGTAGCGTGCTGTGTAGGCAGTGTAGAAACAACAATCGAAATATAGCAAGGTTAGATATACTGCCGAAACAGAGAACGTAGAAGTCTAACGTTTCGAGCGAAGGCCCTTCGTCAGAGAGAAACGATTTCACGTTTCTCTCTGACGAAGGGCCTTCGCTCGAAACGTTAGACTCCTACGTTCTCTGTTTTGGCAGTATATCTAACCTGGCTTACTATATTTCGAAATTAAAAAGGTGGTCTGCCGAGAAAAACTGCCGAGATTTTTATTAAGGAAAAACTGACGTTTCGAGTGGAGCCCTTCATCAAAGTAATTAAATCACATTTTACTCTGATGAAGGGGCTCCGCTGAAACGGCAGTTTTTCCTTACTAAAAATCTCGGCAGTTTACCACCTTTCTACTTTGCTCTATTCCATATTTACCTGTACAGTTACCTAAACGGCCAAACAGCCAATATTCTTTTTGAAAAGCATATTACATTTTGATAAGAATCATTCAGCAACTGCATATTTAATACGGCATTGCGTTGCTCTGGGAAGTTGGGAATAATTCAATTCATTGTATTATGTAAACCTCCACAGCATCATAGAAAAAACACACTCCTTGAACTAGACACTGTACTGAAGACAATCCACCATCCCAAGGGTCTCAAACCAAGTAGGTAGGGACTTGCTCAAGCTGTGTGTCCTAATTGTAGGAGTACTGGCAGACCTTTCCGCTGCTGAGAATCTGTATTCTCGCAAACCTGTAATTTTATGTCAATTATTTTAGTAGTGTATGCGGGGATCGACCCTAGAGTCCGTTCGCTAGCCTAAGCCCCATATCTAACTCAATTAACACTTTTGTTGTTTGTAACGTATTTGCAACTTGTCTTTTTTATTGTATTGTATTGTATTGTATTGTATTGTATTGTATTGTATTGTATTGTATTGTATTGTATTGTATTGTATTGTATTGTATTGTATTGTATTGTATTGTATTGTATTGTATTGTATTGTATTGTATTGTATTGTATTGTATTGTATTGTATTGTATTCAGTGAGTTTGATTAAAGCTTCTGTTGAAGCTAACAGATTTCAGTGATTATCAGCGACAACTTGCACGTCGATAAATATATGACAATGTTTGTGTCAACAGGTATGCAATAATAATTGTATTTAAGAAATAGGAAATGGCCACCGGTGTTTATATAGCTTGGTGGAAACACAAGAGTGAGTTGGGAGAATTTGACAGTTTATGTAAACCTGTGTCGTAGGCAAAGATTTATGTAAGTATTTTGAAAATTTCTAAAACTCACCCGTCTTGTTATGCATCAGGACCAGGTTATATAAACATAGGGCACACGTTTTTCTCTTAGTTTCTTGTGCACACAAAGAAAGTTTATCTCAACAACGTTCTTCACTCTAAGAAACGTAAAGCATGTTATTCTAAGTTTTAATACATAAATGTACACTGAAGATTAGGCTGACAGTAAAAGACTACTGTATGTACAAAAAGTGAAAATTTGGTTGGCCAAGCAAAACTTTGATTGCTGCAAGCAATCAGACATTGCCTCAAGGAATCAGACTATTGCTAAATACACACCTCGGTTAAAAATGCACAATGTTTGTGTCGCGGTATGCAATAATAATTGTATTTAAGAAATAGGAAATGGCCACCGGTATTTATATAGCCTGGTGGAAACACAAGAGTGAGTTGGGGGAATTTGACAGTTTATGTAAACCTGTGTCGTAGGCAAAGAGTTATGTAAGTATTTTCAAATTCTCTAAAACTCACTTGAATGTTTGCATCAGGTTATATAAACATAGGGCACCCACTTTTTATTTTTTTATGAAATAAGACAAAGAAATGTGCCGTGACGTCACAACTTTTGCATTTAACAAATAAAACACAAAGCTCCGTGCATATGTACTCTTATAAAGGCACGTTTGACGTCATTTGAACACGAAAGAAGTTGAGTCAAATGTACCTTTATAAGAGTACATATGCACAGGAGCGATATGTTTTATTTGTTTTATAAAATAAGAAGAGGAAAAATCAAACTGAGGTGAGGTGAGGTAGTTTAGGAATTTGGCGGGCTTTTCCGGCCAGCTGACGCCATTCTACGCCAATTTACGTCATTCATGATCTATGTTCTCTTATAAATGCACGGAGCCCAGCCAATCATAGCGTGCGTACAGGGCACCTTATTTTATAAAGCCTGATAGAAACACGGTAACTGAATTTATAAAAAATCTTAGTGAGAGATAAGCACTTACATATCATAAATTTTAATTGCAGCAGGAACAGCACTTATAAAACATACAAGTTTCTTGTTACCCGCAACCCTCACACCACAGTGCCATTGCATCTTCCAACCAGGTGGTTTCAGTGCCCTTCAAAATAAATCATTTATTTTTATTTATTTATTTATTTATTTATTTATTTATTTATGTTATTTAACAAATATTTTCCTAGGATGCCCTTTCACAAAAAAACGTGATTTTCAAAGGGGTCCTCAGGCTAGTAAATAACACAAAATATCAAAAACAAATAAACTGAGAATGATTACAAAGTAATTGTGATGACTATTACAATTGGTATAAAAGCTTGCTTTGAGAAGATAGTACATAAATATTAAAATATATATACTAAAATTACAGCCAGGATTATACATTTTGAAAAATTTATTTTTTGTTGACTTTGATAAAAAGGTACAGTACTGTATTTAATTTTATTAAAAATGCTAAGAAAACCAATAACGGCTTTATCAAGCTTACCATTTCAAAAATTGAGGAGAATAATCAAATCTAAACATATTATCATCATCTTCAACATAATTTTCATTAAGAAGTGCATATAATTCCCTCAACTATATAAAAACAAAAAACTATGAAAGTTAGAAGGCAGCTTGCTATGACAAGCAAATGTCTTTCACATCTCATTATTGATTTGTTATTGTTATTTTGCTTTGATTGGCTAATTTTCTCGCATCCCATTACTAATTTGTTATAATTGTTATTTTTATCTGATTGGCTTATTTTTGGCCACATGATTATCTTGCTTATATTATAAGCTTATTGTTTGTTTACACCCTTTATGTTTCTTTGCCCAAAATGTTAGAAACTACATACAATATTTTTGGCAGTACTCAAACCTTGCTATATTTCAATTTGTATTTTATCTACTACGCAGTTAGCAGTATGTACAATACCATTTTTGGGTGCTACAATACCTTGCCTTTCTGGAATGTCAAAAAAAACTACCACAATTACCCACGGGCATTGTGGGAATAGAAATAAGAACATAGATTATTATGCATCGATTAGAACAAATATTGTTACTTTTTAAGAAAATTAGTGTCCTATTTCTTGTATCAAAACTAAATTTCTTAAAATATTGATTTGGCTGCATAACACTATTAAAAGCCTCTTTATACAAGGTCTTGGGGTACTGTGGCATTTCTAAAAATATGTAAATTATTATTGCAAATGGCATTAATGGCTCCAACAAATAATGAGAAAACAAAACCATTGACTTTTTGTCATAAATAAACTAGCTTTTTGTTAAATGTTATTCACCACTCGTCATGCGAGTCACATTTTTATGTCACACAAGTCACATTAACTTGCAACATTATGTCGTCAGCTACAAAATAATGTTTTTGCTCAAACTTCACTGGATTCTCATTGTATCTTGTCTAACTATATGTCTTGCAAAAGTTAAAATTAAATATAATTAATGTTGCCAGGAAAATAAATAAGAATGCCAATGATTGAAACTTTCTCATTTCTGATCTCACGCGAGTCATATGACCATAAGTCATTAAATCGAAAACTTAAAATATAAATTTTTAAGAATCAAATATATTACTTAAATTATCTCCCCAGGGCTTCCTTATCTAAAGCAAGCTTGCTTTGTGCTAAATTAAAAATGGCAGAAAAACACCTTTTTAACCTTAAGATTTTGTGACTTTGTCACACGAGTCACAATGGAATGGCTGCAGATATTGAGAAAGAAGAAAAAAGATGCTATTTACCATAATGATTTGATTAAGAGCCCTGGGCACCTATTTAATTTTAGGAGGTTGAGAGGGGCACTTATTTGAGAGGGGGCACTTATTGGGGGCTGGGTGCAGCAGACTCACTGCTTATTTATTTTTTGGCAAACACTGCAATCTGATCCCAACAATAACAATAACAAGGATTTAAAAAAAACTGATACCCTAGTTCTCTGCACTAGTAGAGAGAATACAAGTTATATTTATAATCACTCAATCACAGTCACTTTTGTCAATAACAAGATTGTTGGGTGCAGCATCCTCGATGTCCAACTCTGTGATTCCGTCGAAAGGGTCATTTTCACATGATTGGGCATGTTGAACAGCTTTGATCCATGCTAGCCTAGAATGGCAGGGGAGGAGGGCACTTATTCAGGAGGGGTTGCATATTTTAAAAAATGCAGTGGAAGGAGGGCATTTATTCGAGATGGTAGCTTATTGGAAGGACTGGGTGCTTATTAAAATCATTACGGACTTCCATTCTGTGCGACTGTAATGAGGATCACATGTACATTTGCTGATCAAATGTCAGTTTGTTCTAAAGTGAGCTACAGTAAATACCTGATGTGGTTCATCAATGTTCAAAGTGTCCCACTCAAATCCTGAAGGCAAGGTAAACTCATCCTGTCGAATCTCTTCTTTGGGTTTGTCTAACTCAACAGCTTCATTAGCAAGACAAACATCACCTGAAAAAAATAACATTACGCCTATTGCAGATCATGGCTTGCTGGTCAATACAAATTCCTCATTCTTGGTATGGTGAGTGCCAAGTATGTATCATAGTTGCAAGGTTGTAAGAATGATGTCGATGCTGTTTGTGTGCAGGGCTTTTGACAATTGAGGAAAATTTATCATCCCATTACCCACACTACCATATCCTATTAATATGTACATGAGTACCTGCAGCAGCTTCAAAAATAAAAAATCAACAAGTTTAAACTTTATTCTCTGTATTTTTAGCTGCTGTTTTGTTGCCAGGGGCAGATGAAGCATGAGTGGGGGGCCCTGATATATTAGTAGCAGTGTCTCATACCTCCCCTCCCCACCCCTCCCTCAAGTCATTAAAAAATTGGAGGAAATTGACAAAAAAAATGCAAATAGCAACCATCTGGCATTATCAAAGTTGAAAAAGTTATTAATTTGTTTGAAGGCATAGCCTGCACCATGTGCAGTCATGTATCAGTGTTAAAGGAATTTTGTCAGAAAATTATTAATGATTACAAATCAAATGTCAAGTAAACATCACAAATTCAATTGATTTGATTGTACAAGAATTGCAGCCTCGTACCCAGGTGCACAATGGAAAGTTGCAAGCTAAGCATGCAGAGTGCAATATAATTCCAAAAACTTGGTCTGACATTATGTCAGACCAACCCAGGGTTTGGTCGGACATGATCGGACATTATTTTTGAATTCATTGGAGAAAAAGTTTTTTAAATTTTAATTTAACAACTTAAAAGAAAAGTAAATAAAACTTAAATAGAAGAAAAGTTGTACTCTGGCTTGTACAATACATTGTAACAACCCCACTGGCACAACCGTATGCGTATAAATATAAAATACTTATCCTAATACATGACAAAAAATATTAACAGGTATTACTAATTTACTATATAACATAATATAAGTTCAGTACTAAGTACTTAATTAAGCAGATTATACGGACAGTTTGAGAAATTAGCTTCAAAGTCTAAAAACAAGCGAATAAGCGATATTTCGCACTTAACGACTCAAAACAGAGTGCGCTAAAAAAGGCTGGCTCAATGCGGGAAAACATCTTCCCTTGCACGTGTAACCGATTACGTTTTGGTTTTGTGAGGATGAGGGAGAAATTACTGCGGCCAAATTGTCGGCCAAAATGTCCGTGCAGAGCAATCAGTGGACGGCCATATCCACGTTTTACGCGGAATATGGCCGGTGTGTAAGCATGCAGCAGCGTGCCTGGGTATGAGACTGTGAAAATATTTGTATTAAAAAGCAGGTCCCCTGCATGTGCTCCGCTACACATGTGATATGTCCCCTCAAAAACATGTGGTGCAGTCACAAAAAAGATAGGCCCTTAAAAAACCAAAAGGCCCAAAAAATCTGTGGGGCCCCCTTCCTAAAGTACCCTCCCCTTGATCCACCGCTGTTTGTTGTTTATAAACAAACTTTGCTATGTTGTTACAAAGAACATTTTTTCGGTTTGTTCATCTTTGTCAACATCATAAATCTCTCTTTGTCCAAAGGAATCTTTCCAGACAAATTAAAAATCACCAAGATTGTTCCAATTTTTAAGACACTAGGACACCAACATTTTTTTACTAACTACAGCCCTATATCACTCCTGACAAACTTCGAAAAAGTTATGCAAAATAGAGTAATGATATTCATTGAACGATTTTTGAATGATTGAACAATTCATTGAAACGAAATTTTATACAGATTTCATAGTAAATTTGGATTTTATAGTAACCATTCTACCTCACACTCACTTATTTCTCTAATTAACAACATTGAATCAGCTGTTGATCTGAATCAGATAGCTGCTGGCACATGTTTACTGACCTTTCAAAAGCTTAATTTCGATACTTTAGATCACGAAATTCTATTTTCAAAATTAGAATACTATGGCATCCAAGGCATTCCCTTACAATGGATCAAGAGTTAAATCATGAACAATTTGTTCAATTCAAGGAAACTTGTTCATCCACTCAGAAAATAAAATGTGGAGTACCCCAAGGCTCTATTTTGGGTCCATTACTTTTTATTTTATATATTAATGACCTTCCAAATGCCTTAGAGCTGACAGAATCTTATCTTTTTGCAGATGACACTAGTATATATTATTCTCATTCAGATATTAAGCAACTTGAGTCTGTGTATTAAGATGAAAATTTGTCCTGGAAAATACACATAAATTATATTTGTACAAAAATAGCCAAATCTGTTGGAATAATTTATAAATCTCATTGCCTTTTGTCATCTGCAACAAAATTATCTATTATACTCTTATACATCCTTATCTCACTTATTGTAATATAGTATGGTCTTCCACTTATACAATCATCTAATTTAAACAGAATTTTACTTTTACAAAATACATACTCTTACAAACTTCGATTACTGTAACCCTTCTGATCCACGTTTTAAACCTTACAACGACTAAAAATATTAGATGTATTGAAGCTAAATTCATTTCATATTGCCAAATTTATGTTTTTATATCATCATCACATGCTGCCTGCATGTTTTAACAACCTATTTATTACAAATAATCAAATACATGGTCATAACACTAGATCTGCTGCAAATTATAGATCTCATGCTTGTCAAACTAATATAAAACAATCGAAATATAGTAAGGTTAGATATTATTGATATACTGCCGAAACAGAGAACATAATATAAACAGAGAATGTAATATAAAACAGTTCCCTATTCTATATTTAGGTCCAAATATTTGGAATTCCTTACCATTATATATTAGTGCTCAGGCCTAATCACTGAGAAAAAACACAGGCGTGCTGAGGTTAGCACGCCTCGGCTGACCTGGGCATGTGATGACGTGCGATGGCATACAATGCTTTCACAACACAATAAATAGTTTGCAAAACATAATTTAATGGTTAATACATGTAGTTTTATTTGGACTGATTTTTAGAAAACATTGAATTGTTTTCAGTTGTCTGACCAAAATACATGACAGACCAAAATGCTGTAAAAGGTGGTGAACTTCCAAAATCATTAAACGAAATTATCTCACTACGTTTTGATTTTTCATAACAAACACTACCTACGCAGTACTACATTTTTTTACATGATTTGAGAGATCATTTAGCTCGCTGTAATCAAATCATCACCAACAGGATCGTGATCAATATCGTCATCAGATTGTCGCTGAGATCAACGCTACTCTGGTCATTGTAGTCATTGCTGCTTAGATCGTCGTCCGTAATTTTGAACATTACATAGCACGGAGAACAGTTTTAGTTCTTTTTTAGAGAAAAAATATCCTGGACAACAATTAAGCTGAATAAAGTGATTTAAAAAATCACTAGCATGCACCATTCATTTTGCACCATCTACTGTAGTTATTGTTTTCAGATTATTCCTGTTTTGTATTTTTGGTGTGCTAGTTACCATGCGTGTGAACTAGCGCCGGCTACTGATTTGTAAATTCAATTTCTTTGAGCCATTTTCTTCTCACGACGGAACTCATTACACATTCCTCGCCAACTTGTATTTTTCTTTATTTTGTAAATAGTCTGTTTTTTGGCAAATAAACCATTCATTCATTCATTCATTCATTCATTCATTCATTCTTTCTTTCATTCATTCATTCATTTCAGCTAAAAACAAACCTTGACCTTTATACATGTTAACATGTAATTCTTGATATCATAATTCCTACTCAACCTTGGCCAATTGTTAATATATATCTAGAACACTATTGTTTATTTGTTTGCCGTAACAATGAACAAAACTACAACTTTTAAATGAAGATTATGAAATAAGCAATGACGGTTATTGTGTCATATAAATATATAGTCATTCATATTTTCTAGTGAGAATGTTCTACGGATTATTATCTCATGTTATTACGATATTACTTACTCAGTTTTGGTACAGGTTGAGTATCCCAGAATGGATATTGCTTTTCAAATACAGCGGGTTTCCCCTTCCCTTTGCCACGCGTGTTTCCTCTATCGGTAAATTTAATCATTCCCATAGCTTTGCGAATTTGGGCCAATGCTTGAGCATTCGGGACAATTGGATCTGGTAGATCATCTTTCTGTTTTCCTTTTTTCTTCTTTTTCTTCTTTTTAGTTGCACTAACAGAATTTGCTGCATTAATATCAACAAATGGTTCTATATCACCATTGCCTAGTGGAGTATCTTCTTTCTCAGAGCTTTCTCCACTGTCAACTTTCTCCTCGTCCGCCATGTTGAATAATAAATCAGTGAATTAAATAAATTATAATGTAATTGTTATCACTAATTATTTTAAATTATTTCTGACAGTTTTCTGATCATCGCAGTATTATGTGCACCTAACACGAAGTAGTTTGAGAGAAAGGCAGATTGCGCCGGTCATAACGAACGCAGGCTCTGGAAACTGACGTGCTTGCCGACGGCCTTGGCCTTGACGACGAAATGCTGCTGGCATAATTTGAGTGCAATATGGCCAGCATTACTGCTAAGAAAAACCAAGCTAAATTAGCTGAGAGTATTTACAAACAAACACACTGTAAGTAAATATGTAAGACTTATTTTATATGTAACATATTGACAAGAAGAGAAAGATATTGTTGCAGACAGAAATAGTCTGTTCAAAGGTACAAAGCTACTGTATCTATAAATCTTTTTAATTTATTTATATTTGTGCTCTCCTTCTTTCAACTCAGTCAGCAAAACCGAAGTTGAAAACTTGTTAACTATATTTCGTGGAAGAGCAAACCAGAAAGAGAAATTGGATAGAACAAAATTTCGTGATATACTTCATAATACTTTTGGAATGACAGATGACTTTTTGATGGATGGAGGTACATAATTATATTCATTTATAATTAAACTTATTAATGGTGCCTTTAAATACTTAATGGAATAATAAAATGATCTTAAATGTACTGTATTTATGTTGCAAGAAGAATTGCTATAACACTTGAATTTTTTTGTGTACCATCAACATATACATATACACTGCCTGAATATCTCTCAGTTTATTATAAATTTACTAGAACTACATAAATGCAACAACCCCTCACCTGCTTTTATATGCTTTTTGAAATACACCCCACCCACCCCACCTTCCAATTAAAATAAGCACTCCTGATATACTGTAACTCCTCAGGATAATTACAGAATTTATGATTATGATGACTAAAATGAAAGTTGAACATATCAAAGGAAAACTTACAGATTTCATATTAAACTCTGGTTGTAAAAATACATTGTTTTTAGCCATTTAGCCATTCCAAACAATTACTTTTATGTTTTGCAATGGCAGGATTAAAAATTAACAGCTCAAAAACTACATTTATAATAGGAGATAAAAACAACAGACAACCTATACATTTCAGTCTGTATAATTAATACAGGACAAAAGAAAATGGACAAACAAAGCCTATGAGTATTTATGATAAGTGCTTGCAATTAAGTCAATGAAAAACATCACGTCCACAGGTAGCAAAGGGAAAGCACGAAAATGTGAAGCTGTATACTGCTTAATAGGTAAAGCAAAAACTTGAAAACAACATATTAAAGGACAAATATATATGATAGATGCTAGCTAGATTATAAAGTTTACAGTAACTTGCGTGTGTCTAAAAGGGTTATATTTTAAAGTCTTGCCATTCTTGGCGTTTACAGAATATATTAATGAATAAATGCTGATTACAATCAGCAAAATAAATAAAAACAAATGCCCTACCGTCACCACAAACACTACAATTGAGATCGAGTTTTGGTTTACCATACGTTTGGTTTCTTCAGGTTTTCTGGTTTCTCTTCAAGATATATTAAACCGGCTGTTTGTATCCTTCTTTTATTCATTGTTCTGCTTCTTTCCGTTTAAAACGAAACCATTTGAAACTATTTGTTTCGCAAAATATGGAAATAACTATATATAAGTTTGCCTCAAAGCTAGTCACCAGTGCCCAATTAATCTTACCGCGTGACACCCTACGACGTACATATATAAACCATTTCCAGATTTTGTCTCCCTTGATTTTTCTACATGCGTGTAAAGTGGACTCCACGCATGTCGAGATTAGCACCCTCACCCGGGCTCCGGGCCTTCGGCCCTACGCCCGGGCTCGGGGACAATAGACCTTAATTCTGACGAGACAGTACATCCAAACTGAATTTGAGGGGTTATTTGACCAAGACCTTTGGCGCAAAGCATTTATATACCTCAAAAATTTTGGCCACATGTTTTTGGTGCAGATTGACAAGCAGATAACTATGGTGCAGTGTTTTTTGGCGCAAGCTTTCTACTTTTTTGGTGCACAAATAATAAATGTTTGAAAATCTTTGGTGCAGAGAATTCTGAAATTCACCCTGGCAGTACATCATGGAAAACAGGACAAAATTGAAAAAAGTGCTGGAAACATGGAGTCAATTTCAAAGAAAATGTGCAATTCATGACTACACAGGCCTGCAAGTATTTTTTTTCAATCTTGTCCTGAATTTACTCATGATGCTTTTTGCAGTCAGTACTGTTTTTTACAAACCAACACAGTATGTTTTCTTGGTCTACTTTTTTTCAAAATATGTTAAGATTGTCCTTTCCACTTTTTCATTGAGGCAATTGAGGTACACAGTTTCCCACTGAGAATGCATGATCGTGTGATACCACTAGCTGACATCTGGTACACCCAGAGTACGTATTGAACCAGGTGACACAGATTACCAAGTCATGCAGATCAGTTATATTGTAACTTGATCCCATAGTTCATGGGGTTAGCTGGCCTTCACCCAGACTGTTTCAACATGAATCCAATATTGAAACAGTTGAAGGCCAGCCAACCCTGTATAATATGATCAGATCAAGTTCCTACTCAGTCTGGTAGTCTGGTTATATTGACTACCAGTACAGAGGTCATCCACAATAGGTTTATCATGACATGGGATCGATACTGATTATTTTGATAACGAGAAACATGATACAAGAGAAAAATGTGGACGAGATTTGAGATTTCAAAAAATGACGGGAAACTTAACAAGATCTAGAAATACCTGGCTGCTGTTGTGATTCAAGAAATAAGAAGATTGAATTAACAACGGGATTCAGGATTACTAAATAATGTTGAAGTTGGTCAGGATTGGATCATGCAGCTAACCAAACTTGTCAGGATATGGGAAAGGGTAGCAAATAATTGGATCAGGATTTGGGATTTAACCCTTAATTGACTTTAGAGCATACAATATGCCATGTAGATGCACCTTTAGTATTTTACTCTGACTGGCTAACACCAGACGATTTTACTTGACAGTCAAGGGGTTAAAAACCTCGTATCTCAATGACAATTTAACCCTGATAGATAGATAGTTTAATAATTCTGAAAAATTACAGCCAAATGAGCTGAATTAGATTAAGAATTTACAATAACATAAGTGTATGTATCTAAAACTATACTAAGCCAATAAGTATAACTAATGCAATGAAATTATATGCAATTACTATAAAAAGGTTTTTCTGAAGTCTATTAATTGGTTTTACAAACAGGGACATGATATTTACGTGTATTTCTGAGATTGAAATTACATTTGTTTAACTTCGGTAAAAATTTATGTAGTTTATGTTCTGGGATTTTACTAATTTCCTGGAAAACTTTAGTTGTTTGAGTCTGTCTACAACTAAAGTTTTCCAGGAAATTAGTAAAAACCCCAAAACATAAACTACATAAATTTGACTTCTAAGCACGCATGTAGTGAATGATGTATTTTACTGGCGAATGCCAAACAATTTTACTCATCAAGGGAAGATCCCTGAGGTTAAAAAGTCTATTGTGAACCTCGGTACATGCAATTGGTTTTAATGCATTATGCATAATCATTCAAATGAATGTTAGAACTTCAGACTTATAAATTATGAAATTCTTGCAACAGAATTTCTTAATAAAATGTTCAGAAAATATCGTTGGATATTATTATTTATATTATTATATTAATTGTAGTTTTTAGGGCTTTTGACAAAGATAATGACAGTAACATAAACATGGAAGAATGGATCTTGGGACTATCAGTTTTTCTCCGAGGCACAATGGATGAAAAAATGCATTGTAAATATTTTATCTCAGTCTGAAAAAGAAAAATCACAAAAATTTACATTTAAGTTAATTCCGATTTAATTTATTCACATTGGATGTTTTTTCTGCCTCTTTTATTCAAGATTGTTTTGAAGTATATGATCTAAATAGTGATGGGTACATATCAAGAGAAGAAATATTTCAAATGCTCAAATCAAGTTTGATAAAGGTGCGTATAAATTAAAATTATGCCAGTACCTAGGCCAATTGGTCTAAGCAATGGGGACTATCTTTTAACTGCAATAAATGCGAAGTTTTAAGAATATCTAGAAAGCGAACCAGTCCGTTGCAATCTCTTGCAGTCAGTCCATACACCATTGGTGACCATGCTCTTGCTGCAGTTTCCTCTCAAAAAGATCTCGGGGTCATGGTCAACAACAAGCTCACCTGGAGCGTCCATATATCTTCTGTTGTAGCCAAAGCCAACAAGATGCTTGGCTTTTTACGGCGGCACTTCGGTAGTGCCTACATAGGACCAGCCCACAGAAGATTGCTGTATTTGTCACTTGTGCGCTCCCAACTAAGTTACGCCAGTGAGGTCTGGGCTCCTCAGTCATGTATTACTGATCTAAAATTATTAGAGGGTGTGCAGAGGCGTGCCACCCGTTTTATTCTTAATTGTAATAGCGATCCTAACGTCCGACCCAACTATACATGTAAGTCGCGCTTAATTTCCTTGAGTCTACTCCCTATTTCTTACTGGCTAGAATGCCGTGACCTATGTTTTTTTTGTAAATATATAAACGGTTCATACAATATACAGCTTAGCCAATATGTTTGTATCTCTAGTGGCCGTACTAGAAGCTCTGCTTGTAATTTAAATCTTCGTCCAGTTCACCGTCTTCGTACATCACTGCCAGGTGATCTGACCGTGAGGGAAAGGCCTGGAACTAGCAACCTAATAGAAATCCATTTTGCTGTATTGAATAACTTATTTCTTTCATTTTCCTTTATCAAACTGGTTGAAACTTTGTATTTATGTTCAGTGTTGAAAATGATAAGTCTATGCTAAATTTGGGAACAAAATAAAGTATATTTCACGAGATATTAAATAGTTTAATTCGAAAAATGGATTTCTATTTGACAACTAGTCCCAGTCCTTTTCCGTGTTTTCAGATCACCTGGTGTTCAGAGACTCTTTCTTTAATCGTATTGTTCAACTTTGGAATAATTTACCACTTGTAATTCGTCAGTCAGCTTCTTTCGCTTCCTTTAAAACTCAATTGTATAAACTCTATCACAATAAGTTAAACACTATCTTTGACACAGACAGAGAGAGCACATGGAAGACAGTATGTCCTAATTGTAGGACAATTAACAGACCTTTTTGCTGCTGAGATTTTTAGGCAAGATGCAAGAATAGCAGGTTGCGTCTTTTTCAGTGCTTGACGTCGGGATCAGCCCTTTGAATACTTCCATTATCTGTCTATTTCAAACTAAGTCGTTTTGATTTCGGGGGTAGGGGGCTGAGTTCAGCGTCAGGTGCGGATAATGGCGCATTCTGTATAGTAGTGAATAGCAGACCATTATGTGTGTATTGTCATGAATTTATTGATTTATGTACGGGGTTTGCCTAGTTGGGACCTCGTGTCCGTTCGCTAGCCCCTTATCAAACTCATCTTTTACTGTTTGTAATGTATTGTGATCTGTTGTTATTAGTGTAGTACTGTATTACTTAGTGAGTTTGATTAAAGCTTCTATTACTAGTTATTACTAGTTAAGGTTGACATGGAGTCAGGTTGTAGAGAGGGACATGAGAGAGTGTGGTTTATTAAAAGAGAGCATGCGCAAGAGAGGGAGAGAGAAGCGGAGGAAACTGCTATGGGGAGCCGCTGGTCAACCCCTGTGTAAGCGGGGAAAATGGTTGTAAAACGAGTGTTAGTGATGAGAGTGTTCTTGTTTTGTCCAGTACGTGTATATTGATTGGACATTGACAAATGAACCAGTTGCCCCATGCAGTCAATTTTGAAATACCTTTTCTAAAGCTCTATTTTGCGTGATTCGAATGCAGTTAACGCAAGCATTAACAATTAAATCTTTTTTTCGATAATTATTTTTTTACCCATCGGTGAAATAGGTGATAATTATTTTACTCGTACATTTCTACCCACGCACGTGACGTTGATACTGAAAGCTGAGACAACAGACACGCAGTTGTAATTTAATTGAACTCAACTTGACAGTTGGCGGAACACTAGATTCCTTCGCAGCCACTGTCCCAAACAGGCGAACACTGCGGGACACGGTCACGAAGCATGTTACTTAGTGGGACATCCGCGCATGCGCGTTTACGTGGACACACAAAACCAACTGTTAACTAAAGAGTCAACTAATATTGCGACCTGTCCTATAATGAGCAGCTTTCAGCGCGTTTAAATAATACGTTATTTCATGGCGTCCATCATGCAGCACTGACCGTATAAAACACAGTTACACAGAGGAGATTATCACATGTGACAGGTGTTAGAGTTGGGCTCTCAGACTCTGTGGGTGGACCTCAATGGCGTGTGGGGAGATGGGTTGCATACGCATGTATTGCAACCGCCTTCCTACAAGGCTTGGTATGAATAAGATTTTTTTGAACTTTGGTTTCACCGCGGTGCGGTTAGAACGTTTCTTTTTTGCGATATTGACAATCTTGTCATAATTTAATATACATGATTGTATACTTGTAAGTAGTGAATGTATCACGTGACTATTTTAGCAACCAACTGAAGAAGATCCAGATGAAGGAGTTAAGGAGCTGGTGGAAATTGTTCTCAAATTGGTCGTAAGTGAAGTGTTGTCAGTTGTATAAAATAATGCTAGTGAAATGTGAGTACTGACTAGGAGACTGGGATCATGCTGCCAAACGTTTTGCGCCTGCGCGGTGTCTGAGCTCAATTAAAAAAAGAGCGCGGGGAAAACACTGAAATATTTGGACTGGTGCGAGAGTCCAACACAAAAGTTAAAATTACAAGCATACCACCAAAAAGTTAAGGTTCTAGGTAATTTCTGCATGGCTTCTTAATTGTCAATATTGTAACATATTCCGAAATGCGGCCCCCTTTGTAATTTCCACGCCCCTTTTTCTAAACATAAATGAATAGTCGAGTCTTACTTAGTCTGTTGCCACGGCTAGTTCCCACTTCTCTTGCAATGTTTACTCTAGCAAACTCACACATGTGCAAACGTTTGGCAGTGGTGTTGCGTTTTACCCATGTTTTACCCTGGCACAATCAAAGAATATGGGTCAGATAACCACTAAAGACTTCTGCTCTCCTTTTGGTTAAAATGTTTGCGCATTTTTATTGGCTTGAGTGAAACTGCAATCGTCATCAGGGGATTCAGTCCTGATGACGCGAGAATGAGATTAGTGGTCACCTGGCCCATATTCGGCCAGGATATCAGGCTATGCTGTGTTTATCTCAAACGGAGGATCTTTCCCAGTCTTTCTCCTCCGAAAAGACGCGCTTGATACTGGTTGCTGTCTGTTTTTACAAGTCTGTTCAGGGACCGCCGACCATATTTCAAGTCGGGTGTTTTATGCCCGGCTATATAAAATTTCAATTTTTTGAGTTTCAAGCCCCACGACCACTGTTCTTCAAGAAAATGTGTATTTCAAGTCTTCAAACTGGAGGCTGCAGCATCAAAAAGATCAAACTTTTATTATATATTTGACACCTGAACCTGCACAATTTACATTAACTCTTTCCTGTCCGAATCGGTCTTTGGTATCACCTCTGGGGAAGCCCTTGGACAGGAATGAGTTAAATCAATCTTCTAACATGTTTAATAAAAGATGGTGTTAACAAGACAGAGCTACTAAGACGAAGGCAAATTCCACTTCAGTTCGCGCGCACGAAATTTGGCCTAGTGGAAAACTCAGTGGCTTTACTGAATCATGTAATATAAAGTAACGAAAAACATTACAAAGCAGCATTTCAGCTTGATGTTCTAATTTCCAGTTTGATGTGCGTGGAGATTGTCTCGGTTTTGGGCTAAATTCAGTTATAAGTTCATCATTACTGAATCATTATTATAAAGTAACGAAAAACATTATAAAGCAACATTTCAGAATCACTTTTCACGGAAGGTCTTCGCCCGTAGTATATTGTAACAACTTGTATTTGCAGTTTAAAAATACGTTTATACTTCACGTTTAAGCCTTTTTGTAAAACATTTGATATTTCTAACGCTGTGGTTGGTTGGTCATTGTTAGGATCATGGAAATGTGGGCAAGTTGTCTTTCAAAGATTTTGAAATGGTTGTCAAGAAAGAACCTCTTCTTCTCGAAGCATTTGGACCTTGCCTTCCAGATGTAAAGGTACATGCAGTATATATACAAACCATACCTATACATTATACCAGTTGATTTAATACATCCTATAGGTCTACGTTTTTCAACTGAAACTTCTGGCCAGAAATTTTGGGGTGCATATTAATAAGAATATCGAGAGTGATCTATAAAAGTCAATCCACGCAGTGGAGTGGATTGACTTGAGATTCAAACAAGGATCGACTTAAATGTCTACAATCTGATTCATCTAAACACGGTTTGACTTGAAAATGACTTGATATGCATGAGTGAAGTTACTGCGTGTTGTATACATGATGGCGGACATTGAGGAAAGCCCAGAAAATAGTGTTGAAAAACCGCTTACAAAAAGCAAAGACAGATCGGATTCGCCATGTAAATACGTGTCTGGTTGACTTCACTCGCGTTTTTCGATTCGATTAGACTGTCAATCCGCTTCATGTACTGTAAACATGCAGGGCCTAATAAGTTTAATTATTAAGTAAATTTTTATATCACGCCGAAAGCCCATCCCTCCTTCTTTGTTGTCTGAAATTTTCAGAGCTAAGTAGTTATTTACTCGCTTCCTGTAGTCATTTAAAGAGGCAACATCAAATGAACTTGTCCAAATTATGTATGCTGCGTCAAGATTTGGAAATCTTCTTGGAAGGCTTCCCTTGTCCTTGTTGGGCTTCTTGTTTCATGATAGGAAAGTACCATGAATGCTCTTTCCTCGGGAGTGAATTGTTGTTCCAACCATCTTAAGACGGATGAAGTGCACTTCTGCCTACATGGCGAACATGTCCTAAGGAACTCCACATGATTTGATGCCGTATTGCTTCGTCACTCCATGGCGAGAAATGGGGGACATAAGCGGGAGTAGCCTGCATTGATACCCGAGCCGCCGTTGCGCAATTAAACACGCAATTAAATACGCAATTAAATGACCATTTTCTAAGTAAAATATCGCTAAAATTCTCCAATTGTCGATTGATTCGAATTCTTAGTACCCTTTATGACATATTGTCGCTAAATTTGGTTCCTCATCCTAGAAAACAACACGTTTTCAAAGTCCAAGCGTCGTCGCGTCGACAGTAATGCTTTGTTGCTTGCCACAACAACGCGCGCGACCTCTCACTCTGCATGTGGTCCGGCGCTTTAGTCACGTTTGGGTTCAAACTTCAAAACAAACCCCAGTCTTCTCAACACAGCTCTGCCTGTATAACCCTAGAAAGTCTGGGAACAAAAAGGAAAGGTTACAATGTTTATTTGGAAGTGAAGATGGCGCGTAAGAAGATGGCGAAGCTCGAATATGGAGACACTTAGTCGTGGTTTCTGAACTGATTTTACGCAAAGTATCATATTTCTTTAGCCAAAATACATCGAATATTAGTGAAATCCATGACTGAAAACCGGCAACGACGACAAATACAGGCTAGAAATGAAGAATATCATCGAAAAGACGGATCTTTATAGTAGCCGAATCAGATCGAAACTTGTACGAAAATAGCATACCTCTGTTTGATTTTCGATAACTTGAGCAGCAAGGTTGGTACAATTTGCATATTCGCCATATTGGCTTATGTTAGACTTGTGCTCAAAATAGTATATCAAAAACCGCAACGAATTTAATACCTGTGGCATATCGCTCATGATATTTACATCGCAGATGTGTTGCACTATACGATTCGAATTGAAATAATTTAAAATTTGACACTGCTAGGACGATTGTTTCACTCATCCTCTATGTAAGTCCTATTAATCTTGCAGAACTTTTCTAGTCAAAATTTTTGTAAGTGGGCATGCATTACGCGCATGCGTGACCATTATTTCTCGCCATCGGGAATCAAACTTTATTCCCCTGTGGTCAGTTTTCACATGTATGTGTATTCAAACTTGTATTCCGCACTCAAACAAAGCTGTGGTCAAAAACGGGATGGGCGACGTTCGTTTGGGACACCCTGTATTTTTCCAAATCCGTAGGTAGCATAGATAATTTGCATAATTTGGACAAGTTCAAATTTTGATGTTGCCTCTTTAAATGACACCAGGAAGCGAGTAGATAACTATTTAGCTCTGAAAATTTCAGACAACAAAGAAGGAGTGGTGGGCTTTCACCGTGATATTACTTCTTGTACCCAAATTAAAGAAGATGCAGTACAAAAACGGATAGGGGGCATTTTTTTTTTGGGACACCCTGTATAGGAAAGCTTAAAGTGACTATAACCCCGAATACGATATTACTGAATATGGATTCTATGTAAAGTGAACAGTGATGGCGTTGAGGTTACTCTTGACATTATTCATCATTAGTTTTGGACAAGAAAATAACTTTGAGACATAACAAAAGGAATCCTTAGTCCTTACTGAAGAATAATGTGAATGTCAATTCTTCGTGATTTCAGTCGATTATAAAAGTGCAAGTTTGGAATCATTTAACCGCCACAGTCTTCGTTTGCTTTAGCCATGCTGTAATAATTGTAATTTTTTTTTACTGCAGGCCATTGAGGACTTCAATGTACAGTTCATGGAAACAACTTAACTATTTGTGTCCCGACGTATAATAAAATATATCTGACAATAATAAAACTGACACCCAGGTCACGTTTTTCCTGAACCTGGCATTGTAAATATCATATTTTTATGTGAATTGAGTGAAAGACAAGATTTCTCAGTAATTTAATGTCTGTATATAATTATGTGATTGTGTATTTCTCATCTTGTAAAATAACTAGCAGTTACTGTATATTGTACAGAAAAGGTCGATCAGTAATACTGTAGCAGTGGAGAGTTTAAGATAATTTTTTCTTATTCTGTACATGTATACCATATTGTAACTGAAAAACTTCCACTTGGTTCTGTGTTTTTTTAAAGTGTCACTATGATGGAAAAATCGTCAGTCTTTTTTTGATCTTATCATAAAGTACATTTACAATTAGGATGAACGGCGTTGATGGTTTGTAAATATCTCATCTTCACGCTTTGGAAATATGCAAATTATATGGCTGACGACATCATTTTCTCCATACGAGAGAAATGAAAATCGTAAAATTAGGAATATCTCTAGAAATAAACAATAGAAAGTGCTCAAATTTTGCATGCTTATAGTATTAAATAATTACTGTGGAACTTTAGTTGTTTTCGTGGAAACTACTGGTTCCTGGTCTCCTCCAATGATAAAATTTTTAATTTGCTTACTTATCAGCAATCAAGTAGCGTTTACTCCAGCGAATATAAGTGAAGATTAGGGCTTAAGTAGGCATTGTAATCACAGGGAGCCCATCTTGGCAGCATGTGGGCACCTGTGGCGGACTCGAAAGACGCGCGGGGGACTGTGCATGGCAGGGGATTTAAAAAAAACGGAAATCGAGTGTGCCATAGGTACCCACGCTCTGCCAAGATGGGCTCTCTGTGTTGTAATTCGAACGTTTAAATCTTTCTATTTTTAAACAATGAGGCAAAAAATGATAATTCCCTTAAGGTTTAGAGTAACCTGAGGGCATGCGCTTAACATGGCAATCAAAAAGTTCCACAGAGAAGTGTATTTTACTGGATACTATAAGCATACAATTTATTTATTTATTTCCAGAGGTATTCCTTATTTTACGATATTCATTTCGCTCGTTTGGAGTAAGTGACGTCATCAGCCATAAATTTGCACATTTCCAAAACGTGAATATCTCTTGAACGAGATGAGATATTGACAAACCACAAAACGCTGTTCACTCTCATTTTAAATGTACTTTATGATAAGATCAAAAAATAAGACTGACGATTTTTTCATCATAGTGACACTTTAAATACTTCTTCTTCGATAAACATAAACTATTAGCCTGCAGGACTGGGCTAGCGTGTGTGCAAACGCTTGGGGCCTGCAGAAACGGCGATTTAGTTACAGTGGCGTCGTCTGGGGTTGGGTAGTGGTTCGTTTTAGATCGTCATTGTAATCGAAATTCGTTCTTCATCGTCGTTATGGTCGGTGGTTTCGTTTTGGATCGTACAAAAATAATTGGTAATTTCATGCATGTATATTTTTGAAAACAAACGTTATCAATTACAAAAAAAGTTTATATATATTTATTATATTTAATCATTTATTAGAAAAAAGCAGGGTAACATTTTACCTCATGGTGTTATCAATAATGGTATACATTTATAGAATGCCCTATAATAACATCAGATTGTATTTAACTTTAAAATGCAAGAAACGAGTATGCATGCATTAAGCAACTCCCACATTATGCGGTGTTATAAAAGAAATGTTAACAAGATATGACGTATACAATGTATTGCTTACTAAGGGCTGGTTATACAGAACTAAAATAACTCACTTATATAGTCATATCTGGGCTGTCCAAAATTGTGTTAACGAAACGAGCGTTACTGTATGGAAATATTGTTTAACGTTAACAATATATCCTTAATTCAATAGCCTTTTTTTCTCAATGAAAAGTTCTCTCTTGTCTCAGTTCTTCATTTTAGTAGGCACGATAGCTTGACTTTGATTTACTAATTTCTATATACTATACCAGTTTGATGTGCGTGGAGATTGTCACAGTTTTGGGCTAAATTTAGTGATAAGTTCATGAGTGTCCTAAATACTTCATGTAGAGTAGGAATTGGTGCATACTGGACATCAACGTTGCGTTTCACGCTATTAAATCAAGTGACATCAGCGTCGTCAGCCTTTATCAAATTTTAGCTGACGTGTCACGAAAACGTTTTCAGAAATTCGATTTTCGTTTCGAGCACCATAAACGTATAATTTCGTTCGCGCTCTAATTTTGGACAGCTCAATAACACCGCTGCCAAACGTTTGCGCATGCGTGAATTCGCTGAGTAAACATTGCAAGAGAAGTGGGAACTAGCCGTGGCGACAACAACCAGACAGTGAAGATTAAGTAAGACTCGACTATTCATTTGTGTTTTAAAAAAAGGGTAAAGAAAATTACGAAGGGGTAAATTCCGAATATGTTACAATATTGACAAGGAAGCCATGCACAAATTACCTACCTTATCTTTTTGGTAGTATGCTTATAATTTTAACTTTTATGTTGGACTCTCGGATCAGTCCAAATATCAGTTCAGTGTTTTCTCGCTCTTTTTCCGAGGACGAGCTCGGACGTCGCACATGCGCAAAACGTTTGGCAGCGATGTTCAGCTCAATATAATATCAAACGAAGCTGTTTGACAGATATGACATACTATAGTATATGACATACATAGTATATCCATCATACACTGAATAGCTAGTGTTTCCTTTCTTTTCCTCTCCTTTCCTAGGATAATCACATGCACCGTATTCACCCGATTTTGAGCCTGTTGGCCCTGTTCACATGCCGCATGCATGAGGCGAGTTATCTCGGGGGGTAGGGTTATCCCTATCCCCTGAGATATCTCGGTGTTCGTTTATTTACATGTTAAAAAAGTAAACCGTTCACATGAGACCGAGAAAGCTCGGGGGATATGGTAACCCTAGGGCCAGAGTTAACCCTACCTCCGTGTGAACGCTTTCACCCAAGTTATCTCGGGATTAGGGTCAACTTTTGTATAATTACGCAGGCGTACATTGTAAAAACATTACTGGCGTGTTCTTTTGTTCACGTGAAAGCTAGGGGTATCTTGGGAGCCAGGGACAACTCCCCGAGTTATCCCTACCCCCTCGAGATAACCTTGGTCTCATGCATGTGAACAGGCCCTAAGAACCGCCCCAGATTAAGCACCGCACATAAATAAACTAAAAATTTTAAAGAGCGCCAGCCACTCTCACTCGCAACAATGAGGCACTTAAATCTTTAAATCATATTAATTTACTTATATTTGCTACAAGGAGGCAGTGAATAACACTTGAAACATGTTTACTTTGTTGTTAATGTTTGATCGTTTCAAACGTTATTACTCAAGCTTTTTTAAAGAGGACGCGTCGCTTACAGTAAGCCAGTTTTCCACTTGGCGGAATTTTGCGCGCGGAGCGGAATTTTTCTTTGTCTTTTCTAATTAGTTCCACCCGAGAAATCACAAGACAAAGAAAATTTCCGCTCCGCGCGCAAAATTCCGCCAAGTGGAAAACCGGCTTAAATCGCGAGTAAATGTACGGCATATGATGCTCGACTACTTGCGGTAGGGCTGTTCAGTGTGAAACCTATATTATATATAACAATTTTATCAGGCACTGTGGTGTATTTTGCTGGCTAAAATGGAGAATTCAGTGGGCTATTAAAAATATGTTTTAGCCCGCTAAAAATATATTTTAGCCCGCTGATCTGAGCCTATCAGTTTTAACAGTTCTAATGTATCAGTCAATTCCAATTGTGCCATCCCCCCCCCCCCCCCCCCCCGGGCCAACACCCGGGCCTTAGACATTTTGGAGAAAAAATTGACCATGTCCCCACCCAAGGGAAAGACATATGTAAGTTATGAGTTACGTAAATATTTGTTGCAATGAAATACTACCGTTTACCGTATACTGTCTTTGATCTTCTCAAGAAGCACACAAATAGAAGACAACACATCATGAACTCAAGGTAACGCTATTTTACTGAAAAATTTATCGTATTTTAGCTCATTTAACGTCCGATTTACTTGGAAGTTTGAAGCCATATATTTCAAATATATTTCCGTTAAAATGCCCGCACAGCGCCCGCCACAACTTGAGCTTGGGCTGCCTGTGGTGCGAATTAGACATACTTCCCCACAGTGCATAGCAAGTGCGAATGTTCCAAATCCCAACCCCCGGGTTATGTGCTCTTGGCGATAGCCCTACCCCCGGGATTAGCAAAAATGGTGAATGCCCGGGGGTGGTCCGGGGGGGGATGGGCACAGCTGGAATTGACTGATACATAAATCACTATTGGTTTGTTGTTTACGGAATTGTATACTTTTCTTGTCAATACTTTAGTATTTTTCTGCTAGTTAGTAAGTTAGTAAGTTACATGTAAGTTATGAGTTACGTAAATATTTGTTGCAATGAAATACACGCCGACGCGAATTAGGTGGCACTGTTCAAGATACTGTTTACCGTATACTGTCTTTGATTTTCTTCTAAATGCCCACTAAAATTATTATTATTATCATTATTATCATTATTATTATTATTATTATTATTATTATTATTATTATTATTATTATTATTATTATTATTATTATTATTATTATTATTATTATTATTATTATTATTATTATTATTATTATTATTATAGTAATACAGTTGATGTTTTTGGGCATAAATATGTTTTTGGCCCTTCTCAGAGCTAATTTGAACCGTCGCCTTCGACTCGGGCTAAAATGACCTTTACTGGCCAAAAACATTTATGCCCGCAAACATCAACTCTATTGTTATATTATAACTAAACGGGCGTCCAGCAATATATCTTACGTTCAAATCAAAAGAAAACAATATAAAATTATTCAATCAGACAACATGCAGATCTTTCTCGCTGTCACTACATAGAATTTTTTTTATAAGAAAAAATAAATGTAAACTGATTTTTATCAAAAAGGAATGTTCCAAAATGAACACAATATTTGCTAAAAATCTGCAACTACTGTAATTTGTGATATATATTTTAACTACATGTATTTTTAAAACCTATTAGCTAAGTTGTTTATTAATTTCATAGTAAATGGTTGGAATCTGGAAAAATCTGTGTGAGAGTTGCTCGTCTTGGTGAGCGTAGTCTTGAAAAAGATAGTTGGTGGTGGTGATGAAGTTGGTGATTGTGGTGGTGGTGATGATGAAGTTGGTGATTGTGGTGGTGATGATGATGAAGTTGGTGATTGTGGTGGTGATGATGATGAAGTTGGTGATTGTGGTGGTGGTGATGAAGTTGGTGATTGTGGTGATGGTGGTGGTGATGAAGCTGGTGATTGTGGTGGTGATGATGATGATGAAGTTGGTGATCGTGGTGATGATGATGATGAAGTGGTGATTGTGATGATGAAGTGGGTGATTGTGGTGATGGTGATGAAGTTGGTGATGATGGTGGTGGTGATGAAGTTGGTGATTGTGGTGATGGTGATGAAGTTGGTGATGGTGGTGGTGGTGATGAAGTTGGTGATTGTGGTGATGGTGGTGATGATGAAGATGGTGATTGTGGTGAAGGTGGTGATGAAGTTGGTGATTGTGGTGGTGGTGATAAAGTTGGTGATTGTGGTGACGGTGGTGGTAATGATGAAGTTGGTGATTGTGGTGATGGTGATGAAGTTGGTGATTGTGGTGATGGTGGTGGTGATGATGAAGTTGGTGATTGCGGTGGTGGTGATGAAGTTGGTGATTGTGGTGATGGTGGTGGTGATGATGATGAAGTTGGTGATTGTGATGATGAAGTTGGTGATTGTGGTGATGGTGGTGGTGATGATGGAGTTGGTGATTGTGGTGATGGTGGTGATGATGATGAAGTTGGTGATTGTGATGATGGAGTTGGTGATTGTGATGGTGATAATGAAGTTGGTGATTGTGGTGATGAAGTTGGTGATTGTGATGGTGATAATGAAGTTGGTGATTGTGGTGATGGTGATGAAGTTCAGGGGCGTAGGAAGCAGGGGGGCCGCGGCCCCCCAATATTTTATAAAGGCGGGCCGGAATAGCTTTCGGCCCCCCCAAAAATAATTGAATTTAAAAAAATTGCATTATAAGTGCGACTTTGATTGTGCTGATCGGCCAATTAATAATAATAATCCATCCTGACTCACGGATAGCATAGACTCACAAATCATAATGAAAGAATTAATGAAAGGGCCTAACGAAAGAGGTAGAGGAGACTCTGAAAATGCCATTTCCGACAATCTAGAGACTCCAAATTTTCAAAATTGATGATGAAGTGGTGATTGTGGTGGTGGTGATGATGAAGTTGGTGATTGTGGTGGTGGTGATGATGAAGTGGTGATTGTGGTGGTGATGATGAAGTGGTGATTGTGGTGGTGGTGGTGATGATGAAGTGGTGATTGTGGTGGTGATGATGAAGTGGTGATTGTGGTGGTGGTGATGATGAAGTGGTGATTGTGGTGGTGATGATGAAGTGGTGATTGTGGTGGTGGTGATGATGAAGTTGGTGATTGTGGTGGTGGTGATGATGAAGTGGTGATTGTGGTGGTGATGATGAAGTGGTGATTGTGGTGGTGATGATGAAGTGGTGATTGTGGTGGTGATGATGAAGTGGTGATTGTGGTGGTGGTGGTGGTGATGATGAAGTGGTGATTGTGGTGGTGATGATGATGAAGTGGTGATTGTGGTGGTGGTGATGATGAAGTGGTGATTGTGGTGGTGATTGTGGTGGTGATGTTGAAGTGGTGATTGTGGTGGCGATGATGAAGTGGTGATTGTGGTGGTGATGATGAAGTGGTGATTGTGGTGGTGATGATGATGAAGTGGTGATTGTGGTGGTGATGATGAAGTGGTGATTGTGGTGGTGATGATGAAGTGGTGATTGTGGTGGTGATGATGAAGTGGTGATTGTGGTGGTGGTGGTGATGATGATGAAGTGGTGATTGTGGTGGTGATGATGATGAAGTGGTGATTGTGGTGGTGGTGATGATGAAGTGGTGATTGTGGTGGTGATGATGAAGTGGTGATTGTGGTGGTGATGATGAAGTGGTGATTGTGGTGGTGATAATGAAGTGGTGATTGTGGTGGTGATGATGAAGTGGTGATTGTGGTGGTGATGATGAAGTGGTGATTGTGGTGGTGATGATGATGAAGTGGTGATTGTGGTGGTGGTGATGATGAAGTGGTGATTGTGGTGGTGATGATGAAGTGGTGATTGTGGTGGTGATGATGAAGTGGTGATTGTGGTGGTGATGATGAAGTGGTGATTGTGGTGGTGGTGATGATGAAGTTGGTGATTGTGGTGGTGGTGGTGATGATGAAGTGGTGATTGTGGTGGTGGTGATGATGAAGTGGTGATTGTGGTGGTGATGGTGGTGATAAAGGTAGTGATGGTGGTGGCGGTGATGACTAACGACTCGATGGCCTTGGTGGCGGTCACTCATTTCATAGACCACGATCAACCTCAGACTGGACTCTGGGAGCAACTTTCACACACAAGTGTCTTTGTTTCAGGGTTTTGACCAGGATTTGTAACTTGGATGTCCAAAAAAGTGTACAATTAGGGTGAATTTAGCCTTGATTGATTGCATCTAGTATTTAACGTAGCAACACTGTATAGATCTCATGCGTCAGAATGAGAGGAATACTAGTTTGATCGTATGCGTCAAGAAGAATAAAAATAGCGCGGTAAAATCGCCTGACAGTGTAAACGGGTTTTAAGAAACATTGGTTGTAGAAATATTTGTACAATAATTATTTTGCAATTGAGGCCACTAAGAGTACAGAAATAATGAAAGGTCTCTTTCTGATTCTTACTATAATCCCTGTCAAAATCACTCCACCTTGCTTTAAATCACATTTGATATCAAATTTCCTTCTGAAAATCATTCGCTCCTCCCCCCATTCAATGTCGATAAAAATTTGCACTGAACATACTTTGCATTTCATTTTCTAACCAACATTGAACGGGGGGAACGATGTTTTTTGTACGTAATTTTAGGAATTGATGCGTTTAACTTCTTTTTCTGCGACTGTCCAAGTTAATTTTGGCCAGGATTATAGCTATGATAAATTTAATGAGCCGGGTCTAAAAATTGTCAATACTATAAAAAAAAGTCTTTTGAAAGTGCCCACCCAAATGACGGTTGTCTGGCTAAGGCTATATATGTATATTTTGTTTTAAATTACAGAAAGTTGTTGCCAAACTGGCCGTCAGTATTAAAATCTTCTGGTATTCAAATCAATAGTTCTTTGTTCTAGTTGAGTTGGAGTATTTAGCTGTACCTGTACACTCCCAGGGTACAATACCGACGTACCATTCGACACACTAGGTGCATAATTTGTTAAGTGACCAGGCGAACGAACAACATCTTGATAAGTTGGTAACTGTGCTTCGCTTGGATCATCTCCTTCTGGACTGGACGGTAATTGTGTACTTGTAGACTGACCTAAAAATATTTAGTCAATCAGTGAGTGGTGTCCCCATTGGGGTGGTGAAACAATACGAAATATGTGAATAAGAATAGAGTTAAATTCCCATAGGATAAAGATTGCATCAACATGGCCGCCATTTAATTGTTTCTGTGCAGCAATACGGCCACCGTGACGTCAGATGAAAACCAAGAATACTTCCAAATTTATAATAATTGATAGAAAGTGAAATGTTTCATAAATGTTCCCATAATTTTATATTTTTTGTAAAATGCAGTGTTCAAAATAAAATATATATTTGGTTAAACAGCAGTCCTGGCCAAAATTGTTGGAACACCTTGCTGTTTCTGACAATTTGTACCTGGTGTCATAGAAATCATAAAACTGAGTTCATTCATCCATTGATTCTCTTTGATGTGCCTAATATATTGCTCTAAAACTACGTCTAGAATACTTTTTATTTGTTAAATAACTGATATCGTCCAGAACATGAACGAACTAAGTATATACAGTGACAAAATACCTTGGGACACTTTGAGTATGTAGGCTAACAACCAACTAGTGGTCTATTACAAATCCGACTTTCTGATTGGCCGAGCTACTAGTGGTCAAGTGGTAATAGACCACTAGCTGGAATACTCCTATTCTGACCAATCGGAAGCCACGACATATTCACGCTGCAAGCAAAACCTGGAAACTAGGCCAAACATGGCGTCCGCTAAAATCATAGATAATGGAAGGGGAACTGGATAGGAAACTTACGAAACCGGAAACGATGTTTGCACAACTTGCTATGGTAATTCTACGCTTATAAGCGGGCAATGCACTTAACGGGTGGTCCCACATGGCTAAAATCAGACACTGCTGAACTTAAGTGATATTACACTTTTGTCTAATTTCAGCAATAGGTGCATTAGCTGCTTATAAGTGTGTAATTACCATAGCAAGTTGTGCAAACAACGTTTCCGGTTCTTTAACCTCGTTTGAAGTTTCCTATCCAGTTCCCCTTCCATTATCTATGCTAAAATGTATATACGAGTGATGAAATCATGAAAACATTGGCCCGAAAGTAATGGAAAATTGTTCAGTTTGACATTTCTATGGAGTATATCTACCCCAAATACGAAGCAATGTAATTACAATCTCGTTTTTTGTGAGCGATTGTTTATCATGTTTACCATCGAGCTACTCTACATTTTTAATGGGGAGACTTCTGCAAACAAAAAGGTGAACCTATCTGAAAATTTGGAACAATGTTTGATAAGACTTAAGACGTTAAAACAATTAGACAACTCGCCCTCGCTTTCTACGAGCAGATAGCCAACTCGGCGTCGTCTCGTTGACGATCAGCTCATAGAAAACTCGGTTTCGTTGTCTAATTTTATTCTTGCCTCTCCCTCGGCCCTCCCTTTTCAATGTTGCCTAGGAAATAATGGTGTTAGCAAACGTGACAATGAGCGCTTAAATAGTCACCAACATTGAACAGGGGGGCGGGGGACCTTAAAACGGAAAATGTTGCCTTCAAGTTGTAGCTGTCACAACATTTTTGTCGCTGATTGTAACTTAGTTACCTTCGTCTCGGGAACTAACTTACTGTTTACTTAATTTCTGTTTTATTAATAGAGGAGCCATCTTGAATTCGCAATGCATTGTGGTCTATCCAAGGTGATCGCTTAAGGTGGAGAGACGGCAATGCGGTAAATTTACCTTTATAAATACTTTCGTGGCAACAATGTCTAAATATGAACGTTGTAATGTTAGTGAAAATATCAGTGAAAGTAATAATGCTTGGACGTATAAGGATACATTTGTCATGAAAATATCGATTCTTATACGTCCGAGAATTACCGCGCGCCTGCGAGTAACCAGAATGATTAACAAAAGGCTCTGCGAAGGAGAGAGAAGCAATCATCTTTCTTAATTGAGCTTGTTACCCTGGATAGACCACAATGCATTGCGAATTCAAGATGGCGCCGCTATTGGTGAAAAGGTCCATTTCACCTTCATAATAAACTGGATAATCATCTGGTTTATTGACCACATCATCATACGCAGGTGGTGCATCAGGACGGTAATTTGATGGTCGTTCCTCGTGTTGTGGAGTTTGCTGTAGTTGTACGATAGTATGGCGATTTCTTGCTAAAATTTGCTCTTGCCTTGCTTGGCTTTGTTTGTGACATCTCCAGCACCATAGTGTAATAGCTAGCACAGCCATGACCAATATTGCAAACCTGATATAATACACGTACATGAAAATAAGATACAGCACAATTCAGAGTTTTAGCCGATAACCATAGATACTATAAATAACTAAGAGCTGCGCAGTGAATTTTGGACTGACTCATCCGATCCACAAACAGTTGTGGGCTTAACGTTTTGATGTATGTCCTATGGATCGTTTTCATCTGACGTCATGGTGGCCATATTGGTGTACCAAAACAATGAAATGGCGGCCATATTGGTGTACGGTATGGGAATTAGCTCTTTCTTATTCAAATATTTCATATTGTTTCACCACCCCCAATGGGGCAATCGATCACGTGAGTGAAAACGATCTATAGGATCATCGCGATATTAAGGAACTTAAACAAGCTGGGACGACAATGACAGGGGCGGCGCAACCACTAGGCGAACTAGGCAGCCACCTATGGCGGCAAAATACGGTGGCGGCAAAAACGTCCTGAAAAGTGTTCATAAATTCAATACAACAATCCTAATTTACATTTGAATATTAACATTTGCCATATAACGTTTTAAAACTTTAAAAATTTGGCTCAATAGTGCTGTCAGAATGCACGAAATGCCATTTCAGAGACCCAAATTTCAAAAATTTCCCGAGGGATACCCCGGGACCCACTAAAAATGCGAACTCATAACAAGTTTGAGTAGGGGCGCAGCTATATAGGATGTCGAATATCCTTGCGCTACCCCTGGACGACGGAAAATAGGAATCTAAATTCTAAAGATCATTATCTAGCAGAAACAGCGAATCATTTACGTATGATTGAATACTTAAAGTGTGTTTTTCGACATCCAAAAGTTTTAGAGTTCGAAAAAGATTTTGTCTCATATAGTTTGAAGTCAAACTCAACTAAAAGGTTTTACCGTTTCACGAGTTAACGTCGTCCTGAAAACGTGAAAATTATCTGAATAAAGTTGTATGTAGAACGAGGGCGCGTTCATTTTCTTTCTTATGTGAGCAAAATTCTATTGTATTAAGAACGTTTGTCTTTGAAGTAGTTCGCCTATTATCAAACGAAATCACTTTAAAATTTACATGTTTGGTGTTCTAAGAGAAGCGCATGCCGCATGTTTCCTTTTGAAAGTGATTTAGACTATGTGTACACAGTAACGTTTCTGAGCGTTTTCGTACTGTTTACTGTTTTCGAAGAACATCGAGAACAATCAGCTCATTACTTGAAACAATAGAAAAACAAAGAAAAACGTTAACATGTGCACATAGTCTAAGTTTGATATAAATAACAAAGATAGTATATAATCTTCTTCGATGAGTAATGTCATTATGCATATTTGACGTCAAGTTGTTAAATTTGCATGTCAAACAAACTGAAATATCTCAATAACGAACTGAGCAAGGAAACGAAAAACTGGAAAAGATGTTACTTGTCTTTTTAAGTGTTCTTTCAAATAAGACAAACATAATTCTCGTGTCATACATGTGGGCACTTAGTAGGCACTCAGTAGGCACTCAGTAGTGTATTGTAATCTTATGGCGCTGTGGAAAAGAGGGAATATTCGAGTCCTGAGGTGGCTAATGTTTCTATTAGCACATATTATACTAGTAAGAATATAAGAAATTATAAGAAATACAACTATAAAAGCCATGCAAACTGTACAGTACTGTACCATTTCTGTCATAATTCAAGTAGAAAACATCTTACCAGTAATATGAACCATAAAAAGATGACATAACTTATAATCATCCAACATCCATTTATGATGAAAATATTAAAAATAAAACCTAAATAAACAAAAACTTACACTAATTATTACTATTAACCACATACAATTGCGCACTTATAGTAAATGTAGTGATTTTGTAATTTCATAATAAATCAATTATATTGTCAAGCAGTTGTGCATTAAACCCAGTGGTCCCAGTTTATAAACATGAACTTCCACATGTAATTTCATTATAAAAAAAACACACATTACACTGTAGCTCATAAATATAGCTTTTATGTTCTCAAGTCAAGAGTATTATCTCACTGTTCGCTATGCTCAAACTGTGGTTGCATGTGCTACATTTGCAAGTACTATGTGCAACAGTGTACAGTACAATGTGTACAATATACATACTACTCAAACTTTAAAATCTTATGTTCACTTTTTTTTTCAGTCTGTATCCTACCAAATCCTGCTTTGATTGGCTAATGAGTGGTCTTTATGACCTTGTAATTTTTTTTGTTTTATAAGCCACAAAAATATCCTAAAAATGTTTGAAAATGAACTTAAACAAAACCGAATATATTGAAAGAGGGTTTTTCATCCGTGAAAGAAACCTAAAGTCTAACTTCCTTTTACAAAAGAAACAGCACACACTTCTCTTTTTTGTTCACTCTACAGACCAAATGAACCAAGCAGGGATAATTAGAATCACAAGGATATTGATCACCGTTTCATTGTTTACATGTGGATGGAAAACCAAAAAAATCTGGATGTGTGTAGATGTGCCAAATTATATTAATGTTAGCTTTATACCATATTAATGTTGCAACTTGAACGTGAATCATTCGTATTTGTAGCCCTCAGAGTTAGATAAATCTTCCATCAATTGTTGTATAATGTTTCTATAATCTTCAACGCTCTTATATTCACAGGTTGATGGTTGCTTCAATGAGGTGTCATTGCATCCAAATGATCTATTAATGCCTTATATATTTGTATTTATGTGCAATTCTGCAGTTGAATATTATAGATGAATCATGAATTTATTACAAATAGCACAAACAGTCAGTGATATGATATTAAAATGAAGATTATAAGCTTAATAATTTTCAAATAAGATAAGCATTGTTGATTTTGTAAAAAAAGTCAGTCATTTAATATTAATTGATCATAAACTATTTCAAAAACACTAAAAGTTCAAGAAAAACATCTGCCAGTGACCAGGGGCACAACTACGCGGGGTGGTGGGGGGTGGGGAATGGGTTGCAACCCCTGCCCTTTTTGTGAGATGTCTAATACTAGGTTAGATATTAGATAATAATGATAACGTAACCACTAAGTTCAGGGGACTGAAAGGTTTTCGAATTGCCCATTTGAATATCACCTCTCTCATGAAATATATTGAACAATTAAGAATTTATTTGCACGGTCAACCACTAGACATTCTGAGTATTAACGAAACCCGATTGGACAGCAATATAAATGATACAGATATCAAAATCAATGGTTATGATATTTTAAGAAAAGATCGAAATCGTGAGGGTGGTGGTGTTGCAATCTATTATAGGGATCATTTGAATGTTAAAGAGCGAAAAGAACTAGTCCCTGAAAATCTCGAGTCGGTCTGTGTTGAGAGAGAATATTAATAACTCTGGAGTAATGCATTTGGGAATTAGTGACCACAGTCTCATATATGGATGCAGAAAGATTGCTTTTTGCAAAAATCCACCGACAATTGTTGAATCCAGAAATTTTAAACATTATAATTCGTCTGCATTTAAAGTTGACCTTGCCGAATATTTATCAATGTGTGACTGGCGATCTAATGACCCAAATGTACTATGGAATCAGTTCAAAACTACATTTAATCGCGTAGCTGAAATACATGCCCCCATTAGACATAGACGAGTAAGAAGCAATTATGCTCCATGGTTAACTGAAAATATAAGAAATGCAATGAATTATCGTGACTACCTTAAGAAAAGAGCAGTTGTAACATCATCCAACGATTATCATAACGCATACAAAAAAGCAAGAAACCATGTTAATAAGTTGATTAAAAATACAAAAGCTCGATATTATCGAGAAACAATTGATAAAACCAAAAATAATCCGAAAAAATGTGGAAACATATTAATCAACTTATTGGCAGAGGTTCAAAAACAACTAACATACCATGCATTAAAGTCAATGATAACAGTTTATCGAACAGTAATGACATAGCAGATGCCTTTAATACTTATTTTACAGAAATTGGACAGGGTCTCGCAGATCAGATTCCACAAACAAACAGTAATATTGATGAATTTATAGAACCTGTTTCTCATACATTTAAGTTTAAAGATATTTCAATCCAAGAAGTAAGAAATGTTTTAGAGAAACTCAATGCCTCAAAATCTTGCGGACCTGATAAAATACCTGCTAGTGTATTAAAGGATTCAAGTGAGATAACTGCTTCTTATCTAACGCACATCTACAACTGCTCTCTTTCTTCTGCAATTTTTCCAGAATGGAAAAATGCCAGAGTGTCACCAATTTTTAAATCAGGAAACAAAGAGGAATGTGAAAACTACAGGCCAATTTCAGTTTTATCAGTGGTAGCAAAGATATTTGAAAAACTGGTCTGTGGTCAACTCAATTGTTATTTAAAGGAAAAGAACATCCTGACTAATTACCAATCAGGTTTTAGAGAGGGGTATTCAACTGAATCTTCTCTACTTAGTACTACAAATTCCTGGTTAATTAATATGGATACAGGTCTTATCAACGGAGTTCTCTTCCTTGACCTTAAAAAAGCATTTGACACGGTTGACCACCAAATCATGATCAGAAAAATGTCTTTGTATGGGGTGAAAGATAACGCTCTTACCTGGTTTACTTCATATTTAAGCAACCGAACACAGGTTTGTAAAGTGAATAATACAGTTTCATCTGCAAAACTTGTTAACTGCGGTGTTCCTCAGGGGTCGAATCTGGGTCCACTACTCTTCTTGCTTTATATTAATGATTTACCTAACTGTTTAAAAATATCCACACCGGCTATGTATGCTGACGACACAAACTTGACAGTTTGTGGAGAAACAGCCAAAGAGATTGAAAAAAATTTAAATAGTGAACTTGAAAATGTTCACAAGTGGCTTTTGGTCAACAAATTAACCCTCAATGTTAAAAAAACAGAATATATGATTATTGGCTCTAAACAGAGGTTATCGAAAATTACAGATGAGTGCCAAATTAAAATTGATATAGGAGGTAAAGAAGTTAAGCAAGTAAAATCAACCAAAAGCCTAGGAGTTATTATCGATGACCGCTTGTGTTGGAAAGAACAAATTCATGGCATCAGCACAAAGGTTTCAAGAGCAATTGGAATAATCAGACGTGCTAAGCCATATGTTAAAAAAGAATCTTTAGAACTGATGTACCAGTCTCTAGTTTTACCTTATTTCGATTATTGTTCTCTTGTTTGGGGTAACTGCAACCAAACACTCAAAGATAAAATTCAGAGACTACAAAACAGAGCAGCACGGATTATTACTGGAGATACATATGATGTACGTTCAAAAGACATCCTTTCTAAGTTAGGATGGAGAAACTTAGAAGAGCGTAGAGTATTACAAACTGAATCATATGTTACAAAAGCTATTCAAAAGAAATGTACAGTAAGTATAAACGAAATGTTTAAAATTTCTGACAAAAATTACCAACTAAGGAACAATAACCTTGTGCTGATGTTATCTAAACCGAAAACAAATGCAATGAAGAGGAGTTTTAGCTACTCAGCTGCAAAAATCTGGAATAGTCAATCCACTGATGCAAGAAGAAAAGTTATAAATGAGTTGCATCTTTAAAAATTTATTTTATTTAATTAAATTTTATTTTTTAATTTTAAGTATTTTAATGTTGATTGAGTAGATAGTTAGTAATTATAGAACTTTTAGACACCTTTTAATGTAGTTAGTTATTAGTTATTGATCAGTGGCATTTGTAGCCACCATTACATGTAAATATGGTTTTATCTAAGAATTAACATTGACTTTTATAGGACATTTAATATATCTTCTCTTTTTAAAATTTTATATACACGGCCCTATGAAAAACAGCCTTTTTTAGTTTTTCTATATATATCTTCATTTTTTTCTTAAGTGTAATAATTAGAACTTTGTAATATTTTTTCTTGTATTGGTTACTCTAGGTTGATGAGGCTACCGTGTCAAAATAAGATTAATAAATAAATAAATAAACAAATAATTAATCATCTGTAGTACACGATACAAATCTCCGCAAATCTGGTAAGATTCAGAGGCTTCTAGTTCCACTTCAATCTCGTACCCAGTTTGTAATATGCTACACCAAATGTTTCCTAAAAACAACTGCTTTTCTGAATTTGTGGGCTCAGCTTGAACCAATCATGGAGATAGAGCTGGATTTTGGCACCCTGTAGGGTATGTTGGTGTGATAATTTCTTTGTTTTTACAGTAAAATTTCAACTATACTCACTGTAGAATTAGATGAAAAAGTTCGCTCAAATTGCTGCAAATGGTGTCTCCTGTAGATTTCAAAAATTTACAGGGGAGGACCCCTGGACCCCCCTACAAATGTGGTCACTAATTGCCACCACTGCCCCCCACCCACTTTTTGACACCTTGCTACATACAGCACTGATTGTTGTTGTGGTTGTGGTTGTCGAGTGTTCTCGAAGATTCGAAGAAGCATGACTGCATAACGAGGATATCTAGTATCCCAAATTGTTTAGAATACTGAACGACTTTTCCCTTTTTTGCGTTCAACCCCTGCCCTCAAAATTTTCTAGTTGTGTCCCTGGACTGACCTTCTCAATCTGTCAATATTAAAATGCATTATTAAAAGTTTGTGAGCGTGAGCAGAGCTAGCTGCGTTAGAGGTAGTTAGGGGGTGTGGGCTTAAACAATTAATGGGAGAGGTAGTTAGGTAGTGTGGGCTTAAACGTTATTTATTTATTTAAAGTATTTATTTATTTATAAAGATTTCAATTCTTATTTCTCACTAACGAGAAAGATAGTTTACTAAAGTATTTTGTTGGATACTATAAAAGTCAAATGAACAGGTCGAGGCATGCATTTGAAAACCAAAGCAATGAAATATATAAATACATTTTACGAGATTCTGTAAGAATTTTATATTGTATTTATACCTCTTTTTCACCAGTACTCAAGTTGAATGCTGCTACTTCCTTCCACGTTATAATTTGAAGCAAAACAATCATTTGATAAGTGGCTAAATAAAAACAAGGACATGAATACATGATATAAATCTTCGCTGATCCGTGTCGTAGTGTGTCGTACCCGTGTCGGATCCATTAACGACGAACGTAAACGGATGTTTCCGAATATAAAGAACTTCACCAAAGTTCAACAAACCGAGGTTACAGAGGTTGTGAGATATGGGTTTATATAATATGACTATTCTGCCAACATAAAGACTTGAATTACTAGTTCTTGTGCGGTGATGCAGTGGATCCGTTCCATTTTTAGGTCCACTCGACGTTTGGTTGGTACAGACTTGGAAGGCAACAAATATTATGAAATTGTTCGAGGTATTAAAATATTAAAATATTATTTATTCCTGTTCCTACTCATCTGGTTGGTGGATATTAAAAAAATAAATTCTTGGCAATATTGTAATATATTGAATAGATTTGTGAATACACTATGTTTGTAAAAGTGGTAAACAGTATATTTATTTCGCAAGTATATAAATATATACAATGCAATGTATCCACAAACCTCGATAAAAAATAATAATAATTTATTCATCGACTATGTACAGGCACTGAAGTAATATTGTATTAGTATTAGACAAATGAAAGCCAAGATCAAAATTAATGGGAGAGCTAGTAAGCAGAGCAGAATTTACTATTTAATAATATTTCCCTTACAAAAAAAAACCAACTATAGGTTGAGCTATGGAGTGGCCTATAGGCCAACCTCTAGAATGTATCTCAGTCTGCACTCCATGTACTCCGCGGCTGGAGATCTCTAGCATGGACTCGAAAAAATGGTTGGTGTGTTGGTGGAGATCTCCAGTGTGGACTCAAAAAATGGCACAAGATTAGTTAAGTATAAGTGTTTGGTGTATTAAACAGTGCTTTGTGTTTTTACATATAAGAAACATTAATATTGCTTTAAACTTCTTACTTCTTTACTGATTAATTCAAAACTGAAAGAGACAACTGAAGATAAGAAATTATGCAATCTTGGCACATGTCTGTCACTCTCCCTAGTCTCCATTTTCTATATTATATCAGGGTGTTAGCCAGAAAAAAAATAAATTCGGCAATTTAATGGAATTGTGAAATTCAGTTCTTGTTGCGCGCGGGCGAACGTTTTACCACGCGGGCCATAAATAAACAATACACCCTCCAAAAGTCATCATGTTATCCCCTTATTTCCCTGCGTTCGGACAGTGCTTTCTAAGGCTATCCAGATATAAAAATGTCCAGATATAAATGCCTAGCCATAGTTGATAGTGCTGATTGGCTGGGCTAAATTGAAACCTTTGAAGTGCAAGTCAACTGACATTGTTTTGCGTACTAAAAACAGACAGATATATTTTAGGTTAGATGGCATCCTCGCAACACATCAATGCATGATTCGCAATTCTTTTGAGCAAAGTTGTGAAGCTGAGCAATCTCATATTTTTAATTATTTCTTAGTTATTATAACTTAGTATTTTTTATAATTTATATTTGTTATTTTTGGTAGATCTAAATTGTGAAATTGCTAGCTAAACGTAATTGTGAAAACGGCGTATAACGCCGAATTTTTGACTGTAGCTAACACCCTGTATATAATCCTTGATGTGGTGATTGGAAGTATTTGGTGTATCTCTGGTGTGGGGTTTACATGGAATGTGCCCTGGATAGAATCTTGTAGATTTTTATAGGAAATTGAGATGTTTTTATAGGTGATCTACCTATAGATTGTATCCAGGCTCTTTACTCGGTGCTAGTAAGTTGCGAGCACCAAGTAAAGAGCCTGGGTACAAGGTTGCCTATATTGTTCTGTGGGCAATTGGAATGTTTTTCTAGGTTTCTTATATGTGCCTAAATTATAAAAAAATAATATTTCTTTACATGTGACTATACAAACATTTTACTTATGTTACAAATATATTTGCATACTGTCACAGTCTGTAATGCAGATACAAGGACAGTGAATTCACAAAAACTTCCAGATTATGATGTCATTTTATTGTCATAGTTTGCATGTTTACTGTCAATCAATCTTTAGATAGTAATCTATATTACCCTGTAACTTAAAGGTTAATCACTGAGTACTCCTGTGCATGAATATACAGCTAGCATGTTTTTGTTTTTAGAACTCAACAAAAAAATGCTTGGAATGCAATATAGCTAAACCATTTGCACGATGACATTGAATGACTACCAAAAAGCTTTTGTAGCATTCTAAAGCTAATAAATTCTGGACCTTTTGGTACTCTGAGTGCTGTGAGTAACTTTGTTACAAGTAACTAACGTTACATGTAATCGTTACTTTTTGAGTAACTTTACCAGTAACTAGTTATGTTTTTCAGAAGGTAACTTGTAACTGTAACTAGTTACAAAAATTAGGAATAAAAAGTAACGATAACTTAAGTTACATCTGCCGTCGAGAGCGCCGTTACTTTTTCCGATATCCATATTACTCTTAAAAGTTGTTTCTGGAAAGCAACAATGAAGAGTTGTCTACATATGCAAGATGGCTGAAGCTGCACCAGCTTTTCATTGAACTGAACACACCAGTGCCTGCAAGTGCAGCATGTGAAAGGCTGTTCAGCTGCGCAGGATTAATTTTCAGACCACATCATTGCTCAAGACTGATCGTAATTTTGAAAATTCTCTTCTGGTCAAATTAAACAATGGTTTTGTCTAATTCACTCAGAGTTGTATTGACATTATTTAGAAATCGTTAATTTAATAACTTGTGCATGACTTTGTAATATGTTTTACATAATTATCTCAGCTATTTTGTATTATAAACTTGTTACTACAATTCCTTCTTCTTATATATCTGTTCAATAATCTAGTAGTTAAATGTTGGTGCCTCTAAGTGTAAATATAATAAGCTAGTAAATATGATAATAAATAACGAGTACGATGTATCCAGTTCCAAATGCTTTCTCAATTTTAATAGCCGAACGAAAGAATAGGTGTAACTAGTTACAAAATTTTTAAAGTAACTTTGCAACTGTAACTAGTTACTTTTTTCATTGTAACTTGTATCGGTAACTAGTTACTTTTCTGATGATGTAACTGTAACTAGTTACAAAAATTATGTAACTATTTACAGCACTGCTGCTACTGCATATAGCATTTTGGTAACAAACCATGATAGTAACTGAGAAACAGGAATTTTAAATTTTGTCTTAATCTCTAAAACCTGGTAATTTATGGCTGAAATTCAGATTTTCCATTGTTTCTGGTGCATAATAATACTGCAAAAGATCTACTCATCATTACCACTATACATGTATATTAGCTAGAGAGGGGCTGCCATGGAGATTGAGAGCCAGTGGCGCTGTCAGCATTTTTTTTTATTTTTTTTTGGGGGGGAGGCAAAATATGGTACAACATTTTTTCATTTGTGATGACACTCTTTTAGGGGGGTCCAGGGGTATGCCCCCCTGAAAAAAGTTTGAATTTTGGGTCCCTGAAACGGCATTTCCTGCATTTTGAGGGAACTTTGGAGCAAAATATATATGTCTTAAATCACATTTTCAACATTTTTGAGAAATATTTCGGTCGAAACCTAATGCTGAGAAACCAAAACATAAATGATTTTCCATACAATCCAGTGTACTTTTTCATTACTAGCTAGGGAACAATGATTTGCAGTTTAATAATAGGTTCATAAAAGGATTGAAGAATTTATTCTTAATTAAACAATTATTCAATAAACGCATTCCGCTAACAAATATTACCCCCCCCCCGACAATTTCTCATCGGATCTAGTTGGACGAATCTGAAAAACATTGGGGGTCATTCACCCCCCTTGCTGGCACCAAGAGCAAGGATGATTGAGTTATGGAGAAGGATAGAGAAATGGCAGATACTGTAGGGATGGCAACAGTAGTGTAAAGTAAATCTGGAGTTCTGTAGTATCCAGCAGAGGTGATAAATCATGAAATGTGAATGTTATAGAGGTACTGTACAAATGACAAAGCAATACAACAGGCTAAACCAGTTTGTTACATTGTCCTTGATTTCTCATTTGTACAGTAAAGTTTAGGAGTTCAAATACTATATTGTATCTTGGTACAACAATTTTTAGCAATGATTAGAGGCAGCATTAATTAGAATCAGATGTCTGGCATCTTACACTGTATACTGCAGCTTCACTTAAATGTTCTGGCAGAGATCATCCTTGGAACAGACATACTGTATACCCTAACCCTGTACAGTAATGTTGGGAACGGTATGTTGGAGTTTGTGAGTCAGTGAGGAGGAGGAAATTCTGGTAAGATGATGGATCTCTGAGTAAGAGAAGACGAGATGTAATTACTAATTTATAAGGAAGCAGTTGGGTGTTGCCCAATCCATGTAGTTGGTTTGGGCACATCTATACAGAGACAAGATGGTGTCATTAAGTAAGTATTAATTATTAAATTATGAGAAGTAGAAGGAAAAAGAAGTATTGAGAGGTATCGCAGAAGAGATAGATGGACCATACTAAAGAAAAGATGAAGAAGAAGGAATTGGACTGGGAAGAGTGGAAGGACGGCTGGAATTTACCGCTGCGCACAAGCGATTTATGTTGAGGTTCAGTCTACAGACTTGTGCCATCCCAACACTCCAGATTGGGCAAGCCCAGCAAATCGGCCTATTCTGCCACAGACATGTCAATGTTGTGGTGAATCTGGCGCTGAGATACGTGCATATCCGGTAGAGCTAATAAAAAGACATCACAAAGCTGGTTTGAAATTGAAAATGGTTTTAGACAACGTTTTTAAAAATTACTGGGCCAATGAACTTTAGATCTGATAAAACACGGTTACTTCATTCCAATTTGAATTGCTCTAAATTAGTTTGCAACAACAACAACAACAACAACAACAACAACAACAACAACAACAACAACAACAACAACAACAACAACAACAACAACAACAACAACAACAACAACAAAGGTTACAACAACAACAACAACAACAAAGGCTACAACAACAACACTCTTCTTACGGCCATTTTCCCCGCTTACGCAGGGGTTGGCCGGAGGCTCCCCACAGCGGCTCTCCACTTCTCTCTCTCTCTCTCTCTCTCTCTCTCTCTCTCTCTCTCTCTCTCTCTCTCTCTCTCTCTCTCTCTCTCTCTCTCTCTCTGTCTCTCTCTCTCTCTCTCTCTCTCTCTCTCTCTCTCTCTCTCTCTCTCTCTCTCTCTCTCTCTCTCTCTCTCTCTCTTGCGCATCCTCCCTTTTTAGACCACTCTCTCTCTCTCTTGCGCATCCCCCCTTTTTAGACCACACTCTCTCATGTCCCTCTACTGTATGTCATCCTTGACTTTCCTCTTCCTCGAACACCTTCCACCTCATATGACATGCTTTTTTTTACCTCATCTTTCCGTAATACATGCCCCAGCCATCTCAACCGGTTCCGCCTCATAATATCAGTCACCAACTAACTCTATCCCCATTCTTTCTCTCTTTATGAAAAGTTATATTTTCCCCCTAAAACGTTTTGCAGAGTAGATTTGTGCCTCCTAGTAATTGTTTATAGATTTTTCCTATCGAGCCACCTTCAATTGACTTATTTGATTTATTGTGTCATTGCAGAAGGTAGGAGGCCAAAGCGTGAGGTGGTTACAAACACGAAATTAAAACATGAGCAGTACACACATGGAATTATTCCAAATGAATGGGAAGGTAGGCTTCACTAATTTTAAACATAGCGTCATCTCAATTTATCTGACACATAGCATGTAACTGGACCTCCAGTTATGTTTTTGCAGACGGAAATTAGGTTTTCGTCTGGCTCAATTTCCAAACAAACATCACGAATTCTGAATGCGATTCATCCTAACCTTAATCCTATAGTTGCACGATCATGCGCACGCATCATTTTGCGAGCTACATGCATCATTTTGGCGAGCCACAGGCATCATTTTGGCGGGCTAGTGGTAAATGAAAGAAATTTGACAATTTCTGAAGATATTAGCGTCAGGATTCATGTCTATCTTTAAAATAGTTAAATTTCGTTTAGTATTGGCCCCGTTTTTATGCATGGCCCGCCAAAATGATGCGCACGCAACATCGTGCAACTGGTCTATAAACCTAACCATAACTGTCACAATAATTGGCTTTTTTGAAGTACAGTAAAACAGCTGATTTCAGTTTGTATTTTACTACCCGTAGTCTATGTGATGCCATTTTAGGAGTTTATATGGAAAATCAACCAGATTTAGGAAGTGTTTGTTGACTGTTTTTTCTTAAATGGTATGAACAACATTTTGAAAAGCAAACTGGTAACTAAAGATGCATGTGTCTCGCTTTGAAAGGGCCTGAAGTATTGAAGCTTTTTTCTTATAATCAAGTTTTTGCTTTACAATCATGCCAAATATATTTATTTATTTTTTCGGGCCGGTACCATTATAATCACTGCTCTGTTTGGCTACGGCGAGCGGTCCAGTTGCGAAGTCCGGCATTGAAAAGGCAAGTTTAAAAACAAACTCATTTTACAGTGATCTAGAAAAGGGGAAAATTAACACAAATTTTATTTAATTAAGCTGGAAATGACTTTATTTTAGATATTAAACAAACGTTTTTATGATATTACTAATAATGTTCAATCTGAGGCTTTCTTATTCGCTGATGATACTATGATCCTAGACATAGACTCTTCAACAGTTTCTGCTACGAAACTTAATATCGATCTTGCTTTTATAGCTAGTTGGGCTGACAAATGGATGGTAACTATGAATCCCAGTAAAATTCGTTCTATGATTTTTTCGGTTAAGAAAAACAAGCCTGATCACCCTGCTCTTTTTTTAAATCGGCTTATTATACCTGATGTCAACTCACAATGTCACTTATTAGGTATTAATTTTTCTACTATCGGTGGGAGAGCGGTGAAAAGATTGAATATGTTAAAGTGTTTAAAGTTTTTGTTGAATAGATCTACATTGAACAACATGTATCTTTCCCTGATTAGACCTCTCATGGAATATGGTGACTTTTTATGGGATGGTTGCAGTTTGGAGTGCAGTGATGCTCTTGAGAGTATCCAATTTGATGCCGCTCGCTTAGTTACTGGTGCAATAAAAGGTACCCAACGGCAATCTCTGTTGGACGAACTTTCTTGGGACATGTTAAAAACAAGACGCCATATTCACAAATTGTCCGTATTTTATAAAATTAAAAACAAATTGGTTCCCGATTGTCTTTCTTCTCTCTTACCTATACCTGTTTCTCAACGATCTAATTGTCCACTCCGTAGTTTTTCCCTTCTGCTATTTCTGACTGGAACTCGTTATCTTATTCCGTAAGAGATTCCTCGAATCCTCCTCCTTAACTAATTTTAAAACCTCAATTAACAGGCTATTTTGCAAGAAAAAATGTCCTAAGTTTTTCGAAATTGGAGTTAGGTATCCCTCTGTCTTACACACAAGACTTCGGTTAGAAAATAGTACTTTAAATGATGATCTTTTTCGTCATAATTGTACACCCTCCCCTGCTTGTGCGTGCGGATACCATCGCGAAACTAAACATTATTTGTTGCATTGTCCTCTTTGGAATACTTACCGTTATAGTCTTCTTACTTCGGCTGCAGAATGTCTTAGGAATTATTGGTTTAACTCTAACGAAACTGAGAAGCTTTTGTTCTTACTTTGTGGATGTTATAATGTTAATTTTAACTCGAATTGCAAATTATTTTTTGTCATAAATAAAAGTTATTAATTGTAGAAAACTAAACTGTGAGAGGTTTTCGGAGATGGAATCACGTGTGTAAAATTTGTTTAGCGTTACTTGGTGTATGTGTTTCCGGAAGCTTTTGTCACATGTAATTTTTTTTAATCACTGCCTCTTTATATAATTTGAAAGTTGTTTGTTTTTTTTACAAGAGCCCCCTAGATGAGCTTATGCTCTTGGGGCAATTGTGTTGAATAAAAAAAAAGAATTTTAGTTTTTTCTTTTCCTTAACCAATCAATGCGATTTTACCAAACTTAACTCGGCTTCGAGATGTATTTTGCGTCTAATTAATATTATATTATAAAAAAAATAAATATGTTATTTACCGTTTCTGGTCGGTCTGTACTGAAAAGTATTTGCTTTCTGTTTCATAAACAACCCTCGACCTACAAACTCGGGCAGTTTCTAAGACCTCGAGCAAATATTTTCCTGTGCGGACCTCCCAACCGGTATAAATATCATATTTATTTAATACACTACGTTTTAATTACAATTTTCTAGCCTGGTTAAGAGGTTCGATACAAGATCCTCCAACTCATAATGTATGTACATTCAATTTACTTTTACCATGAATTATTAATAAATGAGTATTTTAATGATATGATAATATAGTTAATATCTACATGTATAGATCTAGCTTGCCCGCGTTGACTATATAGCCTTTGCTATTTGCAAATAGTGATCTTCTAAGATACAATGTAAATATGAATTATTAAGTAAAACTGATGATGATGATGATAAGTTCCAAACCAGTTTATAAATAACGGAAACAAAAGTGACTGGTAGTCTTGAAGCAATTCTATTTCGATGTACATGTAGTAATGCATATATACTCCCGTATGAAACTGTGCAAATTTGAGTGATCATCCAAGAAAACTTTCAAGCAAATGTTTTTTGTGTGGTTAATTCTGTTTCAGTTAAACTGATTCTCTGATGAAAATATTGTTGGCAATATTTTTGCATAATCCTAAAGATGTTATGGTAGTTAGTAATCTTGCAAAGTTTCATTTCAAAATTCGTTGACGAAAAGGTGATATTTTATGTGTGAAGTTTGTATTTGGAGCGCCGCCATTAAAGTGGCCGAGCTTGAGAAGAATGAGTTGAGGAGGCTTATGACTTCATAGACTCAGTAACAGCAGGGCGTCTATAGCAGACGCCCTGGTAACAGCAATGACCCTTTTGTTGACAACAACAATGATCTTTTCTTTTTGTCGAGTCTATGACGTCATAAGTTCTCCTCAACTCATTCTTCTCAAACACGGCCAATTTAATGGAGGCGCTCTAAAATACAAACTTGGCAGTTCGCACGTAAAATACAACTTTGTTTTTAAGAACTTCGAAATGAAACTTGCACAATTACCAAGAACCATAATATCTTTAGGAGTATGCAGAAACATTACCAACAATATTTTCTTCAGAGAACCACTTGAACTCAAGGTATAGAAAGCACTAGTGAAGTGATACAAATCAAAATTTTTAATGGCCGCTTCAAAGTTACTAACTAAACATTTTTGTGTCATTTTTTTGTATACGCCTTGTAGTTATATCTTTTGTTATTATCTATACACCTAGTAGTTAATTCTTTTGGCAGGATCTAATTAAAAAGCAACATGAACAGTTGGTATTATCACAAAGGGTACAAGAAATCAACCTTCGTGATAAACAGGTACATGCACTTTTCTTAACTCTTTGTAGGCGCCCTGTGACTTGTAATTATGTATTTTACCGATTTAGAAATCTTTTATGTAATATTTCAAACACGAGCAGGAGTGTTTTATCAGATTTAATAGAGAGCTTAAGCATACAGCGTTTTAGAGCCACGGACGGCGATTGAATTCAATAGCATTTTTCATTCAAAACAATGAGCAATTTAAGATCCCAAGAGCAAAGTGAACGCCGTCGTCGTTCTACACAAGACGTCATTTAGGGCATTTTCACGTTCTTGAGACGACGAGAACTTCTAGAACGTTGGGGCCTGTCATCATTGTTTAACTACAATAGACATGCTTTTAAAGTAGACTGAAACTTGTATTTTAAGGGCGATAATTTTTTTACATTACAATATAAAATAAAGGATCTGTATTTTTATATATAGATGAAATTTAAGCTTATAAGCTAACAGTTTAGATATGTGATTATTCATAGTTCATAATAAAGTGCTAATTTATATGCATATAAAAGAATTTTAATTCGTCGGCCATTTTTGAATAAGGTCTATTGCAAGACGATTTTACTCGTCAAGGGGAGAATTTGCCATTAGAAAATTAAATGAAGAGTAAGCAAACATTTTTGTATATACTGTACAACTATTGCATATTACCTGCAGTCAGGGTTTGATTGGAAGATTGAAGTTGGAATTCGTAGTTGGAGTTAGAGTTTAGTTAGAGTTTGAATCAGAGTTTGAATTGACGGTACCGAAAAAGATGGCGGCGGTACATTTAACCACAATGCTTTGCGACTACACGTCAGCTCAATTAACAACTAAACATTGTTAAGTTTATCATGCTAAGATGGATTAAGTAAGCAAGAACTTCATTCTACCAAAGTTTATTGTTTTAAAACCCTATCTTCCAATTATTCTGCAAGAAACAATACTTACTGCACGCAACGGATTGTGGTTAAATGTACAAGTCGCCATTTTTTTCGTTACGGTCAATTGAAGTTTGAGCTGAAGCTAGAGTTAAAGTTAGAAATGAGGTTAGAGGTGTAGGTGGGGGTAAAGGATGAGGCAGAGGTGAGGTGGGGTAAGAGATGTAGCTGGGGGTGAGAGAGGAGACAGAAGAGGTGAGGTGGGGTTACAGGTGTAGTTGGGGCTATGGGAGGAGGCAGAGGTGGAGTAAATTAGGTAGAGTTAAAGTTGGAGATGGAGGTGAAGGTATAGAGGTTGACAGTGGAAGTGGAGTTGCAGGTTGGAAGTTCGTGGTCACAGTTTTGGATTTTTTATAAAGTGTACATTAATGTGTTTGATCATCTCATTTTTTGTGATATGATATATAGTACATATGTCCCTCAATGATTCTACCCCCACTTCCTTTACTAACGTTATGTGGATAAACCCACGTGGATAAACTGCACATACTGGTAATTTTCTTTTATCCGTAGTGATATTTCGTTTGTATTTTTAGCGTCAAGAAGAAGAATATGCTGGTTAGTAATATGTAATGTACACAATGTAATGTTAAAACTGATATATAATGTAAACTAATTGTGTCAGTGATGTTGCAAACTAAGTGGAATCTTGCTATAAATGAAATTGATCAGATTGTGCATTTGTAAGTGTGTACAAATATAGCAGCAAATTAGTTGATTCATCTCGCTTATTTTGTAATTTTGTGGGCTACGTCGGGAGATTATTTTGATCCGAATGATGAAGTCGTCTTGAAGGAGATAAAAAACGGTGAATGTGATCCGTGCAAGCGAGAACCCTAATGTGAAGAAAAGCGCACTTACAAATGGAAGAAATTCAACATTTTTTGAAAAGACATTGCACCCAGTGAAGGAAATAAATGAGATCCATGACGATGAAAAAGAAACTCTCGACAGTACTTTTAAGCTATAGATTTACTTACAATACGGCGTGAAGAACTATGTAAACAATTTTTTGCGAAGAATGGAAAAAACAGTAAAGTTAGTGAACATCTGATCCCAAAGACCTCGTCAGATTACGACATGAGGTCAAAATGTAAATATAAGAACTTCTTATGTAAAACGGACAGATTTAAGAACTCATTTTTACCACAAATTATTTCTAAAGAAAACAGTAAATAGTAATTATATAGTTTTATAGGTTTGCTACATTTTAACTTTATTGTAAATATAAATGTTTTTTATTTATATATTGTAATTACTGATGCAATTTAACCTTCGGTTACAATATCAGTTTGATTTTAATAAAATCTTAAATTAAACGAGAACGCAAGTCACCGCAGTCTCGTTTGACCGCCACAACTTGCGATGGCTTGCAATGATCTATTACAAGTTTGTTTTTTTGCTTGCGTTCTCGTTTGGTAGAGGCTTAATATTACTTGCCCAAAACCAGCCATTGGGGACGAATTGGGTGGAAAATCAGACTCACAATGTGGATGTATCAGTAGCTAAATATAAGATATAATATTTTAACGAGATGATATTCTATGGCATATGTTTTATATTTATATTTTATGGTAGTCATGTTCAATTGGGGCATTTCGCTCTGTTTGACCACCAGTTGCCATAGGCAATAAAGTTATTAAAATGTTGTATCAGAATGTTCTCAACTAGCCCAGAATGAATACAAAAAGATTATCATGATCATCATCATGATCATCATCAATCATCATCATCATCTTTTGGTTGCAGCTGAGATGGATTTGACAACAAACGGCCAGGTGTTTCTAATGCTATTACTCAAAAAATGTATTCTAATGCTATTACGAGAACACAATTGATTCGACTCCCATAGTGATTTAGACTAGTTAGTCTAATGTTCTGCCAGTCAGTGAATGATACAAGTCTGAACAAACTCAGTCAAAGCTATTCGCATGGATACCGTATACGTTGCACGAAGAAAGCACTTGATTTCTCACGACAAGTTATATTGGTAGGAATAAAATACAGCTGTCCGATCAGATATTGTGACAAAATTCTATACAAGATGCGTGATCAGTACACCGGAATTTCGCTTCTTGAGAAGCAAACTCTTCCTCAAGTGGATTAGGTTTCTGTGAGGTTTTATGGTCTTTCACCTGTCTTTTAAAATATGCCGTAGGAATTAGCAAAAGAATGGACTAAATTTCGCATTATATCAGTTTATAATTAGATGGAAAATATTTTCCTTATTTAGTAAAGAGATTTATAAAATAACATGTATACTACGCGAGCCCTGATTGGTCAATTGCCGTGTTTGGATCAGAGTATCCAATTGCAAACACGGAAAATTCCCGCCAACGATTTTTTTGAAAATATCGGACAGTAGGGAAACAGTGTGTTTTGTGGAGCCGAGACTGCCGTTGTTTCCCCAAGACTGCCCTGTTTTCCCGAGGTACCAGTAAATAAGTGTTTTATTATATATCAAGTGTCAAATGACAACAAAAATGTTGAGTAAAACCTTCAGACATTGTTTTTAATGAAAGAAAACTGGAGAAAACAAAGACAAACTAAACCTGACCATCTACTTCCGGTTTTGATATTTTTCCCAAGGGAAAAATAAATGTATTGTTATCCGCTGCCATAGGTTACGCGGGAAACATCACGATTTTCGGACCACCACGCGAGGACCGCTCGCCCAATCAGAAAGAAAAATGGACTTTGACACTTGATATATAACAAATTCACTTGCGATTATTTTATAAACGAAATACCAAATGGTTTTTTCCGTGTTTGGAGACTCTTATCCAAACACTTGGGAAATTGCTCGACTTTCGAAAAGCTAAAAACACTCGCCTTCGGCTCGTGTTTTGATACGCTTTTCTCCAGTCTCGCAATTTCCCGCGTGTTTGGATCAGAGTATCCAAACACGGAAAACCATTTGGTATTTCTTTAATGCAGAATTTTGAGATTTATGACGTATTTGTACTATAGTGGTGTACGATATACAATTCTGAATATACAGTACAGTACAGTACAGCACAGTACAGTACAGTACAGTACAGTACAGTACAGTACAATGTAGTGCAGTACAATATAGTACAGTATAGTACAGTATAGTACAGCGCAGTCCATCGCAGTACAGTACAGTGCAGTACAATGTAGTGCAGTGCACTGCAGTACAGTACAGTACAGTACAGTACAGTACAGTACAGTACAGTACAGTACAGTACAGTACAATGTAGTGCAGTACAGTACAGTATAGTACAGTATAGTACAGCGCAGTCCATCGCAGTACAGTACAGTGCAGTACAATGTAGTGCAGTGCACTGCAGTACAGTACAGTACAGTACAGTACAGTACAGTACAGTACAGTGCACAGTGCCAGATTAGTACAGTAGCAGATGTAGCAAATGCTACGGCCCCCGCAAGTTGGGGGGCGCACTGGAAACCAAAACAACGAAGAAGAAAATCAGAAAATTGTCCAAAGTACCAAACACTATCTATTCGAAGAGACATTTTTACTCGCTTTAGAATTAGATGAGAAAGTTCGCTCAAATTGCTGCAAATGGTGTTGCAAATGGTGTTTTCCGAGGTTCTAGATTTCAAAACTTTCTGGGGTCGGACCCCCAGACCCCCCCCCCCCCCCTACAAATGCGGTCACTAATTGCCACTACTGCCCATCCCCCCCACACACACACACACACATACACACACACACACACACACACACACACACACACACACACACACACACACACTTTTTAACACCTTGCTACGGCACTGATTGTTGTTGTGGTTGTGGTTGTTGAGTGTTCTCGAAGAAGTATAACGAGGATATCTAGTATCCCAAATTGTTTAGAATACTGAACGACTTTGCCCTTTTTTTGCGTTCAACCCCTGCCCTCGAAATTTTCTAGTTGCGCCCCTGTAGTCTACACTATAGATATGATTCATAAGAAATGAAAAAGAGTTTAAATGGCGACATACTATTGACAATTGACATACGTAATATAGGGCCCCGCACTTTTCATTTGCTACGAGCCCCGCGCAACCTTAATCCGGCACTGACAGTACAGTACAGTACAATACAGTACACTACACTACACTACACTACACTACACTACACTACACTACACTACACTACACTACACTACACTACACTACACTACACTACACTACACTACACTACACTACACTACACTACACTACACTACACTACACTACACTACACTACACTACACTACACTACACTACAGTACAGTACAGCGCAGTACAATGTAGCAATGTAGTGTAGTACATGAGTACAGTACAGTACAGTACAGTACAGTACAGTACAGTACATGGTTTTCATTTTTCTTATATTTTTAAGGCTTTAGTTTTTCTTCGTATTTGGATGAAAATGTAAAATTTAGACATTGTCATTGTAAACCAGATAAGACTTAACTAAAGTAAATGCACTATATGCAGTAAAAATAATATATAGTCATGTATTTTACTTGTTATGTATGTTGTACATGTAGTCTGTTGGTTAATTATTCATTACTACACGCATGTTGTTTTCACTGTATTGAGATATAAATCGTACTGTGGCTCGGTTCATAAACGGAGATACGTATTACGAACACACTGTACTGTATCATTACGCCTCTCATAGAGTGTAGTGTATTTACAATCTTCCGTGTGGCCATGCACACGAATGTTGTCAAAACTCTCCTGTCAAAAGTAAGAAGGTTCATTGCATTTTGCATTGTTATTGAGTACTAAACTAGTTAATTGAACACTTATGGATCAAGATGCTTACTGTGATGACAGCACTTGATACATTTGTCTCGCGCGCGTGCATTGGCGACAAATCCGCGGAATTAGATCAAACAGCGACTGCATTTTGCATTTCTATATGTTTATTAAAGCTTGAGTATAACACTTATCTTAATGAGCTTAGTGCAGCATTGATTTATTATCCGCTCAACGGTACACGAGTTCGAAAAATGAATATTAGACATGGTGACATCTACGACATGCCGTTGCTGCTGTTTACGTTCTAAATTTATTCAAATAACTGACATACTATAATTGTATTGTTGTAGTAAATTTTACTATTAAACTCTTTTCAAAAAAGAAAGAACAAATTTTACTATGTTATACCAGTTTGAACGAATATTACTTTCAGAAATTATGTTCAAAAAGTTTATTGAGATAGATATGTTGCTTTACTCACATTAGCTTTTTTAGTGTGGCACAATAAGTACCGGATTAACCATATGGCAAAAGCGGCATATGCAGCGGGCCCCGTGCTTTCGGGGGGCCCAGCGCTTTCTGGTTACGCAATTTTTTGTTCTGCACTTTCTTTCTTCTAGAAAGCATTGGGCCCCAGGACTCGAGCCTGGGGAGTGGGGTGTTAGGGGGCCCCGCCCTGAAAATTCAGACGGAATAGTGATGTGTGTGTGTGAACAAGTCAATCAACAAACGACACTAGTTACTTTTACATATATATTTACTATTTATTCTTGTATTTAACTATTAAAACATACTCTAGTTCTCACGTATCTTGGTTGATGAATTGACTACGAAACTCAAAAGTGTTTTGTTTCTATTGCATTTACTATTTAGATGGACTAGTGTCCAGACCCTTGGGTCATGCATCATCTCGGATTTATGGTCATACCAAGGAGTCGTCAAGACCACAGACAAGAGGAAATCAATTTCAACCGGGAGTATGGGATAAACAAATAAAGACACCGCAAACTAGTGAAGAGAATAAGGAAGAGAGCTACGAACCAGAAGCCTGGAAACCACCATAAACTTAACTTGGAATAGAAACATTATATACCATGAGTTAGACTTGCACGAAGTCTGACTCTTGATTGTTTCGAGACGGGTTTGTTTCGAGATATTTTATTTTGATTTAATAATAAATACAGTGATGTGTGTGAGGCAGCCTCCCACTACAAATATTGTATTTAAATCAAAATAAAACATCTCGAGCTCTAACCTTGTTTTTAGAGGGAGGGGATGGTTAGTCTCTGTTTAACAAGGAGGTTACCCTAGCTCTCGTACATTTCTTGTTTTTTTTGTTTGTCGTGTTTACAAGGGCGCTAGGATAACCCTGATGCCAGGATAACCCTGTCACGCCACTATAGTTACCATACAGTAGTAGCTGGGTTATGTTTTGTCCTTTGTAAAGCGTTTGGTAGGAGAACTCGCCTACCCGGGCAACTTTTTACTAGTTCCAGGCTTCTCAAATGCTTGGCAATCACGTCTAATAAAGTTGACCAACCTCGTTGAAAGTTGACCTGGGCAGCAAACCCAGGCTAAATTGGACCCGGTGCCAGGGTAACGCGACCTCCTTGTAAACAGGCCCTTAGTTTCTGTTTAAAACCGTCCAAATGTTTCTCAATATGTACAGTGCATGATTTAAATATATAGAACTTTTAATGTATCGTACAAAATGTATGCTAGATAAAAGTCCAATTTATCGACAGCCCTACCGATCTTCCGTTTTCCTGATCGCGATAAAGCAGCTCAATTATATAGATAATGGAAGGGGAACTGGATAGGAAACTTACGAAACCGGAAACGATGTTTGCACAACTTGCTATGGTAATTCTACGCTTATAAGCGGGCAATGCACTTAACGGGTGGTCCCACATGGCTAAAATCAGACACTGCTGAACTTAAGTGATATTACACTTTTGTCTAATTTCAGCAATAGGTGCATTAGCTGCTTATAAGTGTGTAATTACCATAGCAAGTTGTGCAAACAACGTTTCCGGTTCTTTAACCTCGTTTGAAGTTTCCTATCCAGTTCCCCTTCCATTATCTATGATTATATTCTATCACCCCCGCATGGTACTCGTCTGCAGAAAAATATTTACAAAACGGAGCTCAATGTACTGCATTCGTTCTTGTACGTTACACCAATCATCTTATGGAATTTTTGAGCTTTCGAAATTACCATGTGACCGATTTAATTGCAATTATCTTTAAAAAAGCGGCGCGAAACAACGACACCGCTTTTTTTTCAATACTGTTCCGTTCCCTGTGGCTGTCTTCTGGATCTCTTCCAAAAACAATTTTGAATTGCTCAGGAATAAGGAATTAACTTACAACATCACAAGGATGTCGCAAACTGACCAATCTGTAGCATATTGCTAGTACACAATTGCTTCATATATGAATTTATTATACATCACCAGATGCTGCATGTCCTTGATGCACGTAATTTTAGCCCTAGCAACTATAATAAATAAATATTTTTGAAACAGAACTGTTTTCAAAAGTCGTATTTTCTTATAGAACTTAAATATGGAACAACTTATGAATTTTTTTTCTGAATAATATAGAAGTAAATTGCTGCTTAGGCAGTGCTGTATAAAAACGTTTACGATGGTGTATAAACTGCTTTTAAATAACCTGACCAATTTGAGCCAAAGCCATTCAGTATCGGAGTAATTCGTAAGAACTTTGGCTTGAAACATCACATCACCTTTAAGATTTCCTTATTTAATAGACTGAAATGTTCCAAGGGGTTTTTTAAGTCTATATAAGGCAGCCCGGGTATAAATCTGTGCGAAAAGCTTTAAAAAAGCTACAATTGTTGGCAACATGTATCTAGCGGATAATAAATTTTACGGGGATGTACACCCGAGCTAGCTCGCTTTGCCGAGATGATTTTTATTGTGTTTACATGAGAGGGGCTACTGTAGGTCGCATAGCTGGGCTGGCTGGCTTGTTGTGCTAATTGCGTATAATTTATCAGTTCTGGTAAGACACGAAGTCTCATTGTTTTAAATATGAACTGTACATGAACAAGCAGAACTTGTGAATTGTCAATATGTCGAAAAAAACTGATAAAAACAAATTTTGTCGCGTGTACAAAGCTTTTAGTGCCCGGGTAGGCGAGCCAGGCCGGTCAATGTGTTTACATGGGAAAAACCAGCCTTGGTAACCGTGGTCTCGGTCTCACAAAGCGAGATCTCGGTCTCACAAAGCGAGATCCTGGCTAGGTGGACTGGCTCGGCTCTCATAAACACAAGATAAAAACTAACAAGAAATAATAGCACGAGCACGATCTTGGGTACCCGAGTTGGCTGGCCTCCAAAGAAACGCCCTCTAAGTGCTTAGACACTTGATTCACATCGGATTATATAAATGCACATCATGGATTATGAGATAAATTTACGGCATTCCCATGGTCATTTTACCAGGGGAGGTCCGATCCATACCTTTTTTATCTTCTTAATTTTTTTTTCTGTTTTTCGTAATTAGAAGAAGCTAGATTTGAATTAATCGAGACCTAAAGTTCTGTTTCTCTTCGCAATTTGTTGATGTTTTGTTGTCGTAGCAAATGTTTTGTTGTCATAGTATACTTAAATGTACTTGTTTTGTGACAAACTCGATAAATTCCAATTAAGTTCAATTGTATGTATTGATGGAGAACACTCCTTCCAAGTTGTCCAAACATACGACTTGTATACCATAATGGTAATTCGAACTTTGTCTGCGGTAGACTTTGGCTGTCAATGCTGTCGGTAATAGTATAGTTTAGAAGGCTCACGCCAATAATGGAGAGATCCTGTTCGTTTAAATCCCTGGTGAGCTACATGGGGCACTAATGGTTTTTGGTGTTTTTGCAAGAAGTCCCAAGAAGTTCTTTTCTGTTAAATAGCGCGTCGTTGAAGATGAGAGTCATCAAGGCGGGTTCTTCTTTCCTGTTATCTTTTTGTATAAATAATCTATACTCAATCTTAATTGACAGTAATTGTAATCCAAAAATGCTACTCAGAACTCAATTTTCTTCAATGCTTATTCTGCTCTTCAGTATAACAGTCAATAATTACTCTACTTATTGTAAAGTTTGTAAGATGACCAAGTTTACACTGTTCAGACATTCTTATCTGGTTGCCACGAGCACTCCTGGCTAATCTAGTTGGTGAAAGACTAAATCACGATTAGCTTTTTTAATATCTCATTTCCTTTTTATCTCAGCTGCCAAATGCGATGGCGATGTTTTAATTTTCTTTCTCAGATGTTCGGCTGTTTATGTTCCGCTGCATCAACTTTCAATTTCCGCAAAAGGAAACCGGAAATATGTTTTATTTGGTTGAAGAGTTACTGATAGGCATAGCAATGACCGACTTGTTTTGATAAGAGTGCCGTTCAAGAGAGAAATTTTGTGTTTTAATTTTTTATCTACACGTGCAGCAAGTATTACCAATATGTAGTTTTCTGATATATAAACAGTATTATATTTAGTTTTATAATTCTCCCAAGCCGGTTCTTGACGTAATATGTTTTATTGTTGCCTGGCCAAACGCTGGGTTTTTTATGTATAGCAACAAGGTTTGGAATGGGGACAGTACTAGAGGTTTAATAATTTCTAAAAGTAATTGTTGTACAATACAGGGCTCCTAAATGAATATTGAACAGAAAAATATTTTCTTTGAAAAAAGGTGTAATCCATACTGAATGGAAACGCCTTTATAGAATGTATGCTAGATTCAGTTCAGGAGTTAATAAGGTCAAGCACTTTACTATAATGTCATTATGCCGAAAGAGAACAAAATCAGTTTTTGTTTTGTTTTGTTTTGTAAAGATTTTCTTGTCATCGCATGCACGACTCGCTTCTAATCCTTCTATGACTTGACCTCGTAGCAGGGACGTAGCCAGGGGGGAGCCGGGGGAGCCGCGGAACAACAGACATGTAACTACAAAACTGATGCAATATGAATTGTGTCAGGAAATAAACTGTAAACAGTGTATTGAATCTACTGAGTGTATGCATTTTGAGTATCTATGTGACGTTTGCGTGTTTTGAGTATTTTATATGACGTTTTTTAACTTTTAGATTCCGTAAAATCTTCCTCCAAAAGCCAGGAAATGGCATTTCAGCGACTCTCGATTTCAAAATTTCCCGGGGGAGCACGCCCCCGGAGCCCCCTAAAAATTTATTTTGACTTCGGCTTCCCCCCTTTCAATATCCTGGCTACGTCCCTGCCTCGTAGCTCAGTAGGTATAGAGCGTCGGTCGCTCGGTGTAGTGAAGCGAACATCGCAGGTTCAATTCTCAGCCGCAGTCGAGTAGAATTTTTCTCTATTTGTGCGGTATCGTTCGTCACTCGGAGTAATACTTCTAACTTTGTTGTTCTCCACCCCACACAGCCTCACATCATTCTTCCTATACATTTTAATTTTTTATTGAACAGTGAATGGTATTAACATATACACACACCTTCTTTGCTTTGGACGAAATGCTGTGCTGCTAATTGAATTTGGTAAATTATTGTGTGAAGTTTACAAGAAACCTGTCAGTTAATGGGCACAAAAACAGATGTAGTTATTTCCGTATACAAAAAAAAAACACGATTTGAAAATGAACATCTTGAGAAAAGAGTTAATGTCAAGATATAACGTATCAGTCTTGACTTTAACTCATATCTTGGTTTTAAGTATTAATAATAATATCCGCGTCTGAACTCATGTATGGGACTTACAATCCAAATCAGACATCTAATTGTTCAGGTTAATCAACAATCTTTAAGATATAAGCTAATCGATCGAAAAGTTTATACCAGGACGAATTTGCTCTGGCTGGTTCATAACAGCTGATTAAACGAGTTCTTTTGAATTTTCTTCATGAATTATTAATGATTGCATGACAAGCTGTCGTTCTGTATGTTTTCACGTTGGAGGCTGCAGTTTGTACTGTACCAGTAATAATATAGCATTAAGATAGTAATAAACTTTATTTAATGAAATGTATAAACACGTTTACATGTTTACTGCGGTACATTTAACCACAATGCTTTGCGACCTCAAATCAGCTCAAATAACGACTAAACATTGTTTATCATGCTAAGATGGATTAAGTAAGCAAGAACTTCATTCCTACCAAAGTTGATCGTTTTAAAACCATATCTTCCAATAATTCTGCAAGAAACAATATTTACCGCACGCAAAAGATTGTGGTTAAATGTACAAGTCGCCATCTTTTTCGGTACAGTCAATTACATAACTATGTTTCCAGCTCTCTTTGAATACTTTCAACAAAGGACAATTGAATTGACAGAATCGAAGTATCAAATAATTAATTAAAAATTAAGAATAAGTACTTAAAACTGTACCCGTCATAGGGTCTCTGTTTGGTAGATGGATCCGAAACAGAGAAAATTACAGTGTCTGCCGTCAATGACCCTACTTCAATTAACTTGCCGGTTTGACGGCATATAGTCCTAGGACAAAACATTCTCACTGATACTTTCTCCAACCGTATTATTTTATTTTATTAAACGTCGTCAAAGTGAAGAACTGATAAAATTAAACACACTTACAAATATATACTAAAATATTCTTTAAAATAAACGAAAATGTAGGTGGGATATCGAGAATATTCCCTTCGCTGAACTGTAATCCTCGATAAAATCACAAGGTTTTAATAGATTCAATAAAAATAACAAATAATAAAAAAAGGTCTCGTCACGAACACACGTTGTCGCTGGCGCATGGGCTATTCACATCACGCAAAACTGAGTCTACAGTAACACGTCAACTCGTCAACTGAACCTAAGGCCCTATCTCAAGTTACCTTTAACACTTACATACGTAAAACTAAAGTGTTCTTAATCAAGTGCCAGTCTCCCACAGGGATATACATTAATTTCTTCAACTCGCTTATGGAGCTTAGCGGCCGATGACATCAATAATTCATCAATATCTCAACTGATCATAATTTTACATACAACAACAACTTTTACATCAATAAGTGTCATCCAATAGGGTGAAAAGACGATACTAAGAACAGCTGCAAGACAGGTCAAAATTGGTCATGCAACAACATTTTAATCAACGTTAATACCACTAGGCTACTGGTACATGTAATGTTTACAACATGAGCGGCCGTGTTGTATCGGATATACAATCACGAGCCGAAGGCGAGTGATTATATATTCGATACAACACGGACGCGAATGTTGTAAACAGCTTAAAACACGCCGAGTTTTGATGTTAATATGAATAATATTTGTTCAGATAGATTCAGAAAAAGCTCAATTTCAATGTTTTAGAGCGGAGATAGTGACCTGATATACAACCACCAGTGGTTGTATATGTGATACAACCACGTGTGGTTTGTATCAGATATACAACCTCCTTCACGGTCATGATTTCTTTTGTGTTTTCTTCATGAATTATTAATGAGTGTTTTAAATGATGCATACAAATTATAGTTAAATACAAAAAATTTAACATATTAAACTAGTAACAATAAGGATAAACAAACTTTGATCAACTGCAGTGCAAGGATAAACGGGATAGATTTAATATGTATTAAACTTCCACCTGAAATTATAACACAGGTGAGGACAGTGCAACAGCTATAGACTTCCAGTTAAGTACATTCTAAGTGTTTTATTCACTATTTTATGAAGGGAGCTCAGAAAAATCGGACAATCCAGCGAAAAATCTTTGAATCAACACGGCCATTCCAAGGCGTTAGCTACCATTGATCTGGCGTAATTACCGATCTGAGCGATGAGTGGTAGCACGCTTACAGCACGCGCCACCCGCGTGCATGTTCAGATAAGTTAAAGAAAAAATATAGTTGGGGTGTGATCAAACTCGAAATGCCCGATTTTCTTCTCTGGATAATTTTGCCCCAAGCTTTTTAGGTTAATGTCGTAGTTCGTTGTTTTTTGGTGTATTTTCCTGCGAGAAAAGGGGAATAGAAAAAGCGAAAAAGCTGTGCAAACGCCTTTAATTTGAATATTTGCGCAACTAATATTATGATTAGAGAATCCCTTGAACCTGCGCGGTCTTCTTGAGTTGCATCCCGAATACGTTTTCATCCCAGTTTCATTTTTGCTAATCACAATAGTTATTGTCCGATCGCTTTTTGTATTTAATTCTGAAGTACTATACTAAAGGACACAAGTCATACTTTTTAATTAATTAGTCATGCGTTTGTTATCTATCACTACAGTTCATAAACGTTTTCTGCCAAAATTACACAGTAATGGATTATGCATGGGGGCCAAGTGTAAATTAATTAATTAGCAAAACAGTTGTCGCGTGACATTCATTATTTTTCATTATATATACTGGTAAATGATTGAAAATTTGAAACATTTATTTATAAATAATGAACTTGAACAGAGTTAATTAGTTACAAATAATTAATTTGTCAGATGTAATAAAATGTAATATTTTTAAAAAACATGAGCAGCAGTATTTTATTAGATTTGAAGCACGAGGCATTATATACTGCCAATGTTTTGAATAGCTTCAAAAACGACCTCATTTATATATATATATATATATATATATATATATATATATATATATATATATATATATATAATTTCTATAATTTCTATAATTTAGTAAATAGAAATATTGCAACTTTAAGTATATAAAAATATAACTTGAGAGAAAATTAATTATTTGTAAATAATCAACTTTGTTTCATTGTTTTTATTTAACTGGAGTTTTTTCAATGATTCTATATATGGAAAATATGGCAACTATTTTGCTAAATGATAAATTTGCACTTAATTATCGCACATAATTTTTGCGGTAAACTTAATTTTGCACCTTAATAAATAATCCAATTAAGAATGTTATGAAGAATCATTTTGAAACAAGAAATATGGTGAAGAAATTAAGTCGATTCACAACATCTGGCCTGAATCAAATTATACGAGAAACAATGCTTTGTTATATTTTATTTTTTCAGTTATATATCCATTACATGAAAAACAAATTGTTCTATAGTCATGTTAAAAACATATAGTTGTTTACATACAAGTGTATAATATAATACTCACAAAATAAAATTACTCGTGCAAAGAATTGCCCAATTTGTCAAATAGAAATTTCCACTGCAATGCATACAAAGTGCATGATTACGACAAATATAGCCTACAGCGGCATTATCAGCCCACAGAATAGAAACTCGAGATTATATATTCCGAGTTGTTTTGTTAAAGTTTCTTGAGCTTGTTCCTGTCTGTAATCGTATTGGATCGTAATGGACCATATATATGTGTAATTGAAATATTTTTAACTTAAATTGGGTCCTGGATCTATTTATTATTTTTAAACTTCTCATTTGTACTATCCTCGGTCTATTTTTGAGGAGTCTAAAAGCAAAATCTAAAAGCATCAATTTCCGTATAATAAGTAAACCGATATTAGAGTCTGTCAAATCGTCATTGTTCTGCTTTGATCAGTCGCCGATCTCGAGAAGAGGATCGTCAGTCAGTTCTTGCATGCATTCAATAACTTGTCTTGTACCCAATTTTTGATCTTCATTGACCACAAAATGATCTTGACAGAAATAGGGTATACAAAGTTTTCACTAAGAAAATTGTTCAATAATTTTCCATTTGTATTGGACGTTGCAAGATAATGTTGTGCAAGGTTTACGAATCACCTTCCTATAGCAAGCAACCTTGTTACGACTGAAGTACAATTCCTTTATGCTATCCGACATCTTCGTGTTTGCTTTTTTTAAACACACAAAGAAATTGACGTCGCAAGAGCACTGGTATATTCCCCTTTTTACATGTCTTGTTGTTCGGCATTGTTTTCTTTTACGACAACACATGTCTGTTTTCTAAACAAGAATGGAAAAAAATTACATAAAATTAATATTGCCACATTGTCTAAACAGCCAGAAGGTCACCCTCTGGGTTCGTATATGACGCCGCAAAAGATGCAGAAAACAAAGCTGTGATTTATAGCTCTTGCTATTGTCACATTGAAATAATTCTGATTAGACAGCAGAACAAGGGAACCTCATACAAAACAAAGGTGACGAGTTTGTCATCACGTCATAAAATTATCGTGTTACGAAAACATTCGCCTTCAACGAGGCTTGAAACAGAGCCTGCAGGAATAAGAGACAAATAGAGTATACAACATCAAATCGCTGACTGACGTTATTTCACGTGGTGTATTCCGGCGTTATTGGGTGTTTCATTGAGTTGTTTCTTATGAACATTGTTATCTTCGTTTGACACAACTGCCGGCTGCATTTACATTGTCACAGCCAGGAAACTAAAATTTAACATCGTGTATATACTCTATTAATTTCCAATAGTCTGTAAACCCAGTTCCGGAGTAAAAATGGTTAGAGAAAATCAAATTCTGTAACTAAGGCATTGATGAAGAATTAGAAAATAGTGAATGGAATTACTCTTCCTTTTCTTTCAACTGCATGCTCTCTAAAATCAACTGTATAAGGGGTTTCACGACTTCACGTCGTGTATATACTCGACACTGAGAAGTAATCCTAAACAAAAACATCCCTCCTGTGCTTCTTAACTGGATTTCCGCAATATCAAAGGGGGGGCATTTAGACTCTTATTGCTCCATCCATTGATTTCTGTGTTAATCGTGAAATGAACCCCGGGTCCAAGTCGATAAACAATTGACTTATCGGTTAGAAATATGACCAAGTTAACTATATAATATGCATGTACTCTACAGTAACACCAGTAAATTAACACGCTTTGTACGACGTGTGTTATAGTAATGAGTATAACAGCAAATAAAGCTAAATAAACACACTCACAACGTGAATTCCTACCTTAAACTTGTGATGTTGATAGACTTTTTCATTCTCTTTAAAGCACCAATTTGTTTTCTGCAGATGTTTCTCGTAGCTTAGATGTCTTTTCTCGTCAATGTTCTGTTTTTTGTCTTTGGGCGTTTCTGCTGTATTTTTGACTTTAATGGATTCCCAATTGCTCCAGTTTCCACTTGAAGTTCCAATGTCTTCGTCGTCAATCGCTTGTTCTCCATTAAGACCAGACGACTCCTCGTTGTCCTCTAAATCATGACCGACAACTGACTCAAACTTAACTTTGTTTTTTTGATTTCCCGTTGGCAGCCATATCCAGGTGGACTCACTGATCCCATCTCCCGATGAAACAGCACTCGTGCCATTTGTTTTCTCTTTAATGTAATCTTCTTCGACATTATTTGTACCTTGAAAATCATCTTCTGTTGTTTTTAACTGCGCTTCGTTTTCTTTAGTGAAGAAAATCAACACGAAGAATATTGAAAATATCAGGGAGTACTTCATGGTTCCAACAGTAGATTATAAGCCGTGCTTCACTTGCAAGATGTGATGCTTATGTCGAAAGTTACTGGCCACTTATATTCTCCTTTGTATCCCCGCGGGTTATATAGGCCTGGGAAGTGGGTGTCGTTACAATGAGAGTTATTTCATATCTCACAAGTGATAACAGTTCCTTATGCTTTTTGGCATGCACTTCATAAAGCAGGGAATTTGAGTCGGCGTTTTGAAGTACGCCAGTTGGTCTAGTACGGTAATGAGAAAAACAGAATGCTGGTCTAAAATATTTTATTCTTGTCGTTTTCATGCTCAAGTCGTGAGTTATTTCTCTCAGCTTGTCACTGCTGAGTTAAAAGACATTTTATTGCTTAATAAATTCTCTCTTGCTGAGATTTATTGAGGGTTAGTGTCAACGCTAGGATACCGGCCATTAGTTATACCTGATCAAGGTCATGCATGGCTGCTCCGTTATTAAACCTAAAGCATTCCTTATTTTGGGGGAGTTTAACCTCTGCTCTGAATTTCTCTGAGGCAGTCTGTATTATCAGAGTTGTTATAGCTAATTTGTCATACGTTTATCAAACATTGCTGCGTTTGTTGAAAAAGAATACAAGATGCGGAATAGATTGTTTCGTTTCTACTGCAGTTGAACATTAAGACATCACATATCTACGGATTGCATTTCTATCTGAATGAGTGTTGACAGACGTAATTACATGTTAAGCGAGGAAGTATTCGGAACAAGCAACACTTAAATTTCTCACAAATTAAACCATAATGTCTGTTAATTGTACATGCAGGTGCACAGTTTGTCTAACTTGAAGAACGATTCCTGCATCATGGCTTCCGTTTTCCGGCCACAATATTGTTCAATAGGCTCCAAAGATTCATGCAGGCTGAGTGTTCTGGCTTTGTTTCGCACAAATTTAGTAAAATTAAAAACTTCTTAAGTTATTTTTCGACAATATATTGCATCAAGAAGATAAAACAAGTATCGTACGTTGACGGGATTAACCGTTCAAGTGGATTTGTTGTTTGCGTGCAGATCTTGTTGGCTCCGTTTGGCGTGGTCGTTGTCGAAAAGTATTTCCCTGCTGATGATGGCGGAAATCCTTGAATGTTCGTATTGCGAGATTTTAGTATTAAGACAGTGCAAGCCAACTGTCTGATCGCTCCACTGAAATTCCGGTGATGAGTGACAAACAAGCAAGGAAAGTTGTAGAAAGCCTGCAAGCAATGCCAAGCATTGAGGCTGCCAGACGAACAGGCGATCGACTATGACTGCGCGGAATGCCCTATCAACCTGTGTTAATGTAAGATATTCCCACTTGAAGAAAAGTTAACTCTGACCTCAGCCACTTATCTAGAGGGTTTATTTTATCGCTAACTTTCTTAAATTACTGAAATATATTCAAATTTGTTATATATGACAGTGCTAGTAAACTTTCGGATTTCGGACGCGTTTCTCTAAAATTCATGGCTGTCCACTTGATTTAAATACTAAGGAATAATAATCAGACAAAACATGTGCTAGTCAGATCATCAAACACGTCTACCAACGCCTAGGCTTAATCCATGGTGTGAATTAGAACTTTAATATGACCAGATAATTCGGCTCGTGCGGACACGGTGGATAGACCTAAAGTTATTTACTTTGGCGTTCGAGTTTGGGTTTGGGTCGAGAGTCGAGTAGTTGGTCGAGGGTCCTGACTGAAACACTAAAATTATTTTTGAAATATAATAAATATGAATTAGTTATTTTTTGTTCCAAATAAAAAGCTCGTGTCGCGGCATCTATGCAAAGTGAATGATGCTTCAATGTTTTGGAAAACTTCTCAAGAAGGTCCGATTCAATCTTTCCTGCATGACCAGTTCTTTTGGGCAGGATTTTTGTAGACCAATTTACTAAGTATTTCCTGGCAGTCAGTGCCGAGTAAACACCTTGCCGCGCGCATGAAATGTTCCGCCTAAATTTTATTTGTGCCGCTAGAAGGAAATTATGTGCGTAAATTTTAGCGTATTTTACGACCCCCGACCAACTACCCTCGACTTGCAACCCTCGACACTCTACCAAAACCCAAACTCCGTGCGTTCTGGTGAACATATACATTAGAGTTCTTTATCAGTTCAAGGTCAAAATCTATAAGTTGGTTGACGCACTTCAAAATAGTGATAGCAGATCAGAGGTAGTGGTTTTTGCCTCAGTTGCAGATCAGAAAGGTGGTTAAGAAATTCGAGTTATGAAGTCTGCAAGGCGGCTTTATCTTATGAATCCTTATATGGAGGCGAGTTACCGGACATGCGAGGTAACTCGCTTCCATATAAACAGAACGTAAAGTTTATCCCGGCAAACAGCGTCTATCTCGTGCACGTACCATCTGTGGTAAACAAATCTCCAATCACTCGGTCCTTGCCTGAAATTTGTTGTTACCTAAAGTGTCTTAGTGTCAACTGACTTAAAGTGTCAATCAACGAAAATTCAGTTTTTTATTTATAAAGATTCTATTTAGAAGAATTACTTATAAATACTGAAAGATGGCTTTAATACACATATCTGACCCTGCTTGAGCTATAGATTATGTAATTTGAGATATCACACATATAAACAAAAACATCACATAAGCTGAGTTTTCATTGGATAGGCATTTTGAGATGATGTTCAAACTTACTAGTCGTTAATTTTTGCTGCACACTAATCTTGACATGGGTTGCCTGTGTCTCGTGTCCAGACCTCTTTGCCAAGTTACATATAGTCAACAGAATCGAGATTTTGAGAGTTTATTTGTTGACTATTTTATGACGTTTTGTGACGTAGAAGTTTCTTCCCACAACTTACATCACATACGCCAGAAGGATTTTTGGGTGGAGTGGGCAATCTCGAGTGGAGTGGGCAATCTTGGGTGGACGGTGGGCAATCTTGGGTGGTAAGGTAAGGTAAATAATAATATCAGTAATATTGGGCATTTCACTCGATTACATAGCATGTTCTAAGGATTTTGGGTGAAGGAAAATTCGAGTGTAGAATATATACATTTTAAGACCAAACCGGGACCAGTTGCGAAAAATGCAACTACACAGGCCTTCCGGCAGGAATTGAACCCACGACCTTGCGATATACAGAACTCGCGATCAAGCTCTCGGCAACGCCCTCCGTGGCTCAGTGGTCAGAGCATTGCACCAGAATCGCAAGGTCGTGTCTTCAATTCCTGCCGGAAGGCCTGTGTAGTTGCATTTTTCGCAACTGGTCCCGGTTTGGTCTTAAAATGTATATATTCTACACTCAAATTTTCCTTCACCCAAAATCCTTAGAACATGCTATGTAATCGAGTGAAATGCCCAATATTACTTGTAATATACCCAATTCTGTCCTGGCATTACCTCATTATATACAGAACTCGCGATCAAGCTCTCGGCAACGCCCTCCGTGGCTCAGTGGTCAGAGCATTGCACTAGAATCGCAAGGTCGTGGGTTCAATTCCTGCCGGAAGGCCTGTGTAGTTGCATTTTTCGCAACTGGTCCCGGTTTGGTCTTAAAATGTATATATTCTACACTCGAATTTTCCTTCACCCAAAATCCTTAGAACATGGTAAATAATAATAGCTTTATTAGCATGACCTATATAGTACATTTGGTATTGCTAAAGCTTACAATTCAAAGAGACAGAGATAATAACAAATCTACTTAAATTAAACTACATACATTGTTAGATTTATGTTTACAGATAAGAGTAATATACAATACAAATATAGTAAGTTAAATTAATAGATCAACACTAAGTTGATGGGTATATAGCCTGCAAGCAAACGTTCTTCCCTAAAAGTAGAAAGGAATGCCCGCCTGTAGACTATATGATATATAAAAATAATAAATTAATTAATTAGGGGAGTGGGCAATCTTGGGTGGAGTGGGCAATCTCAGGTGGAGTGGGCAATCTTGGGTGGAGTGGGCAATCTCGGTTGGAGTGGGCAATCTTGAGTGGAGTGGGCAATCTTCGGTGGAGTGGGCAACCTTCGGTGGAGTGGGCAATCTTCGGTGGAGTGGGTAATATCGGGTGGAGTGGGCAATCTTGGGTGGATAGATAGATATTTCTTTCAGTAAAAATCATTACAGCCTAAAGCGGCTGAATTGTGTAGAACTTTACATCAAATACTGTACTATAAAACAATAAATATAAAAATAAACGTCACAAGTAATAAAATATTAAAAATAGTTTCATTATAAAATATGTGCATTTATCAGAGGAAATAACGTACTCGATTTCGGGACTAAAAACAATTACTATATATAAAACTGTGCGGAGTCGGCAATCTTGGGTGGAGTGGGCAATCTCGAGTGGAGTTGGAAATCTTGGGTGGAGTGGACAATCTTGGGTGGTGTGGGTAATATCGGGTGGAGTGGGTAATCTCAGGTGGAGTGGGCAATCTTGGGTCATGTGTGTAATCTTGGGTGGAGGGGGCAATCTTGAGTGGTGTGAGCAATCTTGGGTGGTATGTCGTAATCTTGAGTGGAGTGGGCAAGAGGGGTGTCACATTGGTCACGGACTGCAGATATTTGCCTGTGGAGTAGGCTAAAGGTTTTTGTCCCTTTCGGCTTTCGAGGCAGCACTTCACTTAGTAACTTCTAGTATAAAACAAATAAACCATACCGCTCCTATGCATATGTACTCTTATCAAGTTTCTTTGACGTCATTGGAGCCGAGTGCCTTTACATTTCTTTCGAAAGACCATTCTGTAGAACTCGTCGGGAGCCTTTATATGAATGGTTGGACGACCATATTCAGAAACGTTGGTATTGACATTTTTGACCCTCACACCCAAACGATTACGTTTCCAGTCACGGGACCATCATTTGGTAAAACTCGTTGAAAGCTTTCGAAATTCATATGAATGGTTGGACGACTGCATGCATGCATATTGAGAAATGTTGGTACTGACATTTTTTGTCACTGTGTCAAAACGATTAAAGGTGCCATCCACTCCGTTCTGCGCATGTCGGGAACTAATGTTTACATCTTTATTTATCAAAAAAAATACCGATACCTTATTCAAGATTGTAAGCTTATCTTGCTTTCTCTTCATTACTTGTACCAAAAACAAAACATTTTCGAAAGAAATAAAAGAAATCCGAAGAGATATCCTTGCCGAATCGCTTCGTTTGCGATCATTTTTTAAAATATTTTTTATAACGGTAATCTTGAGTTCAGTACTTCATGTAATTATCCACGAATATTTGTTTATCGGAACCCCACACCGGTCATGTGCAGAACGGAGTGGACAGCACCTTTAAGTATCTATGAAATGAAACATTCGTTGGCATTTTTGTTGTTTTATTGTACAGAGGAGCATGGCAGGAGCACTCACTGAAAATTTCAAGAGAATCTAATGCGTAGTTTTCGCGCTATTAACTCTCAAAGTTTGCCATGGCTAGTTCGTTCTTGGCAAAAAATTGGGCTTTCGGAAACAATGCTTATGACGTACGCAGATGGACAACCATAAGAACAATAGATTTCACTATTAATGATCCATCTGCGTACGCCATAAGGCATTGTTACCAAGAAGCCCAAATTTCGCCAAAACAAACTATCCACGGCAAATTTTGAGAGTTGATAGCGCGAAAACTACGCATCAGATTCTCTTGAAATTTTCAGTGAGTGCTCCTGTCATGCTCCTCTGTACAAGAAAACAACAAAAATGCCAACGAATTTTTTATTTCATAGACACTTTAAGTTTCATCTCGTCGAGGGCCGCTTTTATCAGTATGTAATGCTATAATACAGCCATATTTTAATTACTGTTGTGAAGTTTGGAATGTGTTTGGTGAAACCCAGTCTACACGTTTACAAAAACTTCACAACAGAGCTGCTCGTATTATAGCAAATATTCCAGAGAAAAAAGGCAAAAGCTAAAATCATGTTTAAAATACTTAACAATATGGGGCCAGAATGTCTGAACAAACTATTTACGTTCAGACAAGACGTTTTAAGTCACAATGTTCGTGACAGTTTTTCTAAAGTGTGTTTGCCACAACCACGAACAAACAACATGAAAAAAAGTCTTATGTTTGATGGCGCCTCGGTGTGGAATTCGCTACCTTCAGACATAAGAGAGAGTGAATCCTTTTCAAGTTTTAAACGAAAAATTGCTACTTATGTTGATACACACTAAGATTTTCTCTATATGTCTTTGTAAATGCCCAAACTACCTATGTAATATAGCTAAGTACTGTTCTTTTATTTTCCTGTTTGTAAATAATGTAATTTTGCTTCTATTGTTTTACACGCCCATCGCGGAAACCCGCTTTTGCTGACGATGTTAGCGTGGTTAAATAAATGTATCTATCTATATGAATGGTTGGACGAGCATATTCAGAAATATCGATATTGGACACTGCAAGACAGACCACATGTCCGAGGCTTTGGAACATTCGTATATACATAGTCAATCGAGATATGGTCTAGAAACTCAGCTAAAGTCTTTGGTCTATCTTTTTGTTCGCCTTTATGTATTTTTGTGCACGGTGTACGGTCACTGAACACATTGTGTTTTAGTATAATGAACGAATTGTCCAGTAGCAACGTTTCAATTCAATCATTCAACCGTGCTATTTAAATATTAATAAACCTAAAACAAAGGATGTGCACGGTGTAAGGTACAGTTCAACATAAAATCACAGCTCATTATAGGCACTTTGAAGTTTGCCGAGTTTCCAGACCATATCTCGATTGACTATGGTATATATTGCCCGTGCGTAAGGCACTGATTTTCTCTAGCTCTTTTGAAATCGAAATATATTTAAGTTAGAAGACTTATACACATGTGTCAGGATTTTAATACGCTGAAAACAAAAGGGCATATTATCTTGTACAGGGCCGTCCTCAGAAAATTTTACAGGGGGGGTGTACGCTCAATAGACCTTTTCGATAATTACGTCCCGCTTCATGAAAACGAGGCTCGAGGGCCAAGTTTCACAATTTTGATATCATCATAATATTTATTTATTCATAAATTATTATCATATATAGTAACCCGCCATATTTGCTTATTATTTGCTTATGCCAGAAGATGGCCAATAACGTCCAAACTACGTATGGTAGAAATACATCTTGTACGTATGTTCTTAGGCATTTCATAAGCTTTCATTTGATGTATAGTTTAAGTTTCTGTGTTGTGTTTATTTAACTTTTTAAAATGTCCAAAATGTTCGCACCATTGCTCGTCAAGTAATAATGATATGGACTTCTCACAAACTGTTGTAGAATTTCGGATACCGTTTTTAACGCGCAACTTTGAAATGTATATCAAACCGAAGATACTGTAAAATGCTATTTGCGGTAGAACTTTAAAGTTTCGTCTAGCTTAAGGAGAAGTATTTTAAAAATGAGAAAACGTACTATTATCTTGGCCTGATGGATGAATTTGTTAAGTTCGTTTTGTTTACAACTCAGACCACGATAATAGTACGTTTTCCTATTTTTAAAACACTTAAGCCTTCTCTTTAACTAGAAACTTGAAAGTTCTACCGCAAATAGCGTTTTACTGTATCTTCTGTTTGATATATGTTTCAAAGTTGTGCGCTGTGTATTTTAAAAACAATATCCAAAATTCTACAACAGTTGTGAGAAGTCCAGTAGTTGAGAGCAATGGTGCGAACATTTTGACCATTTTAAAAAGTTACACACAACACAGAAACTTAAACTGTATGTACCTTATTCTCAATCAGCTCGTTAAAAAACATAGGAATTTACTTATGTGTGGTGCCTTAATTTTCTTCCGGTTTTGTCTTTTTTTAAAACCAATATTTATGGTAAACACATACCTCTTGTCCAGATTGTGACAATCCCCCCCCCCTGGCAGACAAGCAGATCCCAGTCAGCACCAGCCAGCGGCCACACTCGGCGAGTACCAGTGAACTCTATATATACCTGGAAGGCTGACTCCATTCAATCCCAGGACTTAAAAGTGAGGCAAAACATAATCAAGATGCGCGAGGCGACATGTTCGACGATATGAACTTCAAAGGTTCCGACGCGAGTTGGACTTCTGGTTGTATTAGGGACCTTACGATGCTAGGACGACGACGACAGTTAAAAAGCAACATAAACTTTATAATTAAAAAAAGTCACGGCTAACTGACTATTATATTTGATATTTGAAGCTAGTTTAATGACTTTCAAAACGCCGCAGTACTGCTAAAAAGATCATAGTGTCTGTATTGAGGTCAATCTTAAACAATAGTTCTCATCTTTTGGCCGTTGACGTCGTCCTGAAGACGTGAAAATGCTCTAAGTGGCGTTGTAAAAAGAACGAGGACGTTGTTGAGATTTACTCTAGGGACTAAAAATTATTAATTCTCTTTGTTTCGCAACTAGAATTTTTTTTGTTTAGAAGACGTCGTCGTTGAAGTTGCCGTCGTACTTCGTAAGGTCCCTATTACTATTCTGTGACGACGGTCAGTCCGTGATGCAATCTCGTTCCCAGAACGGCCCGCGTGAGAAGGCTCTGGGAACGAGATTGTGCGTGATGGGGAATTTTTGGACGTCAGTTCTAGGCTCCTACGCGGTCTTCTTGGATGTCAGCCTTGGTCTTTTTTCTCGCGGTCGAACCCCCTCTTGAGCACCAGCAGTGTTGTGTTCCTTTTGTGTTTACTTTCTGTACTTACAAGAGAAATCCTCTGGAACCAGGGTATACAGGGTGTATCAAAAAAAAGGCTACCCTTAGAAAATATAATTAACATTCTTTTCAAATAACCTATTGTATATTGACAGCCCTGTGGTCAGTTGAACCATTTTTAATCGAACTGATATGAATATAATTAACATTTTTATTTCAGTTATGCTCCTTCATACGTTTAGAAGTTATCGTAATTTCCCAGGTGTATACGACATTTGTTTTTTACGCATCCGTGACTTCAGAGGTGTCCAGGGCTGTCAATATACAATAGGTTATTTGAAAAGAATGTTAATTATATTTTCTAAGGGTAGCCTTTTTTTTGATACACCCTGTAGATCGTTTTTACTCACGTGATCAGTGGCCCATTGGGGTGGTGAAACAATACGAAATATTTGAATAAGAAAGAGCTAATTCCCATGCCGTACACCAATATGGCCGCCGTGACGTCAGATGAAAACGATCTATAGAAATTCGAAATAAATTTAGATTCACAGAGACTATTCAGAAGAACTATTCAGACGGCCCTCATTTGAAGCTCCGTCAAATCCACAAAAACCACTCGATCTCGCTAAAATTGTCATCAATATATACATTCGTCAAGAACTTGGCTTTCAGTTCATTGCTCTTTCGACCCAAACGTTGATCTTCGCAGCTCGAGAAACGTTCCTACAAACTGAGGTGACACCGGCCGTTCGTATATACGCATACGGTGAGAGCTTTTGTGTAGCCAAAGCCGGTTTGCATACAAACGTTATGTTTCAGTCTGGCTGCGTAGAAGATGAAAGAGCAATGAACCAAAAGCCGAGTTCTTTACGAATATACTACGCCTACGGCAATTTTCGCGAGATCGAGCGGTTTATGTGTATTTTACGGAGCTCTAAATGAGCGTTGTCTAAAATATTCTTTATTGAAAGTTGCCAGCCTTTCCTTATTTTTAGTATAAAAGGTTATATTTAACCAGAATTAAGAGGCTATCTCCCTAAAAACCGACCAACGGTTTTTGAAGGCAAAAATGAATTTCCTTTGTTTTTCGCCCGTTATTTACCTTTACCTCACTTACTATTAAACCGCTATAAAAATTGCCACTTGATAATTTGTTCTTCATTTTTGACACATTTTTTATGCTTCGGCTGGAACGGCTAAGATTCGAGCGGAAATGAGAGCTGACAATACCTCGAAATGATCTTGTTATTTCTCCACCAATTTAGATTTGAATTTCAAATTTTTTTCTTGCAGTGCGATATATAGACCTTGTATTTCATCTGGGTTGAAGGATACAAGCTCTTTGTTTTGTTTTGTTTTGTTTTGTATCAGATATGGTCTCTTTCTTTTGACTTACTTTTTAAATTCGCTTACGGCACCTGATTAGTCAAGTTTTATAAATTAAGATTTCTCTGAAGTGGCACCTAGCCTGGAAATGTCGTGTGTATTTCGTCGTAATATAATACCGCAAGTTTAGTAATCTTTAAAAACAGTTGTCGGCAAACGTATTTTGTAAGCGCACGAACCGCTCAAAGTTAAGCTATTGTTTCACTTTGTTTACATTGTCAGAACCGGAAATGCCTTACGCTTTGCAGATAAGGCCGTTTTCGTTTCTCAATATTACATAAAAACAACTTCTTTTTATTTGAACTTATCTATAGAAAGCGAACGGGGCATAATTTATAGGTCTATTCGGTTTTTAGGATAAAAATGATTAAATATTCTATAGCCGATTCTTCATATATACTCATATACAATAGGAGCAGACATGTCGCAGCCTCCTAAGTGACAATTAAATAATTATAATTCATGAGCAACTGAAAGTTTATCATTTTCTCTGTTTATTTCGGTGTACTGTTCATATTTTTATAGCATGAAAAGGTGTCACCATCTTATACTCTGGAAGAATCGATTAAACGTCTTAAGAATTTTTTAGACTTCACGAACAAATTAAATCGCTTTTAAAGCCTAGTTTACACGGGCAAATTTTTCTTTGGCAATTTTCAACTTGACAAGTTTTATTTGCCCGTGTGTATGAGAAAACATGGCAAGTTTTTCCTTGACAAATCTCCCTTTTGAAAAGCTGCAGGCCAGCTTTTCAACATGGAGACTTGTCAAGGAAAAACTTGTTAAGGAAAAATTGCTCGTGTAAACTAGGCTTAAGGCCTGGTCCATACGTCGCATTTAATTCAGACGAATTTAACTCATAGTTAAAGTCGACGTAAACTCGAATTTGTTTCATGCGACGAATTTAATTCAGTGACGAGCAAGGAAAATCCCGCTAGATCGCGCCAAAAACGTCCAATACGCATGCGAAGCTCTCTCCTCCGCAGAGGCTCGGAGGGGCAGGCGTGCGGGTGAACGCGCGGGGAATGATGGGAAGAGGGAAAGAAAATGAGCCTCTGCCAGATAATGATGTCAATATGGCGCCCAAATTCCGTGATGGACTACCGTAATTATTCGAATAAACGCCGCGGCGTTTATTAAATTTTTGGCGCTTCAGGTGCGGCGTTTATTCGAGGGCGGCGTTTATTCGAGGGCGGCGTTTATTGCAAATTTTGTAACAACAACTGTGAATTTATTAAAAAACTAAGAATAAAATTCATATGTCTTTTAAATATATATAAATATATACGAAAATTGAACTGTTCACTGTCTTATATAATGACTAAGTTTCATTCTATTTCAATGTCACTGTCTCCTTCGTGGTCCGAGTCTATAAACAGCTGAATAGTAGGGCATGCCTCTTCAACATCGGAAGACGTGTATTCTTCAGTGTCGAAAGGATTCGTTTCTGGCTCGTCGAGAATATCCAGTTGTGATTTCAGGACGGCTTGTCCAGTGTTGCACGGCTGTCCCTCCTTGAAACAGTGAATCGCATCATCTTCTGAGCCGTCAACTGGAAGGTTCAATGCACAACTTTTGAACGATTTCTTGATGACATCTGTAGGCAATTCATCCCAGGAATCCAGAATCCACTGCAAAATGGTTTTTCTTGGTGGCGCTTTCAAATTCCCAGCTGCTGTTTCTTCGTGAATGCCTACTGTCGCCAGCCATTCATCATACCTTTCTGTGCACAATGATTTGAATGGTTTGTTCCAACTTACGTCGGGCGCCTGTATATATTTGGTACAACCTCCCGGGACAATCACGCGATCGATTTTCTTGGATTTCAGAGAGTCGGTTATACTGTCCACAAGGTGACACTCGTAGCCCGTAGGAGTCCCAAGCTAACAGCCTTCGGTTGAAAGAAAACGCTCCTAGAACAGAGTTGGTCCAGGTACGAGTTAATTCAGTGTCCATCCATCCATTTACCGAAGTGGCTACGACCGCTCTACGTTTGAACTCTTCGTTTAGCGCTGCGGATTCTCGTTTTGCTCCTTTAAAGACTACCATAGGCTTAAGTTTTGTCCCATCGGCCTTGGCAGCTAAACAAACTGATACTCTAGCCTTTTCATGACCCGTCGTTTTCAGTGTAATAGTCTTTGTCCCGGTTGCGTCAATAGTGGTTTCGGATACCATATCGCACCAAACTGGAGTTTCATCCATTGCAATGATATCAGAGGGGCTGTATTCGTGCTTTTTCTGTAGGCGTCTTACTTGAATTACATATGACACGAGTTTAGCTATCATTCGTTCTGGATCCTGTTGAGCAATAGAGGTTTTTCTTCTCAAAGATAAACCATTTCTCTTCATAAATTTTGCCAACCAGCCTCTTGAAGCTTTAAAGTCGTCGTCAGTCACGTCATTTTGGTTTATATCGTTGAATGTTACTTGTGCTTTCTTCATTATAAGTTTACTGGAAACTCGAAGACCGCGAGATCGTCTGCTTTCAATCCACTCATTAAAACTTCCTCTAACTTCGTGCTTAGCGGTTTTCGGCCAGCTCCACACAATCTACTTCTTTGTTTGACTTTGTTACCTCTTACCGCAAGAACACCTTCGATATCACTCTTCTTTGCTCTCCATTCTCGTATTCTTCTTTCATCGACTTGAAATTGGCGAGAAGCAGGTCGATTTCCGTGTATTTTAGCATATGCGTTGCTTGTTTTTTTACTGCAAGGCTGTATTTATGTCTTTTTTGTCCTTTGTGCGAAATTTGGTCCCTATTTGAATCTGCCATTCCTCATTTGTTGTAGGTTTTGTGCCATTGCATGTGCTAAAATATAGATCTAGTTGCAATTAGCATGAATACAAACCGCACTTGCTGATTGGACCACGAGCGATGTTTGTAATTTGAGTAAGTGCGAGTAATAACTTAATGTCACAAACTTGATGCAAACCTTCTCAAATTTCAAACAAAGTTAACTCGCAAGTGAGTCGCAAGTCGCAACAATGGCAAGGGCAATGCCAGTAGAGTTCAAAATGTATTTCAAGGTAGACTTTGACACGATTATCCGAGGTCACCATGTTTATAAGTCTGTGTGGACTCCCAAAACTCATGAAATACTTGAATGTGAGAAAGATACTCGCGCAGAGGCAAAGGAACACGATGAAAACGCAATTGGTGTTTATAAACCTCCCACTGGCACGAAGCAGCCGAATTCGAAGAAGACGCTTGCTGGCCACGTCCCAATTGAGCTGTCTCGCTTATTAAAGAACTTCCTAGACGCAAACACTGAGAACAAACTATTCGCGAAAGCCACTGGAAAAAGAAAGAGAGAAATCGGACTAGTTGTACCGGCAAAATTCTCGGCTGTCACCACGGAACTGCGCATAGCAGAAGTTTTAGAGAGAGAACTAAGTAGCAAAGCTATGAAGTATAGCCACTTTGAACTAAATAACATTGTAATCGAGAAGAATAAATATCCAAGACTGCTTTAGATTTAATGTTGTCGTATTTTTTAAAGATAAGTACCGAATAAACGCCGCGGCGTTTATTAAATTTTTGGCGCTTCAGGTGCGGCGTTTATTCGAGGGCGGCGTTTAATAATATTTTTGCTTGTCCCTGCGGCGTTTATTCGAGGGCGGCGTTTATTCGAGGGAGGCGTTTATTCGAATAATTACGAACTGTGGGCAAAAGACACATTTAAATCGCTGATACTTCTCAACTCGACAATGTTACTGCAACACAAGGACAGGATTTTCCGGTTTTGAATTTATGCAAATAAAAGTATAAAACAAACGCTACATGAGAAAGTTTATCATTCATCTCAAAGGACGAACTGTTGTAAACATAGATCTTACCATTATGTCGTAGAATGTTAGCACCGAGAATATTTCTAGCGCTGTTCGTCGGCTTTGTTTATCAAGTTAATACTTAATCAGGAGTGGAAAGCTTCCAGGCAGTTGACAACGTTCGATGAAACGTTTGTCAGTCTGGCAGCGTTTCGAATTTTTCGACCCGTTCGGCAGGTGATTCCATAGAAAAATTCAGAATAACATCCAGAAGTACATTCTAGCCTTAGATCTTGAAGAAAACAATGTACTTCGTGCAAACTATCGTCGCTGTCTGCCATGACCAGAGAACCGCGGATTTGTCCAGAGAACGGCACATTATCTGGCAGAGGCTTCTTTTCTCGTTTTCCGTCTTCCCAGGGTTCACCGCACGCCTCTGACCTTACGCCCACGTTTCTTCCACTAGCGGTTTTCCCTCGTAGCACGTAGCTACTTCATGTTAGACCTCATTATCCACGCAAAGCCTCTGCGGAGGAGAGAGCATGCGAAGTAAACAAAAATCTGATCACGGGCTCTAAAAATATGTTATCAACGTCGCTGTATCGTCGCATTTAATTCAGACGAATTTAACTCAATTAATTAATTAATTAATTAATTGATTGAGTTAAATTCGTCTGAATTAAATGCGACGATACAGCGACGTATGAAACGAATTAAATTCGACTGAAGAGTTAATTCGTCTGAGACGTTGTATCCGTCACGGTGAGAAGGATACAACGTCTGAAATGCGTGTTGGTTTCAGACGTCGCTGTATCGTCGCATCGAATTAAATGCATAAATTATGATAACATATTTTTAGAGCCCGTGATCAGATTTTTGTTTACTTCGCATGCGTATTGGACGTTTTTGGCGCGATCTAGCGGGATTTTCCTTGCTCGTCACTGAATTAAATTCGTCGCATGAAACAAATTCGAGTTTACGTCGACTTTAATTGTCACTTAGGAGGCTGCGACATGTCCGCTCCTATTGCATATGAGCATATATGAAGAATCGGCTATAGAATATTTAATCATTTTTATCCTAAAAACCGAATAAACCTATAAATTATGCCCCGTTCGCTTTCTATAGATAAGTTCAAATAAAAAGAAGTTGTTTTTATGTAATATTGAGAAACGAAAACGGCCTTATCTGCAAAGCGTAAGGCATTTCCGGTTCTGACAATGTAAACAAAGTGAAACAATAGCTTAACTTTGAGCGGTTCGTGCGCTTACAAAATACGTTTGCCGACAACTGTTTTTAAAGATTACTAAACTTACGGTATTATATTACGACGAAATACACACGACATTTCCAGGCTAGGTGCCACTTCAGAGAAATCTTAATTTATAAAACTTGACTAATCAGGTGCCGTAAGCGAATTTAAAAAGTAAGTCAAAAGAAAGAGACCATATCTGATACAAAACAAAACAAAACAAAGAGCTTGTATCCTTCAACCCAGATGAAATACAAGGTCTATATATCGCACTGCAAGAAAAAAATTTAAAATTCAAATCTAAATTGGTGGAGAAATAACAAGATCATTTCGAGGTATTGTCAGCTCTCATTTCCGCTCGAATCTTAGCCGTTCCAGCCGAAGCATAAAAAATGTGTCAAAAATGAAGAACAAATTATCAAGTGGCAATTTTTATAGCGGTTTAATAGTAAGTGAGGTAAAGGTAAATAACGGGCGAAAAACAAAGGAAATTCATTTTTGCCTTCAAAAACCGTTGGTCGGTTTTTAGGGAGATGGCCTCTTAAGTAATTATTGAGTCGGTTTTCTTTGTTCTTCCGAGGGCTTTACCTTGAATACTAATTAGAAAAGAAATGAAGAAAAAAACTAGGAAAATCTTTGTCCAAGGTAGAAAAAATAAACAAAACTTTATTGGAAAACCTCCTCAATAATTATTTAAGTAATAGATAAATATATCGCATACATCCCGACGTTCTGACTTATTTCATGATTGAGTCGGTTTTCTTTGATGTACCGCGGGCTGTATATAACATATAGCCCTATGAATTACTAATTAGATAAGAAATGAAGAAACAACTACGAAAATCTTTGTCCAAGGTGGAAAAAATAGACAAAAGTTTGTTGGAAAACCTCCCTAATCATGAAATAAGTCGGATAAAGCCCTCGAACGTCGGGATGTATGCTATATATAAGGAGGTTTTCCAACAACGTTTTGTCCTTTTTTTCCACCTTGGACAAAGATTTTCCTTGTTTTTTTCTTCATTTCGTTTCTAATTATTATTCAAGGGCTTTATGCGATATAAAGCCCTCGAAAGAACAAAGAAAACCGACTCAATAATAAATTAAGTCAGATAAAACACTCGAATGTCGGGATTTATGCTATATAAAGCCCTTGGACGCGTCTTTATATAGCATAAATCCCTCGTTCTCATGTTTTATCCTATACGTAAACATCTTGTCGAAATATAGTTGAAACTCGAGTCGGAGGAAATAATTTCGTGACACGAATCCGGCTGCTCATATACGAGCCGGGCTATATAACCCCGGTTATCATAGCCGGGCACACGCGATTGATTAGGATTGTACTGCGGTTTTGAAATGTGAAACTCACATAAAATTAAATTTACAAAGAAGAATTGGTTTAGTTTAGATGTAAACGAATCCTAACGTTACTTCAAATCTCCTTTTGCGGCCGAGGAAAGAATTTCGTGACACGAGTCAGCCTGGTTATCCTGGGCCAGCCCGCCCCTCAAGTTTGTTGTATCAAGACTGTAATGACAACATACGTACACCATGTATTTCTACCGTATGTAGTTTGGATGTTATTAGCCATCTTCTTCCATAAAAAATATGACGGGAGTTAATACTATGACAATCAAAACTGTTGAAAGTTGGCCCTGGAGCCTCGTTTTCACGAAGCGTGACGTAATTATCGAGTCACTCGTCAGTACAAGTACTAGCCAGCTGTGAACTCTATATATACTTGGAAGGCTGACTCCTAATCAAAAAGTGAGGCAAAACATGGCTCTAGAACATGGCGGCATTGGGGAATTTTTGGACGTCAGTTCTAGGCCCCTACGCGGTCATCTTGGATGTCATCGTGGGTGCTTGTTAATACTAGTCAAGTTTATTCTGCCACTCGCCGAATTAAGACTAGCAAATCACCTGGTCCAAATATGAAAATTTTGAAGATTTTTGCTTGCGAGCTTGCTCCAGTTTTAGCTGATTTAGGTGTATTTCCTCGACAATTAAAACGTTCCATCGTGAGACCTATACCAAAGTTAACGCCTCCAGCATCCATCGAAAATGACCTTCGGCTTTCAATAGGTTTTATGTTAAACTCATTGCTCCCTCAAGTGGTTAACAAATTAAATACTAAACAATTTGCTTTACCAAAAAAATCTACCACCCAGGCCCTGGTCTACCTTCTCCACTTAATTCACGCTGGTTTGGAGAAAGGCCACTGTTCCGCTAGATTATTTTTCGCAGATTTCAGAAAAGGTTTTGATCTGGTGGACCCATAACATTATTGTTAGTGAAATTGAAAAGCTCGATGTCCACCCAGCTATCATCAGATGGATTAGAGCCTTCCTGACCGACCGAGAGCAATCGGTAAGAATTATGGGTACCTATCCTCCTGGACGAAGCTTGGTCCACTTCTTTTCGTAATTTTGGTCAACCCACTTCTGAAGGATTGGCAAGGGCACTACTGCACTGGAAATTATTCCTCGATATTCTCCCAGCCTAATGTCAAGTTGTCAACTGTGGTAAATGAAATTTGCAATTTCGCATCTAATCGCGGGATGAACTTAATCCCAAGGAATGTAAAGAACTCATGGTATCCTTCTTAAAATACAAACTACCCTGCAACCCGATTTATATTTCTGGTGTTCCAGTAGAATTAGTGTCTTCTTTTAAATTGCTCGGGGTTCCACCAAGCGAAGATCTTACTTGGAGTGCCCACGCGGATTACGTTATAAAGAAAGCTAATTCTCGTCTCTACCCTTCGACAACTGAAGAAAGCAGGATTAAGTGAATCTGACCTTGTTGTTGTCTACTGCTCATTTGTCCGATCTCGTATAGAGTACGCCTCTCCCACCTAGTCTATATGTCATCCACCTTGTCTGATTCCCTCGAATCTATTCAAAAACGAGCACTCAGGATCATATAGTATACCCTGACATGTCGTGCAGTGATGCATTAGCTGCAACTGCACTAGTGCACTTGAAACCATGAGTGACCGTCGACATAAATCTCGCGAGAAATTTATCAATAAATTAAGATCTGAAGAGCCATCCAAACATCCTCTTATAAATATTATTAAAGGAAGGCCTCACCATGTAGATCATGACTATTTTCTCCGATTACAACGCCTGAACACGATTAGAACTAATACAGAACGATTTATAGGAATTTTATTACTGTAAAATATTATTAATGTTGTATAAGATGTATTTATTATGGTCAAAATACCGTGTAATTCAGTTTTTGCTGCAAGGCGGATTTATTAAACAGATTATTATTATTATTATTATTATTATTACGTGACATTCTACTATTTCTTTATTTGCTATGCATTTTATAATTGCTATGCATGCATCCTGGACAAACCACAGGGTTGACAAAATCCTGATGCACTTGAGGAATGCGGAGTTAGGAGTTAGTGCCAGCTCTTCTATTACAGATTACGTAACATTTGTTCTGTATTCAATCATGTTTGTCGCAGTGAAACTCAAAGTGTTGTACGAAATCAGCAAATGATTTATGGACTGCTGACCATGTTTGCTGCGTGTTGCCTTCCATATCTTTCTCATAGACAAGTTATTATTTCTAACAAAGCTAAGATTGTTAACCCAGGCAAGGAGACGTTGTTATGCACACTAGAATTAAAAAACAAAGATACAAGTGGAACACTGGAAGATATTCGTCTTGACTATGAGTTCTACACAAGAAATACCAGAATAGAAGAATCAAATATTGGTCATTGTTTTTTATCTCGTGTTTCGCGCTACAGGTCTAATGTATTCATCAATCTTTCACCACCTACCCATTTCAAGGTCACGAAAGTAAAATTAAATTTGGGATGGAAGTACAGAATTTCTCAAAATGAAATCAGTTTTACGGTGAAATATGATCGACCACCTTCTACTTCTTCGCTGCGGTCACCGCTTTTTAAACCTGACCAAAGTACTGATGAGTATGATGCAAGATTTCCATCTCCTTCTCGCCTGCAGCTCAACAAGTCACCTGTTTCACAACACTCCATACCACCAAGTCCTTCCGAGTCAATGCTTTCGCTTTCTGAATACTTACCTGCAACGAAGTCCGACTCAACATCATATAACCTGATCCATGCAGAAGCTTCAGCCCAACACAGTTGGGTAGAAGCTGTCTTGTTGGGGAACAACACCAGCGGTGTTATTGAAGCAGGAATGCCCGTTCATTTCAAGGTTATTGTAAAGGATACAAATGGTGAATCGCTTCCCAAACGAACCAAGTACCGACTTATTGTTAAGTTAGGTAATGAAACAATATTTTCTGGCTTGACTCATAAAACTACTTTTAAGATAACAAGAATTCATTCAGGAGGATTCCAAGCATTGTTTTACATTAACGATGAGTTAATATCTGGAAACCCTTTTTGCGTCAATGTATTGCCTTCAACACCTCATGCTTTGGAAAATGTTGTCTTCGATGTTGCGGAGACACCTTCAAATAAGAAACGTTTGAAATCTCAAGCTGATGTGATGTATCATAATCTTTTGACGACATGTTCTGCGAACATTGTCGACAAACATCAAAATAAGGTGAATCAAATTTATGATGTTAAAGTAACTTCCGATCCTTCTATTGAACTCTATGGAGTAGATCTAGAGGATGGAGTACTTCAATTCAAAGCAAAGGCAAGCAAAGTTGGAAAATTTACATTGTCCTTTAAATTAAGAGAAGAATATTCAAATAGCGAGACCAGATTGATGAAAGATATTGTTGTTAGGAGTTCGTCCATGGTTGACCAGTTTGCCCTTGGCTCTTATGTTTGATTGACGCACGATGCCAGCGGGTGAGGGTGCTATTTGAAATGCAAATTTTGTTCTTTGAATAATATTTTTTAATTGCCTCCTCCGCAGGCAACTCGGGTCATGTGGAGTTGGTGTAACACAAGGGGCAAAGTTCTATAATTGCCGAACGCTAGCTCTATAATTGCGAACGCTAGCTCTATAATTGCGAACGCTAGCTCTGTAATTGCGAACGCTAGCTCTGTAATTGCGAACGCTAGCTCTATAATTGCGAACGCTAGCTCTATAATTGCGAACGCTGGCTCTATAATTGCAAACGCTGGCTCTATAATTGCGAACGCTGACTCTATAATTGCGAACGCTAGCTCTATAATTGCGAATGCTAGCTCTATAATTGCCGAACGCTAGCTCTATAATTGCGAACGCTAGCTCTATAATTGCGAACGCTAGCTCTATAATTGCCGAACGCTAGCTCTATAATTGCGAACGCTAGCTCTGTAATTGCGAACGCTAGCTCTATAATTGCGAACGCTAGCTCTGTAATTGCGAACGCTAGCTCTATAATTGCGAACGCTAGCTCTATAATTGCGAACGCTGGCTCTATAATTGCAAACGCTGGCTCTATAATTGCGAACGCTGACTCTATAATTGCGAACGCTAGCTCTATAATTGCGAATGCTAGCTCTATAATTGCGAACGCTGACTCCATAATTGCGAACGCTAACTCTATAATTGCGAACGCTAGCTCTATAATTGCGAACGCTAGCTCTATAATTGCGAACGCTAGCTCTATAATTGCGAACGCTAGCTCTATAATTGCGAACACTAGCTCTATAATTGCGAACGCTAGCTCGGTAATTGCGAACGCTAGCTCTATAACGCTAGCTCTGTAATTTTGCTGCATTCCCGTTTTTGCACGAGAAAGAGTTGCCTGCGGAGGAGGCTATATTTTTACATAGTTTGAATATATCTGTAAAGGCAGATAAAGAGCCTGGGTACGAGGTTGCTGTAAAGGCTGGTTTCTACTCAGGAAAGTTTTCCGCAGGATAGAAACGGACAGGAAAGTTTCTTTGTGTTAAGCCATAATCAAACGAGAACGCAAGTCATCGCAAGTTGGCAGTCACAAATTTCTGTGATGGTCGTTCGAACACCCAAATTAACAAAATAAAGGTTTCATGAGTGTTAAACAAAGTTTTAACTTTGTCAAGTCATTCGGTTCCGTTTGATGGCAATTACGAGCAAACTGGTTTGTCAACCCAGTGCTGCCCAGAGAAATTGTGGGCCCCGGGGCAAATTATCGATTTTGATGACATCACATGGGTCGATTTGGGGGGCCTTGATGACGTCGCACGTCATAGGGTCGTTAAACGCAACGAACGTCTGCCATTTGATTTTAGTTTTGTGGCCAAGTTGTTCGCATTTGTGATAGTAAAAGACGACATTTTCGAAGAAGTAAATATGTAATTTAGTATCTAATATAAACCACGACCAAATAGCGCAACTGACTATAACAACAATCAGGGGCATACCGAGCGGGGGGGGGGGGGGGGGGGGCGTTGGTGGTGCGACACCCCCACTTTTTTCGATAATGGTCGGTAAATTGATATAAGATTGATATTGGTCGGTTTTTAAAACCAAAGCAGTCGGTAAATTTAGAATTTATGGCGGTAACATCTTACCTGACAAGACAGGTAATTATTAAATGCCTGTTTTGGCATGTTTTGGCAGCTATGCAATCAGAAGTTTACCTGTAAGTAAGTTGTAACCACTGTACATGCACTATACTTGTAAACTACCTAATCTTTAATTAATGATATACTAGATTATAGAAATAAAAGTAACTTTATTGACTTCCCTGTCTTAGATTGTATACTGTGTTCTAGTAATCTAGTTATCTATAGCAGAATAAAAAGGCGTTCGAATATTTGTGGTGGCTCGATACCCTAAAAAAGCCCATTTTCATCCCTGTTTTTCAAACTTTTAGAATTTGAATTAAGCAAATATATTTTGTTAATAGACATGAATGTTTCCCTAAAATTCACTTCCAATAACATTTGGGTTCACCCACTAAATTCCAAAGCAGCCACCCCCCTGATAGTAACCACACCCAATCTCAACTCTCGAAAAGTATGTGCTACAGGAAACATGATATCTCCAAAAGTATAAGCATTGAAGACTTAATTTTTTACACAGAGTAATATTAATAGGAGATCTGTGCAATGAACCACTTTCAAGTATGTAGGGCTAGTATGTTTTGAGAAACTAGTTCACAAAGTTATAACATTACTTTTTCCCTGAAAGCATTTTGAAAAAACTCTATATAATATGCATAGGTTGTCCAAGACATCTCAGTTTGGTTCATTGCACAGCTGAGAGGTACACAAATACATGGTGAAAATTGCAGATCAATATCTCATATAGTTTTTAAGAAATCATGTTTCTTATGTCGAATGGGACCCTAAAATCAAGAATTTGGGAAATCAAGTTCAAAGTTGAAGACTGTTTTTCCAATGGACGTGCAGTTGAAATTACACATTTAGAAGGCCCCACCCCCATAAACAGCTCCCTCTCTTTCTTCCAATTCATCATTGTATCCTTTCTTGGCATGTCTCAGCTTCCTTCTCCTTGTTTTTGCTAGTTCTGAACTCTTTCTCTGGGAATGACGCAGCCTTGTGCTGTCTAGCTTGCTGCAAGCCCTTGTTGTATTTGCTCCAGGGCATATGTGAAGGTTTTCCAAGATCTTCAGAATGGATTTTGCACCATCATTGAAGTGACAAACTGCAAGGGAAGTTGCTAGTTCAACTGTAGGAAGTGCTGAATGGGTCTCCTTAGTGGCCCTTTGCCAAATTAGTGCATTGAATGCCTCATTTTGGTTCTGAGTACCTCCATGCAAGCAGCTTGTTAGTAAAGTTTCATTGCTCAAAGCAGTAAAAGCAGGGAGGATGGCTTTTGAAATTGCCTTGGGAAGTGGGTGGCTATGAGTGTACTCAGAAGTTCCTTTCACAAGATCCCTCTGAAAGCCACACCAAGAATCTTCACCAACAGGACAAAGGTTATGCAACGGTTGACCATCAGTTGACTGTGTGTGATTCCAAATGGCCATGACAGCATCTTTCATAGCAGTGATACTTGCTGAATTGTCTCTTATGGCTCTACCATAGTAGACTTGAAGTTTGTCAATCACTTTATCAGTGAGCCTTCCCCTGCCACCAATACTCTTCCCATCTTCTAGCTTGTTCTTACCTGAGCGCTTCTTGAGGGAACGGAGGCGAGAACCCATTCTCTTTTGGACATGGCCAACACATTCAAGTTTGGCAATAACATTATCACCATAAACTGACTCTTCAGTCAGTAAGGCAAAAGCCTTACTGTCACCATCTCCTAGAAATTCAGTGTACCTCAAGGAATACTTCTCAATGGATCGCTGAAATATAGCGAGTACCCCAGCAGAATCCATTGCAGCAGATGAGCCAGTAAAATTAGCACCACACAAATGTTGATGTCCCTCCCACCACTCATCAAATTCATTTGTTCCCTGCTTTCCTTTCCAGTTCACACATCCTCTGCACTCCTTCGACATTATTTCAATGTCAATGACTTTGCCAGTTACCAATGACAGTGATGTAACCACTCCATAAGCAGAAGAGAATCCTCTCCTTCTCCAGGTACCATCTGCTGAAATCCCAATATTATAAATTTCATCTTCTTCGGGTTCATAATATTGTTTAGTTTCTTCAGCAGCAATTTCCATACTTTTTTTAGCTGCCATTTCTGCAGCAGTTTTACAAGCCCTGACATGATCTTGGTAAGAGCTCTCATTCATTGGTGGCAACATGTTTACAACACCAGCGAATTTCACGAGACCTTGATGGCCAACTCCAATATTTCTAGCTGCAAGTACAGCCCTTCTATTAACTTCAAATGCTTGCCCTTTGTTTGTTCTTGGAGAGGTGTAGAAACTGTTGGAAAATTTGCAATTTCTGGCAGTGCACCTAAGTGTTATAACTGAAGCAAATCCCATCTTACCTTCTTTGTCTTCTTCCATTATGACATGGCCAGACTTGCAAGTGGGACACCATAACGAATGGAAAACAGAGGCAAGGGTTGAGAGATGCACCAAACGAAACCCCTCAGCTTCTTCAGTGTCCTCATCACATAAATTACTGTCCAAAGAGTCCGAAGAATCACTAGGTGGTGATTGTAATTTCCTCTCGGAGGCAGATAAAGATGGATTAGGGGTTTCATCGCCTTCATCACTACTCGATTCTTCACTGACTTCTTCGCACGTTTCAGGAGCTTTCTCTGGATTTCTGACTTGAAATTGTTGTAAACTTTTACTATCCGTATACTGATTTCCTCCAAACCTTCTCTTCTTACTTCTCGATTTTCTAAATTTCTTCTTTGGAGGCATATTTAGGAAAATATACTCGCTTGTGATAAATTTGTAAACACTGTCCGACTCTCTGCTTCACTATTCTGACTAGGTAACCAAGCCTCGATGTTTAGCTAGTTAACAGGCCTCCACACATGTTTAGAGGTACTCATGCTTAATTTCAACTTAAAATCAGCAAAATAACTGGAGATTTCTCAATAAAAAGTGTGTAAATAAAAACAGTTTCCATGGAAACGAACATCACAAGAACAATAAAACATTTTGTAGGACTGTTATTTCAAATAAAAACCTGAAAAATGCATTTTTTCTTTATTTCCCCTGAATGTATAATAATTGAAGATACTAAAATTGATAATACTAGAAAAATAATTTTTTGTCAAATTTTAGGGTATCGAGCCACCTTAGGTTTGTAGGGTCATTTCCAATCTCGTTCCCAGAGCCTTCTCACTCGGGCCGCGCCCGCCCCGGGTGAGAAGGCTCTGGGAACGAGATTGGGTCATTTCGGGAAGCGCTCCCAGCGCGTCAGAATTTATGCTACGAAAATAAAATAGAAAGCTATTAATTTGTAGAATACAATGTTGTCTTTGATTTTGCGATAAACACAAACCAATAATAATTGCAAATTTTTCAAGTAAAACCAGAGGGCTTCACTCGGGGCAACTTAAGAATAAAGCGTTTCATTTTGTTCAAAAGTCAAAACATTTTTTCGCAGATCGATTCCGAGATACATTCCCAGCAAAATGGTGTCAGCGTTTCTTTCCTTATTGCCTGGTTTCGATTTTATGACTTATTTTGTCCGGATGTTGGACGAAAAACTGCATTTTCAACTTTGGTTGTCAATAAAATAGCAAAACTCGACATATCAAAAAACGCTGACACCGTTTTGCTGGAAATGTATCCCGGAATGAAACTGCAAAAATTGATTTTGAACAAAATAAAACGCTTTTTAGAGACGCTGCCCATCGGCTGCCCATCTTTGAAAGAAAACAGACACCAACTATCACAGAAACTGTTTAATAACATCAAATTAACTAACGATCGTCTCTCATATTTGATACCTGAGACTAGGTTTAGTATACATGACCGTAACCTTCGAAACAGTCAAAACTTAGATCTATACAAATGCAACACTAAACGTTTCAAGCATAGTTTTTTTCCAGCGAATATTGGCTATTTTAATTTAATTCAATAACCTGTAGTTAAATTTTAGTCGTAGTTAGTTGTTAGTTCTTTGATTATCTATTTAACATCCACTCTGTAAATATAAAGTATTTCACCTTGAAGGTGCCATTTTATATCTGAAATAAACCATTTATTTATTTATTTATTTATTTATTTATTTATTTATTTATTTATTTATTTATTTATTTATTTACTTGAGTCGCCCCAAGTGAAGCCCTCTGGTTTTAATTCAAAAATTCACAACTTTTATTGGTCTGTGTTTATCGCAAAATCGGTTATAGAATAGCTTTCTAACGATATTATTTTATTTTTGTGGCATAAACTCTGACGAATTAAGAGCGCTTTACCAAAATGACCCGCTGCAAACCTTAACGAAGACCTTAAGGTGGCTCCACACAGTTTCTTGAAAAATGGAAAATACAAGTTTGAGAGTCCAAAACACGTGCATGAACAATTCCAAAAAAGAATAAAACTAAATGTGATGCATAATTAAACAGTCTGACAATCAAAAACTGTTACCAAATAAATAGCAACAGTTGTTGCTATGGCAACAGTGACGTTTCAAAATGGCTGCCAATTACCCTTCAAACTAATTTAATTCGAAAAAAACTTTGGTGACCCCAAATTTTTTTTTCATTACTTTTCTTAAAGTATAAGTAATCAATAGGCCGATTTTAAAAAATTCTGTAGAACGAATAAATTTTTTTCGGAAAAATCATGTTTGTAAAATTTTTAAAAAATTTCGTTCTACAGAATTTTTTTAAAATCGGCCGATTGATTACTCATACTCCTAGGAAAGTTTTAATGAAAAAAAAATTGAGGGTCACTAAAGTTTTTCTCGAATTAAATTAGTTTGAAGGGTAATTGGCAGCCATTTTGAAATGTCATTGTTGCCATAGCAACAACTGTTGCTATTTATTTGGTAACAGTTTTTTATTGTCCGATTGTTTAACTATGCATAACATTTCGTTTTATTCTTTTTCCGAATTGTTTAATCGCATGTTTTGGACTCTCAAACTTGTATTTTCCATTTTTCAAGAAACTGTATGGAGCCACCTTAAGACATGTACAAACAAGAACTTTTTCAATTTCATCCTCCTGGTGCTTCTAATTTAATAGAGTTTACTAGTGAATACACCTATCGTGATTTCCTCAAAACGCCAGGTTTTACAGCACTTCCATGCGAAAGTATGTGAATTTTGCTTGATTTTTGAATGAGTTTCGTTGCTAAATTTTGGAACAACCCCCCCCCCCCCCCCCCCCCCCAGTCGAAATGCCCTCGCTATACGCCACTGACAACAATGTCGAACGCAAATGTTGTGCCTTCGATTTGCCGCGGCGCACAACTTAAATCAGCTCAAATACCCGATTCCCGGTAACAAGAAAACAATTCTAATCAACAAGGGAAAACATAATTGTTCTTGCTTCAATGATGGAAACGGGAACTTCCAACGCAGAAAAAGAAAAAAAAACGTTGCTCTTTTTACTCTTGTATTAATTTTCCGGTGATATCTACCGTTATGTTTAACGCCGAAGGTATGGCGGATTGGTCCTCTGGGTTGGTTAAAAATGAAGTTGCTGATCTTTACGCTTTCTGGGCCTCATGTTTTCTTACTTCAAAAACTCAAATCTCAAACATTTTAGGGGGCCCTTCTCGTGGGGGCCCGGGGCAACTTACCCCCCTAGCCCACACCCACCACCCCTCTCGGCGATCTGTCTCAACCTCTTATTTATTATAACGTTTTATTAGCTATATGGATAACTTTGATCTAGAAAGAACTGACACTGCAGGAAACATGTTTGTATATACATCGTTTTCATACTGACGTTATAATATTATCTAAAATCTAGATTACAAAATTTATAAATCTGGTTTAATTTTACATTTTTTGAAGATTTCAAGTTGTTACGTGACCACATACGTTTTAAATTTTGTCAAAGCTGACATCAACATAATTTTCAAATGTCGCGTAAAGCTATTTATTTTACACAGTTGGATCATCCGAGACTAAGACCCCGTTTACACGATGCCGGTACAATTTGAAAACGGAACAAAATCATGCCGTTTAGGCCTTGCGTTTACACGATACCGGCACAAAAATAACATGAAGTGTTATATGCTGTATTTACACACCGGCATGATTTTGTTCCGTTTTCAAATTGTACCGGCATTGTGTAAACGGGGTCTAAGATAATATATACATCAATACATGTTCTGATACTGATAAAACGCTACACTCTGATTTTTCTATAATCACCTCCTGTCGACCTAGTTTGAATGAAAATATCTCATATTCTCCTCCGTTCCTCTTCCCTTATTAATATTACTTCTGCTTTCTTCCAGATGTTGAGCAATTGCTTATCACGCGTCACATAATTATTTTAGTTGGTTCCCCGTTCTAATTAAAAAGATTTTGACACATGTAAATTAGGCCCTTGGTCAAATCTCCCATGTTTTTTCTCCTCATGTTGTGTTTACATGAAGAAGATTGAAGAAACATTCAAGTCGAATGTCTCCAATCTGATTCATCCAAACACGTTTGACTTGAAAATGACTTGATACGCACGAGTGCATGAAGTTGGTGCGTGCATGTTGTGCTATTAAAACTGCAGACATTGAGGGAAGGCGGGAAGCACTGACAGAAAATAGTGTTCCAAAACTGAAAACAATGTTCTAAGCAGATTGGATTCTCCGATCAGCCTGGAGTGACTTCACTCGTGTTTTTCGATCCGATTGGAATGTCAATCCGCTTCAAGAATAGCAACGAAACGTTAGTATATAAACTTACTTTAAAACGTTTATATATTAATTAGACATGCAGTCAATGTAGATCTGTCTGTATTCAATAATCGTCTTCATTGCACGGGTATCCTAGCTCTCTGCATCTTTGACAAAGTTCAGATTGATGAGGCCTGGACTTTCTTTTTTCTTGCATGCCATCACGACAGTAGTTCAGGATTTTTTCTTTTTCTCGTTGTTTTACTGGCCAGCAATTCACACGACATCGAGAACATTGTTGATACTTACCAGCGTAACTCTTGCTACTTTTCCAACATCGATCACACTGCTCGCAATAGTATTCTCCAAAACATGGCTGTGGACCACTGTACTTTACGAAAGTAACTACGAGCGATCCCTTGTTAACTGGAGTAAACGTATTCCCTCTTTCTTTCAGAAACTTTTCAACTTTTGGTCGAATATTCTGCTTTTCTTTTCTTTTGCTATGATGACCTGCTCCAACTATGATCTCAATCCATGGCGAGTTTTTCTCAGCTGCGTTTTCAAGGTTGAAGTTTTCCAAGGTTTCTTCTAGCTTTCGAATAGCTTCATCACTCTCTGTTCTGCACCTTTCAATGAACTGTTCAACTTCGTTGCTGCGGTTGCATCTTCTTAACAAGTCTTGCTCCAAAATGTCCAGCATTCTTTCATTAACACCTCTTGATTGAGAATGACAACTTTCTATGAATTGCTGAACATCATACGGTGACAGACGTCCTGCAAGAAGATCTTTTTTCAAAGATTTCAGTTTCCCGCCGCTGTATTTGTTGCCTTCCAGTCTGCATTCTCGAATGATATTGTGAATTTCGTCGTCACTCAAATTCCCAGCTAACAAATTCAATCTCAATAACTCCAACTTTTCTTCGTTAGCAACAAGTAAGCCGTGAAGATCCACTTCGCTCTCATCCCGATCGAAATTAAAAAACGAAAACAGTTCGTCACAAGCTTCACGGTTGTATCTGTTCATCAAGTTACCGTAGTAATCTTTAAAATACTTGCAGAATTTTAATGTCGGGCTCGAGTTACGCGACGATGAGATCAATATTTCATCAAGGTCATCTATTCTTTTCTTCCAATCCATACGAACTCTTGCAGCTTCCGAAGCTTTCTTGCGATAATACAAACCGCGAAGAAGATGTAGAACAACCTTTTTACAGGCAGGAAGAAGATGGGATGAGACGTTGCAATGGTCTAAGATAATACTTGTCTGAGATGAAGTTTCTTCGATTTGTAGACGATCTTTCTGTTGAAGAACCCGTTTAATGTTATTGACGTGGGCAAAGTCAGCACCCATGATATCATGTTTTGTTGCGTTTTTACACACCAAGTGATAATTGCCGGTTCCTGGCTGGACCTTCATCGTTAACATTTCATCATCGTATGGTATAAACTGGCCGTCATCAAGATTTGGAGATGCAGGTATGAATACTCGAGAGTTGCTGTGGTCGTAGATTACGAAATTCGGAATGGAGTCGTAGTCTTCGTCCTCCAGAGCTTCAAAACGTTGTTTTAGAAGTTTACCTCGTTCTTCATTCGGCACTTCAAATTTAGTCTCAGCTGACGAAATCTTTTTCCCATTAAGAAATACTACGAACCCTTGCACTGACCAAGGTCGCTCACCTGTAACACTTAAATCAAAACAAAGATGACCACCTTCAGAGCATTTCTCTATTTCGACATAATTCTCAGATTGCAAGACATGAGCTTCGAGTTTGCAATTTCCTTGAGAGCTCCAAACTGCTGGATAACCCCAGACATCAACAATGGACACTTGAAAGATACATTTATCATTCGGTCGGTCATCGATCTCCTTGATTCTTATTTCAGATAGAATGTTTGAGCAAGGATTGTAGCTCACTTTAATATACTCTGTGAGAGTGAAATTACTTATTCCTGAATACTTATGTATTTTAATATTAATTGTTACCATAGTTCCAGCATTGCTTGCTTTCATACTAAACTGAAGACGACCATTCTGTAGTTTGGCATTGCGAAATTCTGTACTACTTGGGGAATTGCTTGTTATAGCTTCGATGCGGTAATCGGTGGTATTCAATGCGTTCCCGAATTGGTCAACAATCAATGCACTGCATGTTGTCCATTCGTTATGATACATTACGTTATTCAAAGGTGTAAAGGTTTTGTCTTTTGGTGAAGATTCTACTTTCAAAGTGAAATTTTTCAAGGAGTACTGTGGAGTTGAGATAGTGTCTCTCGTTGATCGGGATTTGTAGGTAGATGTTGTCGTTCCTGCATAACCATGACTGCTAGAGCTCTGCGGAATCGTATGTGTGGAGTGCATGAAACTTCTTTCTGTTCTTGTTGACGTGGCAGTCGGCATCTGTCTGAAACAAGGCTCTGAAGACCGACTGTAACTGGCTTGAGAGGAACGATTTACTGATGATCTTGCTTCGTAAGATCGTCGGTCGAAATCAAAATATGAATTTTCTCTAGTTGGACGAGTAGGTTCACGCCGTCTATTGCCAGATGAACCAAACGTTTCAGAGAAGAAGGCGCGGATACGGTCAAAAAATTTCATTGTTTATAAATTCAAATTGTTGTTATAAGCTTGTTATGTAACACTTTGTTATAACCACGATTCATGAATTATAAGTCAATTAAGTTTTCCATACTACTATCGTGGTTTATTCGAAAACATTCATATGACTCCGGCAAATCTTTCCAGTAAATTCGAGCCGATGATCATTGGCGAACCTTTGAGCTGTGAGTTTGTTTATATATATCGAACGACTGGTGACTGCATGGTGCTTCAGTTTCACGTGTTTATCCATCAGTATTTCATTGGTTAGCTTGAACGGGTGATAGCCAACGAACGTCTCGTAAACCTACTCCGATATCAGATATATTTACATGCGATGCATGTCATTATCGTGCATTGCAATTTCAACTATTTCAGTAAATTGCTCTTATTAATTTAAGATGTCACAGTAAATCCAACTTTGTGAAACAAAACACTGTCGCATCGTCAATTGCATAAAACTATACATATACCAATTATATTATTTATAGACCTAGATTTTATTAAACATCTCGAGAAGTAATGTTTCGTCGAATTTCATGAGCCAAGGATTCATAAGTGATATATTAATACTAAAACATAAATTTTACAGCATATAGAAGCTAAAACATCTTTAAAAATTTAGCTTAACTTTTGTCCAGCTCTCACATTCTGCATTCTGTGAAAAGGGAATGTTACTGCAGCTTCGTCATTTCTAAAATGGTTTCTTCGTTGCTTTCTTTCTATTTTCCAAATTCTTTTTTTCGGCAATTGTAACCTAACAATTTGCTTGTCAATATCTGAATGTTTAGGCGATACGCGCTCGTTTTGGGCTTTTTGGCCGTTTTCGCTGACTCGTACCCAGTCGTCTTTGTATCTAAGATCTTGCCTGCCTAAATTAATAGGGGGGGAATTTGCAGGCGCAACGGGAAATATGAGGTTAGTAAATTTCGTCACGGTTGCAGCCGTTTTCGTGCGTGCATGAAATATTCACTCGTAGAACGTACTATGAACTCGAAATTTAATTTCCTGCAACAGCGGGGTATTCGGGTTGTTTACAGTTGAGGTATAATTATATTAGCATTTATACGTGTACTCTTCCTGGGCGTGGGAGTCAGAGAATGTCTCGTATTAATATATAATACGCTTATTACGTATATATATATATATATATATATATATATATATATATATATATAAAGTAATTTGTAGGATGTGCTTGCATATAGCAAATTTAATAAATTTTGTATATATAAATGTATTTTATTTTCCATGCTGAGCTTTTGTCTTTCATCAGAGCTAATGAAGAAGTCCTGAGCTCACAGGACGAACGTGCAGCATAGAAAATAAAATACATGGTGCTTACCTCAAAATAAAATTTATGAATTGCTCATCATATCACCTATATGAGAGTCAGAGCCTACGAGATACGACTCATCACCATGCAAAACAATTAATATAGCAAATTTGTTAACGATAATTGTTCTCTCAAAATTTATTCTTGTTATTTTATCATGTGAATAAATACACAATTTCACAAGCGACAGGTTTTAACTCTTATATCGCGTCTAGTAAATAAATTTTTATTCTATCAGTTATTATGCATGATTGCATGTGTTATATGTAGGCGCTTTTTGATTGTTTGTCTGTTGGTCGGTTGACATTAACCAGTTTACAGTTCAAACTTCTTATATAAACATTTATTCAGTCTTTAATAAATTTTAACTTGCATATTTTTTCACATAAACAGTTTCAACTTCTTGCCATTTCTTACAAAAACTTGCACAAAAACGAAATACAAATTTTGATCTAAGATTATAATATTATATACCCGTCAATAATATGACATATACAAATACACTTTAAATGCTCAGACATTTTATCTGTCTATCTCCAATTACTGTGGGCCCTAAACATACTAAAATCACAGTGCATTATAAATAATTACATACAACAAGAAAATATTGTTCCAGTGCGACTCCGAACAGAGTTGCACTTGAGACAAATTGTTTTAAACGTGCGAGGGTCTTCACAATTATAAGAAGTTACCATGCAACGATAAAAAATAATACTTAAGCATAACTGATTTAAATAAAGAAAGAGCATCTGTGTTGAGGTCAAGTTAAGTCTGCTAGAGAGTTCCAAATTCGGTAGGTTCTGATGACGTACTGGATTTTTGATAGGTAATTGTTTTACATTTACGAATCTAGTTGGCCTGGATGTACGGATAACAGTACTAGAATGGAAGATTTTAAACTAAATCCATGTGTTATTTTGTAAAAGAAAAACCATGTCCAAATACTCGTGCCAATAACAAAGTGGAAAGAGCGACAAATATGCATCCAGCCTATAGTATTATTGTTGTCAATATCACAAGAAAATGGCAGGTTGAGAATGTATTTGGTTGGGCCTAGGTCAAACGTCGTTCTTTTCATGCGCCGAACCTAATGATCCTTTGTTTATGCTGATTTGCATTAGGCTCGGCGCATGAGAAGAGCGACGTTTGACTTAGGCCTTACTCTCCTCTGAATTTGTTCCAACTGCATAATCTGGGTTGTTTGGCTCAGATCGCCAGTTTAAAATATATTTTAGCACGCAAAATACACCGCAATATCACAGAATAATGCCACAGTGCCCGATAACATTATTATAATTGTAACAGACGTTCTGTGGACGTCACATTACACCAAGCTCGCAAACGTACCACATGCACGATGCAATAGGTTTCTAAGACCACGTCCACACGTATGCGTTTTCATAGCGTTTTTACTGTATATTGTTCTCAGTCTTCAGGGGAACAGAAAACAATGGTCTCATTACTTGAAACAATATGAAAACGCTAGGAAAACGTATACGTGTGGACGTGGCCTTAGGTAGTCTGCGATAGCAGACTGATCTCGGCCGCTCCCTCCCCCCCCAGGGGGGAGCGGTCGAGCAGCAGTCTGCTATCGCAGACTAGGCCTTAGGCTACGTGCACACGGTAACGTTTCCGTTCGTTTTCGTATTGTTTAAAGTAATGAACTGATTGTTCTCGATTCCCTTGAGAACAGTAAACGATACGAAAACGCTCGAAAACGTTACCGTGTGCACATAGCCTAAGTTATGTACTGGGACTACTGGCGTACAACTTATGTATCAGTCAATTCCAGCTGTGTCCATCCCCCCCACCCCCACCCCCCACGGGCATTCACCATTTTTGCTAATCCCGGGGGTAGGGCCCCACGCGACGTATTGGCCCACGCGACACGCGACAGGACACGCGAGGGTCTCGGATGTGTCGCAGGAATGCAAGATGGCGGAAAACGGAGGACTGTTACAGTATTAGTCATATACTGCAATCACACTGTATGTATTGCTTACAGGATTTGTAAATTATTACTTCAGAGAAGTATGCAACAATGGAAAGTACAAAGAAATCTATTGACTTTGTATTGTTTTTAAAATGTGTTTTTATCGACGTACAGTGTTGCTGAACAGTGCAACTGTCGAGACTGTGGTCAGATAAATTTGTATATATTTATATCACTTCAACAATATTGTGGAGATGCAGTTGTTGCTTGACGTAGTGTCCTCTGTCAATATTAAAAGAAAAAAACCGTGGCCAAAGCTGGCTTGGCTTGGACAGGTATTGTGTTAAATTTTATAATTTTGGTATGTATGCTCTATATGCATATTTGATCATAGTTAATAGAAAATATACATGGTTTGGAAACCCGGCAAACTTCAAAGCGGTTAACAATCAAGCTACGATTCATCTTGAAAGGTACACGAAGGTGCCAAATCCTTTGTTGTAGGTTCATTAATATTTAAACAGTACGGTTGAGTGATTGAAGCCAAACGTTGCTATTGGATGATTGCTTCATTATACAGAAAACACAATATGTTCAGTAACCATGAAAGTGCAAAAATTTCCATAAACCTGAACAAAAACATAAAGCAATGACTTTTGTGACCTTCCAAACCATGTATATTTTCTATTAACTATGATTTGATGCATTGTTTATATATACAGTACAGTATTCATATTGTGTCAAGTTTCTCTGTGTCAGTTTTTCTGCTGCCTTTCCTGTAGGAACAAGATGACCTTTATTTGTTAGATGGTAGTAGAATCAGCCAGCTTTATCTTCCTTCTGGAAAGACAAAGAAAAAAATTACAAAACTGCACAATTTAATGAATAATGTCTGTGCTATGAATGTGTCACAAAATGGTAAGTGATGGGTTATAAAGTTGGATTAGTTCAAGTATACCCTTGACCCCAACAGTTAGTGGCCAAAAAAACACCATTTGAAAAAATAGGGTGTGCTGGAAAAAATTGCTCAATTTAGCACCCCAGGCTTTTAAAGAAAAGCAAGTCTATAGGCCATACTTTTTATACTTTTTTTAGGGGGGGGGGGGGGGGTAGGGGGGCATATACTTGAATTGATTCATAAAGTTAGCATAAAATAGAGTGCTCCACAGAAGGGAAGAAGCTCAAATCATCAGTATTCTGTTGCTAAAAATCTTGGTAGTTTATTACATTTTCACAACACATCACTGCAGTGCTGCCAAATGCTTTGCAATGTCTGAGTTTGTACCTCAAAAAAAGAGCAGGGAAATTCTGAAATATCTAGACTGTAGAATATCTGTCAGAGTCCCACACAAAAGTTAAATTTACAAGCATACCACCAAAACATTGAGGTACTGTATTTAATTTGTGTATGGCTTCTTTGTCAATATTGTAATATATTTTGAAATACCCTATTTGTAAATTTCATGCCCCTTCTTGTGCTCGTTTTAAAAACACAAATGAAAAGTAACGAAACGTCAATAAATATATTTTGTTTTTCAAATGGTTTCCTTTTGTTATGGTATTGCATTTTAAAATTTTGAGCTGGGCTCATATTCATTTTGCAATTTATACGGTTTCCGCCCAGTAAATCACTTGCTATGATTACAGTATTTTATGTAATAATTCAAATACGAGACAGAGGACTTTACCGGGATTTCAAAGTCCGAGTGCCTATTGAAAATGCAAGCTGAAGGCGAGCATTTTTAATGCACGAGGGCTTTGAAATCCTGGTAAAGTCCAACGTCGAGTGTTTGAACTGACTTCTCAAACATAGTAATTTATATATTTCAAAGTCCTAGGACTTTGAAATATTTCAAAACGTCATCACATGATCAGCTAGATGGATCTTCCTCCGGTTTCAAAACACTAATTAAACATTAATTTCTTTTGTTTTTGGTTCATGAATTATTTAAATAATGAGTTTGAGAATTTATTTTAGTCACTTAGTCTAAGGATGACTTTGGAATAAAGTCAAAATATTACCATTTCATCTTTTCATCTTGTTTTTGATCCATACACAGTGTATCTTGGATTTTTTACGATGTTTATTTTTGGATTATGTTTTACATCTGAAAATATGGATGCCCCACCACAGACACCTTCCTATTGGAACTTGTTTTTCAACATTACCCAGACCCCCAACCACCGATACCAGTCCCAACATTGCGATGATACCTAGTGACCACAGCAATGGATATCATTTGGTGCACAAGAACCAACACCATCAAAGGCAACAATGTGGTTAAAAACCTGGATACGTAACCGGATTACAAACAATCCAATTTGGAAATCATCTGGACCTACAATGATGTACTAGCAACAAAAGATAGAAACGGATTCAGAATTCTAATCTAGAATAAATGACCGGGTGTAATATAGGAAACATGTAAATAGGTCAAACTTACCTCAAGAACTTGAAACGATTTCAGACATCGGACCCTAAAAGAAAGAAAACACAATGTAAATAAGTTAAAATTGAATTAATAAATGTTTTTTAGAAAGAAAAAAAAAAAAATATATATATATATATATATATATATATATATATATATATATATATATATATATATATATATATATATATATATATATATATATATATATATATATATATATATATATATATATATATATATATATATATATATAAATTTCTAAAACTCATTAATAATTCATGATATATATATATATATATATATATATATATATATATATATATATATATATATATATATATATATATATATATATTTCTAAAACTCATTAATAATTCATGAGGAAAATTCAAATTTTAATCAATGTCTGTTTACCCTGGTACAGAACTGATATCAGTGTCTGTAAATGTGATACAGAACTGTTTAATAAAACATCAGTTCTGTATCACATTTACAGACACTGATCATATCAGTTCTGTAACAAGTGTACAGACACTTCGCATTCAACTATCTTGAGTGAGGTACGCTGGTAGCGTCCTCATACAAGATGAAGATGCAAGCATTTGTTGCCCAACAACATTTGTTGAATAACAAATGATGATCAGTATGGCCATTTATGCCACGTCACGTAGAATAGAAAATGTGGGACTAATATTAAATTAAAGCGCATGTTCGTATCACTAATTTAATATTCGTAGCCTATTAAACCTTACCTCGAAGGTTTATCAGCTGTTAACATGATTTATTTTTGTTTAGTTACCTTAATAGGCGTTTTAGAAGTCATTTACAGAATTTGTGTCCATTCTGTATCGGGATACAGGCACTCGGCTTTGCCTCGTGTCTGTATACCCTGATACAGAACGGTCACTCATTCTGTAAATAGTGCATATATATGTTTTGGAAGTTCTTTGTGTAATTTATCTTCAGTTGACAATTATGTTTTTTAAGGTCAATATCTTTGTGGTGCTTTATGTGACGGCAAGATTTTTATCTGGGAAAAAGATAAAGACAAGCTTCAATTTATTTCAGGATTACCCAAACTGTTCAATGATACAGATAAAGGTACAGTACATGTACAGTATATTGACAATCAAATATGAAATGAAAAATCTCTTTCTTTAATTTAAAGCCCTGCTCAGATAGAATGTACTGTATCTACATCTATCTGGTAAATAAAACTATCTTATTATAAAAAATGTGTGCTGTATAGGCAATCTGTAAAATGAATACAAACATTGACATGTTGGTGTACTTTTGATGTACAGTTGCCAAAATACACTGTACTTGTAAATGAGGTCTGACATTTTGAGTGAAGGTCCTTCATCTGAGAGGAACATATATTGTTTAATAAAAATTAAAATGTATTCACCACAAGTGAATGTTGTGAAGAAATGTCTCATTTAGACTCTCAAATAAAACATTTTTGAACCTAAATGAGAGCTTTCTTCACAATGATCATTTGTGGTGAAGACACATTTATAATTTACAATACGTTGCATGTGTACATGCATGTAAAAAGTATCTGTATGCATACAGTGCCAAGTGCATGCATGCATAAACCAAAAGCATGCAAACCGTCTAATTTTCAAAATTAACCATGCCTTTTCACATTTCTCAAGGTTATTTGATTCACCCTTATTGCATCTTCATGAATATCCTGATACTGTAAATACTGTAACTTGTAATTATCATTATTATTAATTTGTGTCTAATTAGCTTATTTTTGTCACATAATTGTTGCACCACACAGAGTGTGAGAAAGTTGGGTCATAAACAGTAACTTTTTAAGTTGCATTCAAAAAACTTAAAGCCAAATTGAGCAGTGTTAAACTATGTCGAATTCTTCACCTGGCTGCTTTGGGGATTTATTTATTTACTTTTGAAGTGTTTGGCAACAAGTTTATCAACACCATTGTTTTTTATGGAGCTAAGTTGTTCAACGACTAGAGTGCACAACATTTATTATTGCAGGAAATGCACAGTGAATGAGTATTAATAGTCTGCTAGGACAAAATGTTAAAAGTGTAGGCCACTTTTTCGTGATATCTAACTCGCCAATGAGCTGGTAGTGACTACGTGATAAAAATATTTTCGCACACTTTATGATGAATAAAAATAGGTACGTAATACGTGCATGTGTCTAGCGTTATGGACAAGCATGGCGTGAAAATGTGTGAAAAGCAATCAGAAAGCTTTCCGTAAGCGAAGAAAACTTGTTGACAACGCAACTTATTTTTGGAAACTTTATTATCACATGTGTAATTTGCGAATATCATACCCCAGCAAAATGCGAGCACTTCTCGAATATTGGACGACGACTGCCGAATGTTATACGAACTATGGGCGAACGTTTATCGAAGACTTGGCCAGAGTGGTTCAAGACTAGTGGCAAGCTATAGACCACTTTCATAATAGCGACTAATTTGAATATTCTTTTATGTGCATCTTAATAAGCCTTTCCAGCCTCGTTTGTGTGTTGTAATTCAAAAGAATCTTTGCTTGATAACGAGGCCAGAAAGGCTAATTTAGATACACATAAAAGAATATTTAAAATGGTGGCCATTATGAAAGTGGTCTATGCTCAAGTCTAGCTTGTGTTACAGTCCTATTCGTACTTGTTACGAGTCAAGTCATGACAGAGCTGTGACACAGGCTAGCAGCGCTCTTGTTGACTTAAAACAACTCGCTCGTCTTGCGACTGTCTTCTTTGCGTGTGTCTCCAAATACTTGCCGGTTTTATGTTCAGACCAGTCTCTGAACCAACAACGAAAACGTAAACAAAACCCTTTTTTCTGAATTCCGTCATTTTTTGTTCTAAAATATTGATGTGGTTTAATAAACGTTTCGAGCGAAGGCCTTTCGTCAGAAAGAAAACGAACGAACGAACGAACGAACGAACGAACGAACGAACGAACGAACGAACGAACGAACGAACGAACGAACGAACGAACGAACGAACGAACGAACGAACGAACGAACGAACGAACGAACGAACGAACGAACGAACGAACGAACGAACGAACGAACGAACGAACAGGTAGATTATAAAGCGCTTCTATCTCGTGACTCGTTAGGGTATTGCAATATGGCGGTATTACAAAACGTTATAAAGGCGATGAGTCGAGTGAAGTATGTCTTTTACGCCGTATTTTACTCCCCAAATACCTATAATAACCAGACCCAATCTTAAACGGCTGTGCCGTGTCTATTGATTCCCACGAACAGACTCACTCACTCACTCACTCACTCACTCACTCACTCACTCACTCACTCACTCACTCACTCACTCACTCACTCACTCACTCACTCACTCACTCACTCACTCACTCACTCACTCACTCACTCACTCACTCACTCACTCACATGTATGGAATTGACGTTATCGAAAAGATGGTGGCGGTACATTTAATCACAATTCTTTGCGACCTCAATTCCTACCAAAGTTGATCGTTTTTAAACCATATCTTCCAATAATTCTGCAAGAAACAATATTTACTGCAGGCAAAGGATTGTGGTTAAATGTACAAGTCGCCATGTTTTTCGGTACGGTCAATTGGTGTAATTTGGTGTACATGACATTATACTGTATACACACCAATATAATTATAGTTTTAATTTCACTTTTCAGGCAACACAAAGAATAAGATTTTTCTTTCTTCGTGTGGAACAATGATGCTTCTGATGGTGGGATTTAAAAAGTTGTTTTTGTGGCAAAAAAATGAAAAGCTGTTTTCTGGTATAGTAAGCATTGTTACTTCGGTTTTCTGTTTTTGTTTTGTTTTTCTTATAGAGATTCTAACCATTTATCTATTTTTTTGAAATATTTTTAGGTGATGGTCAAGATATAAGTGGAGCTTGGAGCCAAATTCACCATGGTGAATATACTTTACCTGATCAATCAAACAAAGAAACGTCAGTTGATGGTGTCTTTTTTTCTGATGATGTAAGATGTGGTTCTAACCAAATACTAATTTATTGACTGAGTTCAATGTACATGTATGTACTGGACTGGGTTTTTTCCTTCTGAAACGCTATTAGCAGGCTCAGTTTATTAGTCAAAAAATAAAAATTCAACTATAAAAAAAAAGGGGGGGGGGTCAAAACCTGAAGAGTTCGACCTTGGTTCGAACCTGCTTTTTCGGCAACCAAAACCCCCACACCAAACAAGGACAAACTTTGGAGAACATGTATACCACTAGATCACTGCATAGTCTTATGCTAAAGGAAGCATATGGAGGAAAGAAACCGCTTCCACAATGTTACGACTTATGTATAGACAATCTTAACAGCGAGCATGGACATGGGAAGAAGAATTGGGTATTCACTCGATTAAATGGCATGTTGATAGGATTTTTAGTGAAGGAAAATTTCGAGTGTATGAAATTTATTAACAGACAGTAAAACTGATCTAGAAAGTGGTATACAAAGATTTTAATTTATAATTCTTAGGTTGTGGGTAGATGTGGTGCATTATCGTACGTGTTTAATAAAGGGACAGATCTTACTATCACTGGCCTGACTATTAAATACCTTGATCAGCCGAGCGTAACAAATCTGTCTCACGATCTTCCCAATCAGGATGGTGAAACTGCTTCTCGCGAAGGTGAGACTGACGTGTTTTATTGCATTTAAAGATATATGATCACGGAACAAGAACACATAATGTATCTACTGTATACAGTATAGTATCCTCGATTAGTAGATAAGGGCAAAGCCCAGCATAAAACACGAATGTACGGCATTGTATACGTATAATAAAATTTGTTAAGGTTCTAACGTTTCGTTGCTTCGCGCAACATCAGAGAATGAATGATGTAGGTGTTAATAATTACGGTACAGTGTATACAGGGGGAGGGGGTGCACAAAAAAAGTGGCCATCATTGAAAGTATGATTAATGTGTATTGTATAACTTTTATTAGAGTACAGAAAAATATGAAAAGTTATATATTTTTAGAATGCATGTGTCAAGATCTGCTCAAATATGATATGAAATTCTAATTTTATCTATTGATTTAAAAAATATATTAATTTTTCATGACTTTCAATCTTGTAATAAATGAAGTGAATCTTAGTTCGACTTATTCCAATTTGTCTTCAAAATGATTAATGGAGTTTGTATACTATGAATGTGTTATAACAGCAAACTAGTTATATATTTTGTTGCCATTTCACTTGATTTCACTACAGCTTCACAGCGAGGCATGCTTTCAAAGTTAATGTATTTTTTAAACCAATAAATAGTGATTGTGATGTATGTTCATGAAATTCTTCATAAGACTGAAAGATTATTATCATGACAACAATGAGCCTAACAGACCTTTTGATTGATTGATTTTTGAAAATATTTTTCTAAATATCGTAACTATTGACATTGTCCATTGTTTTACCAGTTACTGAGAACATGAAATGTTCAATCAAATGGCGGTCACTTAGTCGCCCTCTTTATGGCGTAACTCCTGCTACAAGAGTGGTGAAGGGAAGGTTTGTCTACGTCTGTCGTTACTCACCTGATGGCCAGATACTTGCCATTGTACTTAATCAAAAGTCTGCAAAGGATACGCGCTTAATGTTTTGTTCAACGCTCCATGCTACAGCGACCATTGTGGACCTTAAGTGTTGTGGTGGCTCAGAAGAATCATCTGGACGGTAAGAGTTGTTTTGTTTGTTTCTATCTAGTCAAAATATCTCTTGTACATCTCCTGCTCATTTTTGTTTCTTTTCTTACGACCAGGGTTTCTTCTAAACAGACGCACAAGTTCCTGACATGTTTATGCATCATATTTAAAAATCCCGCATCTGGGAAATTTTTTAACTTCTTAAAAAATGGTGAAAATTATTAAAAGATGGCGAAACACGTCTTGTCTAAATGTTAGACTTTCTCAACTAGTGTAAAAAAATATACGTTGTCCATATGAACTGAAGAAAAATTACAGTAAATGAGTTGTGTTTGACTAAATATTCCTCACAAGACTGATTATTCAAAAATTTAGTCGAAAGTTGCGACTGACCAGCTTTACAAAACGATGACGTATTGTCTTGCGTGCACTGCACTGCACTGCACTGCACCGCACCGCACCGCACCGCACCGCACCGCACCGCACCGCACCGCACCGCACTGCACCGCACCGTACCGCGCTGCGCTGTACTGCACTGCACCGTACCGTACCGTACTGTACTACGCTGTACTGCACTGCGCTGTACCGTACTGCACTGCACTGTACCGTACTGCACTGCACTGCACTGCACTGCACTGCACTGCACTGCACTGCACTGCACTGCACTGCACTGCACTGCACTGCACTGCACTGCACTGCACTGCACTGCACTGCACTGCACCGTACCGTAGCGCACTGCACGGCACTGCACTGCACTGCACTGCACTGCACTGCACTGCACTGCACTGCACTGCACTGCACTGCACTGCACTGCACTGCACTGCACTGCACTGCACTGCACTGCACTGTACCATACTTCACTGCACTGTACTATATATCGTATTGTATTGTTTTTCTTTTTGTTTCAGAATATGGTGGGTGAGTGATATTGCATGGACACACGATAGCTTGCTTTTGATTGGTCTCACTCGCAATGGTGCTTTATTTATTACGTCAAAGCTTGGAGAACCCATAAATCTTGTTACATCAGGCTGTATGATGGAAATGGGCCCCAGTTTGTTTCTGGCAATACATCCACGTATTACCATACGGTAGGCACTTCAAGTCTATTTTTATTGATACAAATTGTTTCTTAATTCTTTGAACGTTTTCATGGCGATAAAGTAATATAAATAAGTTTTGTGGAAACACCACGTAAAATATTTATTTGCTAAGCTTTCGGCCTGTTGACTCAGGCCTTCATCAGCTAGAACAATAATTAATTAAATTATTGCTCTGATGAAGGCCTGAGTCAACAGGCCGAAAGCTTAGCAAAGAAATATTTTACGTGTTGTTTCCACAAAACTTATTTATATTAAATTTTTTCTTGTTTGTGATGATTGACGTTCCTCGATTGATATATGTACAAAACAAACGCTGGCCATATTTGGTGATGCCCGATCGAAATCGTTCAACAATGAAGAATGATGGGACGATTGACGTCAGTACCAATATTGTCTCCAGTTGAGGAAACCTGCTCACATGATCTTCGTTTCATGAAGTTATTTGCGTTTTTGCCTAATCGTTTTGGGGTTTTTTCATATGCCCCCAAAATCTTTTTGCAATTTAAATATTCAGACAGACAAACAGACAGACAGACAGACAGACAGACAGACAGACAGGCAGGCAGGCAGGCAGGCAGGCAGGCAGGCAGGCAGGCAGGCAGGCAGGCAGGCAGGCAGGCAGGCAGGCAGGCAGGCAGGCAGGCAGGCAGGCAGGCAGGCAGGCAGACAGACAGACAGACAGACAGACAGACAGACAGACAGACAGACAGACAGACAGACAGACAGACAGACAGACAGATAGACAGACGAGGCTACTGTAAATTGTAAAACAATATTAAATTGGTCGCCATTATGAAACGGGTGAATATCTTATTCTGGGCTAACTTTGAGACTGACCTCTGAGTTGTGATTTATTAATATTGTATGTATAGGTCTTTCCAGGAAAACATTCCTCCTGACAGTTCTGAAATATCTTCTGGTTCCGAGAAAGATGCGTTTCATCAGAAATTTTCTGTCGCTGTTCATCCAAGCTGTCCATTATTGCTTTGTTCTGATGGTTATAGTGTGACATTATTTCAGTTTAATGGCAAACCTGACCATACTGAAATGATGACTAACTTGATTGAAGAAGTTTCACTCTTTCTTCCAACATCTGATCATCATGAAGTACCAATCACGTCTGAGAATTTGAAGAAAAACCCACAAGATGTTTCCCTGACTGCTGCATTTCTTTCCAGAATGGGAACACCAAGTGAAATTAGTTCAGCTGCCAGTACTTTATCTACTTCAGGTATTTTTGTTGTGTTCCATAATCTTTAAACATTTACTATATTTTTAATTTCTTGAATGTATGCATGATGATAAATTTTAATAGTAAGTGAGAAGTTGCGGTAACACCACCTTCTTAACGAAAACTTAAAAAATACCCCAAAATTACCAGTACAGTGTGAACAGCACAGAAAGCTATCCGATATAAGATGCACCTCTTTCAAGATTGGAGCAGGGCGCAAAGTCGTGCCAGTAGGGGGGATGAAAAACGATCTTTAAAAGTCGGTCCCGAATTGTCTATTTGATTACTTTTTCGATCGTCTACTAGAACTTGAGGGGATGAGTTTAGGGGAGATGATAAGCTTATTAAATAGACTGATCAAAAAAGTCGGTCCCAGAACCAACCCCTCCCTCTCCGCCCCCCCTCCCCCCCATTCCTCGTCACCTTCATGTTGTTTTGCTAAAACACTGCTTACGCATCACTCGACTTAATTGTTTAGGTATCTCTGTGCTATACGCTGTATACTGGTATACATTCATATTAAAAAATTATGTGGTTGACATCGTGTAATTGATATTAATGTATCTGTACAGGTTTTGGTTTGGCAAAGAATATGGAAGCAGGTATCGTAACGTTCGGAGAAACGAAGGGAAAACCCTCAAGTGATATTGAAGTCGATAAGATGACGGAACAACAGAAACATGGTCGAGCTAGAAATCTTCTTCTTCAAGCTTTGCGAATTGGAGTATCGTGTGGTTCACACTGGTCAAAGAACATGGCCGTCACTATGAATTTAGTGATCCATACTTGGAGTGAACTGTTTTGGCTTTTACTCGAAGATGAGAGTAATTCTGCCACGCTATCAGACAAGAGCAACCCATTCAGCAATATTTTTGAATTTGTTCATTCTGTTTTCGAGATGTTTCACTGGGATATGCCGTACCAACATTGCCTTCCGTGGTTTAGCCAATTTGCAAGTTCTACAGTGAAGTCTTTGGTCAATTCTAAGTGGTTTGGCCACCAGGAAATTATTGATGTCTGCCTAAGATTACTTCGAATGGCTGAAGGCAGTGTAAAGCAAACTTACACTTGGCTTCCCGTTAGTAACAGGACTACAGTGCATCTTTTAGGTGACACGTTTTCACCTTTATTTGACGCAGTTTCCATTCCAACAACAAGTACACTGTTTTCTGGGAACCGTCCAACTGTCACCATGGTAACAAACAACAACCTCGATTGCAAGTTAGAGCGTTCTTGGATAATGGTGTACAATTATATTTGTAAGATTTACCAATCGAATGGGAGACCAAAGGTTGATAGCGGAAAAGATCAAATTCCGGACAAGCAGCTGGTGAAAAGTCTTTGTTTTGTTCAGAAAAAGCTGCAAGAAATAAACTCTCTAAGGAATCTGGTGGCAGTTAACAACTATCATAGCCCGTTGGACCTCGGTAAGTAAAATGACGCTACACCTGTAGTAAATACGAACGTGTCTGCACCTGTGTGGAACATTTTTTGTCTGAGGGCCAGGCATGCCCAGATAGATCCAGACACGTTAAGGCCCGTTTACACAGGTGATTTTTGCTACAAATTTTCTCATCCTGACACATGAGATTGAATGGGTGATTCACGAAAGTATTGAATCATATAGTGTGGTATAAAAAGTCCAGTACATTCGTAAGTCAATCCAGTCGATTGCATGTGTCAGAAGGAGATAAATCGCAGTAAAAGTCGCCTGTGTGTGTGTGTGATGAGCCTTTAAAAAGGACCAGAGAGACCAAACCTGACAGGTCTAAACGGTTCAGGCACGTCCTGTAGACACATCCATACCGGATTTTACACCTGTTCGAATATAAGCGGTCTATACCCGACCTAACAAGAACTACAAACACGCACAGAAAGGCTTGGGAAGGTACAGACAAGCCAAGATAACTTTAGACACATCCAACATCCAGACTAGTCTAGACAGATTCCTGCATGTCCAGAAATGGCCATATACAGTTCTATGCACTTCCATGCAGATAGATACCGACACCTCTAAACAGGCCCAGGCACCACGAGACATATCCAAACATGTCCATTTACAACGACAGATGCATTTATAGACACCTTCAGACACGTGGAGAAAGACCCAGACAAGCCCAGACACGTCCTGAGACACGCTCACATTTTGACTTTTCTAAACATCCCCGGACCATAGTACTGTATACATAGAAATCTTAACAGTTCGTTCTTGCTTTGCAGGTGAAAAGTTGTACTTGGAAGGAAAACCATCTCACGCTGTTAATCTGTTAAGGAAATCGTTTTATGACCGCGGCAAGAGCACGGCTTCCCGTTCACTTAGAAGTCCGCTAAAACCTCGTTTGGAAATAACTGCTCCGGGCATGATGGCAAAGGAAACAAGTACTTTGTCAGGAGTAGATGTGTCCTTTGTTCAACAGGACTTGTCCTCAAAGTTAACAGAAGATACGGACACCTTGTTGACAATACTACATATCAACTTAGAGAATTATGATCTTAAATCTGCTCTGTCCTTGGCTTATTCCTTTATAAACACCAACAGACATGTTTTACACGATCTTTTGAATACTGAGAAAAGATTGGAAGAGAGTTCACCAATATTTCCAGCTGTTGATCATGAAGGAAAAGTTACGTCTTCACCGTCGTCCGTAATTGTACTACAGCTGTCCAGGTTAATGAAATATCCTTTGGCTTGGGTGGTAGATAATTGTGCACTACCATTGGTACAAGAGTTGGCAAGATTTATGAGCTGTTACTTTATTAACTTACCTCTCACAATACCAGTGCCATTCCAACCAACATCGTGCGGTGACCAACTAAGAAAAGGTAAGTTATAAAAAGTTGTAAAACGTTATTTGTGTATAGTTAAAGGCTTCTATAGGACAGCGTCGGCCACGGTTGAAATCCAAATATTACCAGGGTTAAGTCACGTTGGCCTGAAAAACAGAGAAAAATCTTCTCGACGTTTCGAGCGAAGGCCCTTCGTCAGGAGAAATAGACAATAGACGTCAGGAGAAATAGACAATACCAAACTATATATAATATACCTAAGACCGTTTACACAAGCGACGTTTGCTGCGAGTTTCCTCCTTGTGACACATGCGATTGATTGGATTGACATACGAATATATTAGACCATTTGTACAAAGCTTTATGCTTCAATACATTCACGAGTCGTCCATTCGATCCCATGCGTCAGGATAAGAAAAATTGCAGCAAAACTCGCTTGTGTAAAAAACGGACCTTAAGGCCGTAGTAACCTAACTTATTCTCCTAGCTGGTGGTGTATGTTAACGAAGTTCCCTGGTAAGATTGACAATATTCTTGTAAATATATTTTGCGGGCGATGACCGACGTAAATTTCAGGCCTTGTCATTTTGGCATTGAAACAAAAACAGTTGCAGAGACGATTCTTTTGCTCTAATATATTTTCTTATAATTAGGTGAGACCACTGACGTGAAACATTTGTCCCAACAAAGAGTGACTGATGCAGTTGCTCAACAGAAACTTGAAGCATTTTGGACTGCTGATCATACTATGGAACTACTGGTTGTATCTGGCCTTCTTGGTGAAGCAGCTTGGTTTGCTAACCGTTTAGGAGACTGGAAGATTGCATTTTTGCTCTCTGTAACAGATGATATACACAGAAAGACTCAACCAGATTTGTACAAATTACCTCGTGCTCATTCCTATTTTCCACCAGCTATTGAAGCATCTCAACCGAAACTATTAATGTTGACGAAGATAAAGATGATTTTGCAGCTTGAAGATAACTTGGTAGGTTGCGTGAGTCATAGCTCTGTTTTATCTAACACAAAATGTGGAAAATATTATCAACGTTCTTTCTGTTAAAGGCGGTTTTCTACTAGGCGAATTTTTTCGCGCGAAGCGACTTTGTCTTATAAGGAAAAGGAAAGTTTAGTGAAGGAAAATTTCGAGTGTATATTATATACATTATAAGACCAAACCTGGACCAGTTGCGAAAAATGCAACATCAAGGCCGGCTAGGAATTAAACCCGCGACCCTGCAGTTTACTTTCATCGACTTATCTCATCAAATGGAGTGTAAATACCAACTAATCAAAGTAATGCACCTGTTCATTTTACTGGCATTACCACCATCATAGATATAGAACTCGTGAACAAGCTCCTAGCAACGACTTCCGTAGCTCAGTCAGATGTAGGACCGCTAATGTAGTCTTCTATAGGGACACGAGTTCAATTTCTAATCGGAAATTTTTGACGTTGCAGTTTTTGGTTGGGTCTTAAAATATAGCTATATAGTGTCATGTTATTTTGTTTTATCGTCGTCGCCGTCGTCATCATCATCATCATCATCATCATCATCATCATCATCATCATCATCATCATCATCATCATTATCGTTATCATTACCATCATCATCATCATCATCATCATCATTATTATTATGTTTTTGAATAGCCGGTCAGTGACGGCCAGTAGCGCTTTGGCTTCTCCTACCAAAATTTGTTAGGATTATATGATTCAACACTACAGTTTCTTCAAAAATATCAATCTTCTTGTACTACTTTACTCAGCACTTTGCGCAGTAGTGTCTCACTTTCCATGAGCACTGTCTTCTGCATGGTTCTCACGACCCATCTGGGATCCTTCTCATGTGGTATCAGCTTCTTGATTTGTTGCTGTAGTTTCTTGATACCACCTCCAAGACATCCTGTTACCAGTGGTATTATCTCTACATGGAATCCCAGTCGCTTCTCTCTTGTTTCAAACGCTAACTGCTGGTACTTGTTCAACTTTTCCCGATGTTTTGCTTCGATGTTTTGTTCCTGAGGACATGCCATGTCCACCAGCCAAATATGTTTCCCATCCCTGTCCTCCAGTGTGAGGTCTGGTCTCCTAGATTTATTATATTTCCTCAGTTTATATTCAAAATCCCACACCATCTTAAACTTGTCATTCTCTACAACATGCCCTTTCACCCAACGCTGTTGGTACTACAGTGTTCCTTCCTCTATAATCCCATGTTGCTTACCCCATTGCACCGCTAGCACCATCAATGCACTGTTCTGTCTCCTCACATACTCTGTCCCTGCTAATACTGTGCATCCTGCCAAGAGATGTTGGACAGTCTCATCGTACTGTCCACATAACCTACACAGTACCGATTCAACGTTTAGTCCTCTCATCCCCTTCCATTTTCTTGTCTCGATCATCTGTTCTTGCATATGTACTATCGCTGCAGTCTTCTTAGGGTCGAGATTACATTTAAGCCATTCACTACATTCCAATTCCTGGTCCTTATAGACCTTGCTTTGCATTTCCTTCTTCATATATTCAGACTTTTTGTTGTTTTCCATTCCTTTCTTCAGTCCTTCCTTCAGCTTCCTCCAACAAGTTTTCCAGGGGCCAATCATACTCTCTCCGTTCATCGTAACTCCTTTTTCATTAAAGGTTACCTCCAATCCACATTCCGCTAACGTCTGTTCTGCTTCACGTTTCACTGAGCAATGCTCATCATCGTACTCTCTCTTCCATACTACTGCAATCCATCTACTCTCTGACATTGACATGTAAGTCGCAATTCTGACTTTTGTTTCCTGATATACTTCTCTCAGGCTCTGTAATCCTCGTCCTCCCACCTGCCTTTCATGTATAGCCTCTCGTCACTGGATTGCCTACCAAGCATGTTCTTCAACCTTAGTTCCTTCTTCAAGGTCATATCTAGTTCCCTTAAATCTGCTTTTGAGAATTTACAAACATTCATGGGGTATCCTGCTACTGGTATCACTCTGCAGTTAATTGCTCTTGTCATGTTCCTGTCATACAGTTCTAGTTCAGTTAACATTTTCACTCGTTTCTCCATCTCCAGTACAACTCTTTCCAAAACTTTCTCTTTCTTGTTTTTTTCAGCCTGCTCTATGCCTAGGAATTTGTAGTGCTCGTTTTTTTCCGGGTCGAGCGTTTTCATCCTTTCTTGCAGTACTTCCATGCCATCACCTTTCACCATCTTACCGTGGTCGAATACAATCTCTGCACATTTCTTGACTCCGTAACATGCACCTGTGTCGTCGCTAGCTTTAACGATCATCTCATTCACGGCACTCAATAGCTCGTGGCTTTCCTGGTACATTTTCCGATCGTCAACAAATAAGCTGTGCGTTCGCATTACTGTACGATGTTCAGGCGGTCCCATTCTATATCCTCTTGTCTCACTGAGAAGCATACCAATTGGCACTTATTATTATATATATATATATATTATTATTATTATTATTATTATTATTATTATTATTATTATTATTATTATTATTATTATTATTACAGTATATGTGGCTAGGGGTAAGATGTCTCTTTATGTGAGTGTATTTCTTACGTATATGTAAGCTATAAAATGCCTCCAAAGAGAAGTTCGAAGTCCTCTGGTAGGACAAAGTGGACCCAGTCAATGATTGATGATCTTTTCGATTGTCGTAAAAGAGCCTTGGAGAGAAGCAATAGCGAGGGAACTTCAAATGCCGGTCGACATGGTTATATGAAGACTATGAAACTATTATGGGAAGCGAAAGGCTATGCCTCACTCAATTTAACGGCACAAAATCTACGAGATACGGTGGCTCGCTATGAGAAAAAGCAAAAACCTCCTGAAATAAGCAGCAATGTTGGTAATTACGAGGCAAATGAGCGGCAAATCGACGTTGGGCAAGGAAACGGTGAAAGGATGGGCCATGTTGTCCTTGTCGAAAGAGCTACCGCGTCGGAAACTAGCATAATCAATCAAGTGCTGATCAATGAGCGGCAAGTCGACGTAGGGGAAGGAAATGGTGAGAGGATAGGTCAGCCTGCTCTTGATGAAGGGATTACTGTTTCAGAATCTAGTATAAACGATCAAGTGCAAGTCAACATCGAAAGCAGTTATTCGCATCAAGGAGGAACACTCAATTCAGTAAATATGCACATTACTGATAGCAATGCACCTTTGCATAACAATAGCTTCAACGATGCGCCTAATGAAGAACCAAGCTTCAAATGGAATGAAGTTAAAGGTGCTGAGTTCTGTGCAAGGATAAACGATGCATACGAAGAAATTGTTCATTGGAAACGTAACGTGTTTTTGATTCCATCGGGGAGAAGTGGCAAGTCATTCGTACAAGAGATGGCTAGGCTTTATCAGTCATATGCTGATGCGAGTCCGCTTGATTGCATTTCATTGAAGGCATGCTCAGTCATGCAATCTTTGTTATTGCAAAAACCGTTTGTTAAAAGTAAGACAAAAGATCATGTTAATTGTTTAGAAAGGCGGCTTAATCTCTGGTTAAAAGGCGACATAAAGGCACTCGTTAATGAAGGCAGATGTATTCAAAAGCATCTCATCTCCCAAACAAACTAGCCGCTCGAATTCGAGAAGATCACGCGTGGTTTCAGTCGGCTTATGCTGCAAGGAAAGGTCCATCAGGCAGTCCGCCTGATTTCCAATGCAGATAAGGGCGGCCTTCTTTCACTCGACGCATTATTACCTAATATGGATGGCAATGGTAATGTTACATGGAGATCTACAAGAGATGTCTTGCTTGAGAAACATCCTGAAGCGAAGATACCTTCACCAGAAGTATTACTCCCTGATACAGAGGCTGATGAAATATGCTTTGATCCGGTGGTTTTTGAAAGAATAACCGGTGAAACCATCAAGCAAGCAGCAATGAGAACAAACGGTTCTGCGGGCCCGTCTGGGGTGGATGCTTATGGTTGGCGGCGCTTTTGTTCTTCGTTCAAGGGTGTTTCAGTCGACCTATGTAATGCTCTAGCTGGTGTGGCCAAACGTTTATGCACAACCCAAGTCGACCCGGATGGCCTATCGGCATATGTAGCTTGTCGCTTGATCCCTTTGAACAAGGATCCAGGAGTGCGCCCTATTGGCGTCGGGGAAGTGCCAAGGCGTATTGTAGCCAAAGCAATTCTCAAAGCTATTGGCGAAGACGTTAAGTCTGCTGCCGGAGCCCTCCAAACATGTGCTGGTCATGAAGCAGGATGCGAAGCCGCCATACATGCTATGAAAGAGATTGAATCAATGGATGATACCGAAGCAATGCTCCTGGTTGATGCTACGAATGCATTTAATACCTTGAATCGGAAAGCTGCCCTCCACAACATTGGCATCATATGCCCAGCGATATCTACCGTGCTCAATAACACGTACTCAAAACCAGTGAGACTATTTGTCACAGGTGGTGATGAAATTTTGTCATCGGAAGGAACTACGCAAGGAGATCCCCTAGCTATGGCTATGTATGCGCTCGCCATAACACCCTTAATCAACAGTCTACGTCATGAAACGTCTAGTGATGTTAAACAAGTTTGGTTCGCAGACGACTCTACATCAGCAGGAAAGCTACATGCTCTAAGAAGTTGGTGGCAACACCTGACAACAGTTGGTCCCGAATACGGTTACCATCCCAACCCAGCCAAAACGACCTTGGTAGTCAAGCCAGAATACATCCACCTTGCGACAGCTCTTTTTGAAAATACTGGAATCCGTATAACAACCGCTGGTCATACCATCCTGGGGGCAGCAATTGGTACGTCAAATTTCGTTCAAGAGTATGTCGCAGGTAAAGTTGAAATGTGGAAAGAAGAAATCAATGTCCTGGCTAAGATCGCTGAAATTTATCCCCATGCAGCGTATGCGGCCTTTATCCATTCCATAAAAGGAAAATGGCAGTTTATCATGCGGACGGTTGAGAATGTTGATGAGCTGTTTCAACCTATCGAAGAGATTATTACTGAGAAGTTAATTCCTGCCTTAACTGGACGAAGTCACTGCTCCATTGCGGAAAGAAAGATGTTATCATTGCCAACAAGACATGGTGGTCTGAATATCGTTAATCCAGTTGAAGAAGCTTGCCATCAATTCCATGCATCCAAAAAGATTACTGAGCCTCTGAAGCAAATGATAATTGAGCAAGCCGATTCGTATCGAAAACCTGATCTAAGCGAGATTAAAACGACGACACGTCGAGAAAAAGCAGAAAATCATGCGAACAAGGCCAATGCCGTCAGAGAAATGCTACCCGCCACAAAACAAAGGTCAATGGATCTCTTAAATGAGAAAGGTTCCTCTTCCTGGCTCACTGTGCTTCCGCTGAAAGAACACGGTTTTGACTTGAACAAGAGCGAGTTCCGTGACGCCCTGTGCCTACGATATGGTTGGCAGCTAAAGAATCTACCTCAGCATTGCGTGTGTGGTGCCAACTTCTCTACAGATCATGCTATGATTTGTTCACACGGTGGTATGACCATTGTTCGCCATAATGAGATTCGCGACATCACTGCTGATTGGCTGAGAGAGGTGTGTAATGAAACAGAGAAGGAACCACAGCTACAGCCAATTACGGGTGAAAGCATATATCCGCAGTCTGCAAACCGACAAGACGAGGCTAGATCTGATATAAAGGCTAAAGGTTTCTGGTGTCGCCAACAAAGCGCATTTTTTGACGTAAGGGTGTTCCACCCAAACGCGCCTAGTTATCGCAACACCAGCATTAGTTCTTTATACAGAAGCCAGGAGAATATGAAAAAAAGAGAATACGGCGACAGAGTAAGAGAAATAGAGCATGGTACGTTTACACCTTTGATCTTTTCTACAAGTGGTGGTCTGAGCAAAGAAACAACGGTTGCGTACAAGAGAATGGCAGAGATGCTAGCAGTCAAGTGGAAATGGGAATATGCTGTCACCTTAGCATGGATGAGATGCCGCCTCTCCTTCGCTCTATTAAGATCAGCCATTGCATGCATGAGAGGGACTAGAAAATCCCCTAATCAAGTGAAAAACAAAAACTTAGAACTCGGTCTGCTGGAGAGCCAGCTACGATGCTAATGACTTTTCCTTTATATCGGAGTGTGTTTTTATTGACATTTTTAATTTAATTTTTAATTTAATTTTTATTTCATTATCATTATTTTAACTAAGGTTTCTTATTAACTTTGTATCAAATCCCTGTGGACTGCCATGAGTTTATATGTATTATATTGTAATTAACTTCTTCTCTTTTTTTATTGTAAAGTATAGTCATAAAATGTGAAATAAAGTTTTATTATTAAAAATTATTAATATTATTATTATTATTATTATTATTATTATTATTATTATTATTATTATTATTATTATTATTATTATTATTAAAACTCGTCAGCAAAAGCTGGTATCAGTTTTTGTAAATGTTATTCAAATTGTTTTTTAGGTTTGTGATGTTCGTAATGATCAAGGTTCTATCAATGATGAAAACGTTGTTGTTAGTTTGCATAATGCCCTGGAAGCCAGTGTGGTAGCAGGATTAGATCTTGTTCCAGTTGTCGTGGAGTCTTTGGTTACTACGTTACGACAGAAAATTTCTAAACTTGAATGGATGGTAGGTCAAGATTTCTACTTACCAGCGCCTCCATTATATTGTCCTCAGCCAACAAGAAATGAAGAGGTATGTCTACGAGATCATTTTTTGTAACATTCGTTATGAATATTTGTGTAGGTGCCAAAATAATTTCCTCTTACCCCTAGTGCCGTCAGCAGGGGAGGACTGGGTGGCTATGGCCCAGATTGATTTACATAAACTTTCTCATAAATGCCCATACAGTTCGGCTGCTCATATTGTATATATTAATATTATGCACGAATTACTTCCGGTAAAATCAATGCGCTGTGATTGGTTGCTGATGTGGAAAGATTTCTCCGTAATGCTTTATTAAAATTGTTAATGCCCTACGATTGGAAACAAACAAAAAACTCCTAATAAGAAAGTTATTGCTGCAAGACGTCGAAAATAAATCAAATAAATGACGATGAGCATTATAAAAGTAAATTCTAGTATCCAGACGAGAAAGAAACAGCAGAAAATAACGCCAGTTCGGTGTTTTGACGAAGTTAAAGGAAGCGAAGACCGAGAAATACAAGATTGATTTTGTAATAAAAAATGCCATATAATAAACTACTTAATAACCTCGACCGTTCGGTCTTTGCGGTAAAATATCAATCGTAAAGACCGAACGGTCGACATTAAATTTACTCAGTTATAATAAGTAATACTGTGATGGTATACATGTCATGGTGACCGATAACGAGAGTGAATATTTGCATTTACACGTGATAGTATCAAGATCTTTATTCCGTCAGACCAGAACTAGTTTTTTTTTTAGCTTTGCTGGCAATATATTTTGTCTCGAAGTGTTCCTATCGTTTTGTGTGTGTTTTTTTGCTTTCTCTTTTATTTACTTTATCAATGTTGTTGTATAGGAAATTCATGGTGAAGAAATGCTTAAAGAAACCAAGCTAAGAGACGAGATTGCTGATGTTGTTCAGAAGATTCTTGCAATTTACAGAGCTTCCAATTGTTTTCTGTTGTGTGCTCAAGAGTATTGCAAGCATTTGGTCGCACATTTGAACGACGACGAAATTGATGCCTTGCCGACAGTTGTCAAAGAACTCATAGCATCAGACGCTAGTCTTCATGTCGATACGAGTGTGGATGATGGCGAGAATGCAGGTAGATGAAACATGTATTTCCATGGTAGTAACTCCCGTCCGTCCGTCCGTCCTTCCTTCCCTTTTTCTTCTTTCCACCTTTCCTCCTATCTTGCTTTCTTCGTTTCTTCCATCTTTCCTTTCTCGTTTCGTTCCTTTCCTGTTTCCTTCTTTCCTTGCTTCCTTTTCTTCTTTCTTTTTTCTTTTCTTTTCTTTTCTTTTCCTTTCATTTCTTTCCTTCCCGTCTCGTCCCGTCCCGTCCCTTCCCTTCCCTTCCCTTCCCTTCCCTTCCCTTCCCTTCCCTTCCCTTCCCTTCCCTTCCCTTCCCTTCCCTTCCTTCCTTCCTTCCTTCCTTCCTTCCTTCCTTCCTTCCTTCCTTCCTTCCTTCCTTCCTTCCTTCCTTCCTTCCTTCCTCCCTTCCTCCCTTCCTTCCTTCCTTACCAATGTTTTTCTTATTAGAATCTTCATGCCACTTTACGCCAGATTATCCTGAATCTGTTATGAGAGTTCTTCGGTGTTTCCAAGAATTTTGTGGTTTGATGTGGTTCCTTCACGCAAGGGACGAAGTTGCGTTGACCTCCCGAGCGTACAGTAAAGTCAAACAAACTTTGTGTATGGTAAGAAACATGATACTTTCATTTATCTTTTAACACTTAGATATCACGAATCTTTGTGAGGCGAATCCCGAATCAAGTATCATATCCCAGAAATAGAGAACGAATAATCAAATTGTTTTAGTAAAGACTAAAGGTGAAGAAAAAAGTGCAACAAATTGCTGCAGCATTATTGCGTTGCAAGTTGAATAGCGTTGTTGCACGTATTACCACCCACCTTAGAAATTGTCACGCAACAACAATGATTTTTTTTTCAAGTTGAATCAGCATGTTGCAGCAAGTAGAACTCGAGTCTACTTTTTTCAGCAAATTGTTGCAACTTGAAACAAAATCATTGTTGCGTGGCAATGTTTAAGGTGGGTTTGCCATACGTGCAACAACGCTTTTCAACTTGCAACTCAACAAAGTTGCTTTGAAAGTTGAAGAAATGTTGCCCGTATTACCTCACCTTAACTTGCGTTGTTTAGCTCTTTACAATTATTCCAAATAGGAAAACACATCCGTTGCTTTACGGTGAAAACAAAACTGTAAACCTTTTTACAAGCCTTCGCTTCCAAAAATATGTAAGCCCTCTAGAAAATAAGATACTAAAAAATACTGCGTTTATTTACTTTGGTTAAGTAAATGTTAAAAAAGTTTTTTAATGTTAGTTTTTGTTGTACAAGCTGTCGTTAGATGTTAAGACTCTAAATCAGAATTTAAAATTCTTAATCCGATTCCTTTCTGTATGCTAGCTCAGGCGAGTTGTCTGAGCTTTACATCTAACGAACTTGTAGATACACATTACTAAATCCAAGCTGAAAGTACCAACAAATGTTAAAACGTTTTCTTATTTTTCATAAGGACCAAGGCGGGGAACATAAACATGTTGTTATTCTCAAGTGTGAAGAAGCTCTTGCATGGTTAAGGAGGCTGTTGCCGTTTTCAGATTTCTTGGGCACAACACATCATATTCTTGATGGTATACTTACTTTGCTTGCTGAGCTACCACTGACCAATGAAACTGTTAGTCTGCTGGCTCAGTACTTTCATACAACGCCACCGTCATTAAGTTTATCAACGACTGAGAAACTGAAGAGGCTCATTAGAAAACTGAGGAATTTCAGTGGACTGATGGGAATGGGAAATGGCGAATCATTGTCGGTTGTTTTTCAGGAAAAATGTGAAGAACGGCGGAAGGAGTGCCAAGACACTCTGAGAAGTCCTGTGCAAGATGGTCCATTGCATTTAGAACAAGTCTTTGAATTCTGTAACACACTGGCTTATCAGAAAGATTCAGCCTATTTACGTTTCCTGGACACATTTCTGTTGATCACAGTTTCCAAGAACATTATTGAAGGAGACCATGAAGAAGTTCCATTAGTCTCACCTTACAGCAAGTGGTTAGAACTTTTAGAAATTTCAACCAACGAAAAACAGAAAGAAAAGACTGCTACCACACCGAAATCTTCAAACCACTCGACTGTCGGGATTCAGCGAAGTCTAAGTTTCCAAGATATAAGAAGGAAGCCACGTACACCTTTGCTTTCACCAGATGGCGCTGACCAGAACGACAGAAGACCAATTCATCGTAGTAACAGTCTAACTGACGTCAGAAGATATCAGAAGAGCAAGTTAAGTGATGAACTTCAGACCTTATTACCAAGATTAATATGGCTGAAAAGATGGTGTTCTGTGGAGGAGGGACACAAAGGGAACCAAGGTGGTAATAGGAGCGTCTCATTGTTAAATGTTGCTACCTCTCAAGCTGCAATTAGAGTTCAGGTCCCTCTAAGGATGCTAGTCAACACTCTTTGGCTTATTGAAAATTATTACAAAGATTTCGTCAATGCCAAAGGCAGATGTGCGAAAACTAATGGTCTCCGTGTGAAGAGGCGGAGAGAAAACGCTAAGAAATCTCACAAGAAAGTTGCAGCAGGAGCAGCAGACGACGGAGCAGTAGGAGCAGCGGTAACACCAGACGACGAAGCAGTAGGAGCAGCGGTAACACCAGACGACGAAACACTAGGAGCAGCAGTAACACCAGACGACGAAGCACTAGGAGCAGCAGAAATGGGAGCAGGAAGCAGAAGTAGGTCAGGACGAGCATCGTTTGGAACAAAAGGAAAAGGAGCACCATCACCTGGAACAGGTGTAACTGAAGGAGCAGAAAGGGCAGCCGCAGTGTGGGTAACTGAGGAAGCCGCATCACCATACAAAGCAGCAGAAACAGCAGCAGCAACAGCAGGAGCAGAGGGTGTGCTTGGAGAAGCGGCAGCAGCAGAAACAACAACAACGGCGGCGACAACAGGGGTGTGTGGAGAAGCAGAAGGAGCATCAGAAACAAGAGTAATAAGATCAGCAGGAACTCCAGCTGCAGCAACAGCAACAGCAGCTGGAGAAGCAGGAGCCGAGCACCGAGGTGCAGGAGAAGAAGCCGTCGACGGATCATTAGCAAGTGATGTTTTTGAAAATAATCAAGTGGTTCACCGTAAATTATTGAAGAGACATAAACGTAAGAAGAATCCAAGAATGTCGCCGCAGAAAAAAATAAATACAAACATTGCTAAACCTGTTTTTACGGAGAAACAAGAACAACCCTCAATAATTGTTCAAGATTTTGATAGCGGTGATACTCTTGAAGACGTTCCTACCACAATGAAACTCAAGAAGAACTTATTTCCCTCGTCTTCGTCAGTTGATAGTAAATGGAAAGGTTCAGGATCGATTAAGGAGGAACTGTCTTTGTTAACATTTTCTCCGTCGAGCTATTCGCCACTGGTTAGTTATTATTGTTATTATATTAATCTGACATCTTACTAAAATCATATAATCGTAAAACAAGGTAAAAGACTAAAAGTTCTTTATTGAAATGTTAAAAAACACAAACGTTTTTGGTTTATTTGACAATCTTGAGGTCTTATTTAACGTTTTGGTAAAGAATTTTGAAACTTTTGCCTTGTTTCATTATATTAAAATGCCTGTGGAGATTTTACATATTCGTAATCTTTGAGTTCACCTGATCAAAATTGTAATATTTCGTCTTCATGGACAAACTAAGTTGCATATTTGTGAAAGTTTGTCGATGTCGAGCTGACATCATTTATAATCATCGTGCTCTTATAAATGCATACACAATCTCGTACCCAGGGCCTTTTTCGACGCTCCTTAAGGGGAGGGTCAACCCAAAAATCGATTGAAAAATGAAAAATTTTTTTTTTTGCTAAAACAGAGGTTTAGACCTTTGTTTAGCCATTGCAGGCTGTTTTCGGTGTATTTGGTGTGTTTTTGAAATTTTAGACGGTTTTTTCGTTAATTTTAAATGAACCGCGTGGGAAAAGTACTGGGGACGAGGTTGTTGTTTTGTTACTAGAGCATAACGGTTCTCGCGGCAGGACGTATTTTCTACGTTTCTGTTGTGTGAAAACCTGAAAAGGGCTTAACTATGTTACCAGTTGGGTAAAGACATCATAAAGTCTGGTGATCCCGATCCTTTTCACACGAAGAACTGTGTGATAGAAGTACTTTGCGATTCGTGTCCTCGTATTTTTCCAGTTCGCTGGAGACACTGTCGTGACAGTATGGGAGGCTGGTTTTAAGTCCGTCTCGAAGCAAGTAAAAATGTTAAAATTTAACTTCGTATATGTGAAATAGATGTATTGAAGTATGGCTCTATATAAAATTTCTTTTGTGCGAAGGACTATGTTGGGTGCTGTCCTATTTTCAAAATATATCCCATAATACACTACGGTCGTCGTGGCAATTGAACAGTAGGTTGCGCCCCCCTGGCAATCTAAAAAAATGCTTGGATTGGTATGATCTGGAACAGGCTACCAAAAGGAGTTTTGTAGGAGCGTCCGTCTTGAAATTTGGTGTGTATGATGCTGTTGCTCATTTCAATATTGGTGCCAAGTATACAGGACGAAAAAGGAGCTTTAAGATAGATTTAAGGAGACGTCAATTTGCTTAAATATCTGTTGAGCAGATTGCAGATGCTTGCCTCCAGTTTTTTTAGAAGTCTTAAAGCCTGTATTTATGACTTTGAGTGACAGTAAACTGTTTAGAAGGTGTGTACTTGGAACAACACAACAAACACAAGCATCTCTAAGTATCTCCAGTAAGACTTTGGTCTTGAATTTAGGTATCTAGGCGTTAAATTTAGGCACTGTAAATAATGCTAAACTTCAAAGCCGTTTTCTCAAAACCGCACATTTTACCCTTTGAGAAAGGATATCTCTGGAACGATTTAACCAATTGACATGAAATTTTCAGAATTTATGTATCTCACCATTTTCTTGGGGATGAACAGAGGATTTTGTAATATATATTTTCTAACATGAATTATTGCATAGACATGCCAAGCAAATTTGTATGCTATTTTTAAAACCTCGTAATCCGCTTAGTTTTCAAAATTTCCAAAAATCCTCTGTTCATCTCCAAGAAATTGGTAAGGTACATACATCCTGAAAATTTCATGTCAATTGCTTAAATCATTCCAGAGATATCTTTTCTCAAGCTCAGTCTATCGCGAAACAGCATGTTGCCACTTTAACTGCCAGGTTGCCAATAGCAACGCAGTTTTGGTGTCCAAAAATATTTTTTTTAGAATCTTGAGTTCATTAGCTATCTGCTGATATATAGTTTGTCAGAGGTTTATTGTAAAGTGTCCAGTGTGCAGCCTTAGTTCTGTGATCCTTAGTTTTGGGTTGACCCTCCCCTTAATACGGGGCCCCACCAATCACATCGTGCGTTGCGGATACCTCATTTTATGAAATGTTTGTAACAAGTGGCCAATTGAAATTTTTTATTTGATATTTACCGTAGTGAAGTGTATCTTAGGAGCTGTTTGCATGAGCTGGGCTAACTCGTGTCACGAAATTCTTCCTTCTGTTACAAGAAGATATTTGAATTCATGTTAAGATTAGTTTGCATCTATACTAAACCAATTCTTTGTTTCAAATTTAGTTAATGCGAGTTTTAAAACCACAGTTACCCTGCAAGTCAGAGCCCCTTTCCGACCTACGCAGGCTTCGGGGGAAAGTGGGCTCTGCCAACAAACTCGATATTTCTTTTTAAGCTTGCGTGAACGGTTGCCAAGATACTATTTTGGGCCCAGGCTCTAACGCGTTACTTGCTATTTTCCTGCTAAAGTGTGTTCATAAACTAGAACTTGTTTAACCAGTTTAAAACCTGACTGACTCGCCCCAAACTTGGAGCGAAGATCGAGTTTGTTGGCAGAGCCCACTTTCCCCCGAAGCCTGCGTAGGTCGGAAAGGGGCTCTGACTCGCAAGGTAAGCCACAGTACGATTTTAACCAAACAAGCCGCCAGCCAGGTTCATCGTGCTAGCCCGATTCATGTAAACAGCCTCTTATATGGTGCGTGCACTGCTTTGAGAGGTTTGTTGATTGATTTTTCTGTTCATGGTAATTTGTAGGTATCTGACGGTAAAGGTATCAACAGCAACTCTTCACAAAGTTTTCGCCGTAGTTCGCGTGAGATGATTCCAAGTACTGACTTGGATAGTGAAAGTGGAGTTTTGGTCGGTCATCCACTGTACTTCACTGATGAGAAAGAATCACTTAGTTCAGAATCGTTGAGGTTTGATTTTCAAATTGATAATTAGTGATTTATATTGCGCATTTCTTCATGACGTAATGATCGAATGCGCATTACAGTGTAGAACAGAATAGATGAATAGGTATAGCTATATATTTACAATACATGAAGTAGTTATTAAGATGAAGGTGTTCATTTTTACGGAGGGGGGAAAACTGGAGAACCCGGCGAAAAACCCTGGAAGCACAGGAGGAGAGACCAACTATGCTCTACTCCATGAATCGCAAGCTCGAGAGCGAGGGTTATTCTCATACGGCCACCAATCCAAGTACTAACCCCGTCCAACTCACTGACCTCTATATAACTGGACTGCGGGTGCCCCACGAAAAAATGGCCCGATTACACGCCATCAGGCGCCATCTTGTTAGGTCTGAGCCGCGAAATTGACCAATCACAGATGACCGACAGGACGCCATCTTGTTAGGTCTAAAATTAACCAATCAGCAAACCAGAAAATCAAAGATGGCGCCGTTCAATTGGGGACACTTCGTGCAATACAAAAGTATCGTGGACCCGCAGTCCAGTTATATAGAGGTCAGTGGTCCAACTGCAGCTTAACTTTGGACTACAGTGATGAGAGGCAGCGCCCTAACAGCACACGCTGCCTATGAAGCGAAAATTATTATTGTCTTAAATGAAAGAACTCTAAAAACAACAAAGTAACATCTTTTGAAGATCTTCGTTTCCGTGCCTCGTTGTTGAGATATTTCAATTTTTTTGATATGCAAATTAAACACTTTGACGTGACACGTGTATAATGAGTTACCAGAGAATGTTCTGTATCTTTGCTATTATCAAACGAAATCAATAAAAAATCTGTATGTCTAATGCTGTATGCGAAATAGACACAGGATTGGCTTCGAAGTGATTTCGTTTGATAATAGCAAAAATATAGATAGAACTTTCTCCGACAACTCATTATACACGTGCACTGACCTGTATATAACTGGACCGCTTGCTCCTATTATCTTTGAGTTATGAAAAGTGTGGCCATTTGAACGTGGCGTCAAATGGCGAATTTGAGTCCTTCTGCTCATGGTAGACAACACTGACCGCGATTTTGACTGGATTACAGACGCAGGTTTTATAAAATATCCCGTGAAAATGAGGGGGAAAAATCCGTGACTCGCTGATATTTTCAAAGATAAACACAACAAATCTTTTTTGAAAGGTTAAAAAAGGTACAGAAATAAATACACAAAGCAGTTATATTGTTAATTCCTGTCGGTTACTCGGTTTTGTTGCTGCATAAGTTATATTTATTACATTGTTTTTGTTGCCGAAATGAAGAAGGTACAACTGAACTGACAAGTGAATGACAGGCCGGCAATTCAACAGCTTGTATTTTAATACTTTTCGTAGGATTTCGGCACATTTTAGTACTTTTCGAAAAGGATTTTATAATAAGCTTACTGTTGTAAAACATCAGTATTTCTCGTTGTAAAACATATCAAATCTTGCGAAAAATTCTGTCCTTATGTTGAAATGTTCCAGTGAGTTTGAAATCTGAACCAGAAGGGCCAGTGAAGGAAACAAATACGAAGTAAACATAACTGTTAAGCTTTTTAAAACTTAAACCCGAAACATCAATCAAATACTGAAAAACGTACGATGTAAAACATTTATTTTGTACTTCGACAGACTACATTGAAAGTTTTAATTAACTGCACTTACTATAAGCTGGTGTTCTCCAGGTGTCACTAGTTGCCAACAACGGAGCGTAAAAATATATTAAACTGAAAAAACACGGCCAGTTTAGATCAATTTTCAAACAGAGAAAATTTTTTTTACGAAAGAACAGCATAAAACGCCTACAGACCAGTGTCAAGCACTTGTCAGTGGCTGCTCCCATGAGCAGAAGGACTCAAATTCGCCATTTGACGCCATGTTCAAATGGCCACACTTTTTTGGCAAGAGCAAGTGGTCCAGTTATATACAGGTCAGTGTACACGTGTGATGTCAAAGCGTTTAATTTGCATATCAAAGAAACTGAAATATCTCAACAACGAAGCACGGAAACGAAGATCTGCAAAAGATGTTACGTTGTAGTTTTAAGAGTTCTTTCATTTAAGACAATAATAATTTTCGCTTCATAGGCACTTCAAGAACACTTTGAAATTTAAATAATGAAAAATGGCTTTTACATGACTTTTATATCTTATTCTTTTCTTGAGTTGTTGATTTTTTATGTAATTGGAGCTCTCCCAAATGCAGTCATGAAAAACTGGAGTGAGTTTTCACTTCACACTCACTTTAAGCCCTCCGAGAAATTTCATTAAGTTGACAGCATGTAAGTACTGACTTTTGTTTGAAACGCTTGACGGAACTCCACTAAAACAGCCGCCAACATCGTCAATATCATCCTCTAACGCTTCACCCAAATTTATTTATGTCGGGGAAGTAATTGTTCGCTTTAATTTCTCCATTTTTCCAATTTTATCACGATTTCTTTCAAACTCCAGTTGTTTTTTAATGATTGGTCTTTACTGCGCTCGGAAACCAATCAGATTGCAGAAAGACTGCGTTAACTTAAGACAGGTCACCAAAACGGTTGTTATTTTGTAAGAATGCTCTAACTTCAAGAATTTTGGCAAGTTACTCTTTGTGATTTGGAATTAGGTTTATTTTTGAAACTGGTTGAATTGATTTTTTAGTATTGGCCAAGTAAGAAGCGACTTTGTTGGTCTGCTTGAACCTATTCATGTTGTAAACTCAACATCATCAATTGAAACTAAACAAGACGAAGGAAAACAAGATATTAACAGCAAGAAACCAGGCAAAAAGAGTGTACAACAAGAAAGCAGCAGCTGTGAACCGTCTGACAAACTTCACCCTAGTTTTCTGAAGAGAGTAATCAGGTCTGAAATGAGGAAATTTATTAAGGTGCGTACTCATAGTAATTTTTGTAACACACATGCTTTATATGTCTGTATATTTTAGTTGGTTGATGCATGATTGGTTGGCTGGTTGGTTGATGCATGGGTTGGTTGGTTGATTGGCACTTCATTGGTGCCCAGTGTATTGGTTGACAGGTTGGTTGTAGGTGAGTTTCTTGGTTGACTGGCTGTTGACTGGTTGTTGTTGCATGGGTTGGCTTGTTGGCGAGTTCATTGGTGACCAGTGAGTTTGGTTGATTGGTTGGTTGGTTGGTTGGTTGGTTGGTTGGTTGGTTGCTTTATTCGGTTGATTGGTGGGTGAGTTGGTTGGTTGCAATTGGGTGGGTTGTTGGATTGGTTGGATGGATGGATAGATGGATGGATGGATGGTTGGTTGGTTGGTTGGTTGGTTGGTTGGTTGGTTGGTTGGTTGGTTGGTTGGTTGGTTGGTTGGTTGGTTGGTTGGTGGTTTGGCGAGTTCATTGGTGACCAGTGGGTTAGTTGGTTTGTTTGTTTGTTGTTAGATTGGTTTGTCGGTTGTTTGGTTAGTATAAGCTAGTTAGCTACTGTATACTCATGCTATGGTTGATCCCTTTATTTATTTATTTTTACGGTTAATGTTAAAGTGTTTTTTATTTATTTTTGTGTTTTCTTCTAGTCTCAGCAAGCTCAACAGAAATCACAATCTTCAGCAGGTAAGAAATAGTTTAATACATCACTTACTAAAAGAAGAGATATTTGATCGGTTTTCTTTTGCTATTTGATTTTTACAGTGGAAACAACGGAGGACGACATTTTAAGTGAGACATTATCTAGGGTGAGTATCTTGTACTGAATCGATATCATTTTTGTTGATTGTATTCCAGAAAAGATAAATATTGTGGTGGAAATGTAGTGAATATATGCTAAAACAATAGTAGGACACGACCACTTAACTTCAACTTGATATTTGATCATGTTAAGGGCTAACGTCACATGCTTTAAGCAAATCACTTATGGCTTTAAACAGTGCATGGCCTGGAACCTTGGTTTGGGTGTCTCATAGTAACTAAAAGTGATTTTGTTTGACTTAATTATCAACAGCAGTAAACAAACAAAAACACAACGATTTCGAGTCCAGTATGAGTTTAAAGTTGAGCTTTCACTTGTATAAAACGAATTATATTACTGTTTTATTATAGACCCAATAATACAAGCAAATTATCGATTTTTATCTTATTTATTTCAAGCGTTCAACTATGTTTCCTCCATTGCTCTAGTTTACCAGTAGAAGAACGAATCAGAGTACGCAATGACTGATATGTTGTTTAAACAACGTTCATATCTTTAATTAAGGTGCCTAGATAGGAAAACGCTATGAAAAATTGCACTTCTTTTTCTAAAACTTTCTCTTTTTAAAATATTTGTGCCTCATTCTAGTGGAATGCATAGCCCTTGTGCAATATGATTTCTCTTTTCCGAACAATATGGACTGTCTAGTACTTTTCAATACTCAGAAGTATGGAACATTCACTAGTTTGACATTGTATTTTTTATGAAAATTAAGGACGGAAAGTCTTCATTATTAATAAAACAGAAGCAGAACGAAAGAATAGCAGACAGAAAGAAAGCTCGGAATCGCTCACATCATCCCAGCAGTTCATCACGGCGCAGAACTAGTACGAGAAATAAGCCAGAAGTATGGAAAGATAGCCGTTTATCACGCCATACATCTAGTACGTGGAGCAGACCACAAGAAACAAATGATAGCAGCTTATCAGGAGATAAAACTAATATGAGAGACAAACCAGAAGAACAGACTGGTAGTGAGTCTTCGCGAAAGCCGGTGCTTTCTAAGGATGACAGAACAAACCACATTGTAAGTGACCATCCCTCAAGCTATCCTGCTCAGCCGATGATCCATGAACATCAAATTCCCGCAACTCCTATGAATGGATGGCCATTTTGGTACCAGGCTCCTTTCCCAGTTGCTCCTCCGTGGCTATGGCCAAACACCATTGCATCCAAGATGAGTGATGATAAAGGAATTCAAGTTTGTACTGAAAGGTCAGCGGAGACAGGTCAGCAAGACAATCATGAGCTAGCGAGTGACACAAAGGAAGTGGAGAGTGAAAACAAGAATGCTAAAGAAACAATGGACGTTGTGGTGGAAGTACTACCCGATACGCAAAAAGAAGACATTAAAGATACAGTTAATCATGTTGCTGTACAGACAGATAAGCACAATGATAGCCAAGATGAAATACACAAAGATAATCCTGGGAAGGAATTTACTCATGACGAGCAAGCGCCATTACTTCCACCAGACAAATACGACCAAGATAAGGATGCTAGGTATGTAGTATCCTGAAATATACCATGTAAGAGTCACAACAAGACAACTATAGGTATTATTACCTATCTTTCGAAAGTTATTTTCGCTTTTGACTGACTAAAGTTCTCTGGTTTGTTTTGAAAAAAAAAGTAAGCCTATTTGGTGATTGTCGAAACGAAACAAAAATGGACAAATGACGTCAGTGATCTAAACACGCACTGAAAGCCTGGGAAATAGTTGTAGCGATCAGAGGAGATTTTTCTCAATATCGATATAAAATAGACCTTATTCAAAAATAGCCGGCTAATTAAAGTTCTTTTATATACATATAAGTTAGCCCTTATGAACTCGTTTTCATGTGGGAAATTCAAAAGAATTTTTACTTTAAAACGAGGTCATAAAGGCTAATTTATATGCACATAAAAGAATTCTAATTCGGCGGCCATATTTGAATAAGGTCTATAGCGGGAAAATAGCAAAATTTTTGAATGAGCAATAAAACAATTATTGAAGTATGTACGAATATTTGTGAAAACCTCTAGCTTATTCAGTTTCATCCAATAATTGCTCAGATGTGCCTTCATTATACCGATCAGTGGGTATAGATCAATTTCTTGTCAGTATTGATTGGGGATGTATTTCAAAACGTCAATATTTATAAACTTATTTTACGGCTAATATACACGCGAACTCAACCTCGTTCTCAGGGCCTTTTTAAAATTGGGAGGGCGGGAAAAAGCCCTGGCATCGGCTGGTCACAGCACCCAAAAATACTGGGTAAAAATACTGGGTGTAATAAATTAGCAAATTTAGTTTAGCATGCAAAATCATTCTGAGTATTGCAGCCCTGTGGCAGAAGTTCATTGTAATGGCGGTCACATTGAGGTTATTTAATCATTAACTGTCATAAAACTATATGTATAATTACGTTTCTCGAGGAATGTTTAAGAAAAGAAATCAACCAATGAAAATGCAGAGTCCTTCAGCCGATGCCAGGGGCCTTTTCCCGCCCTCCCAATTTCAAAAAGGCCCTGGGAACGAGGATGACGCGAACTCTGAGTTGTGTTCAATTTCGTAGTAAAATATGTCATAAAAGTAATGTTTTTCTTCCCTTTTAGGGATAGCGTACAAGAAATAAGAAAAGAAAAAGACATCTTCGAAGAGCAACTTTCTTCAAATATCGTGCGGCAAACGACAAATGCGACAAACGCTTTCAAAGAAGTTCAGCAATCAGGGAATTCCAGAGATGCGACAACGCATGCGCCGGGTGTTTTCCAGGGAAAATTATCTGGTCAATATTTTCAAGAAATAGAAAATGGAGACCATTTTGGTGAATTCACCATTCCTATTCTTAAAATCCCCCCAGAAGTCAGTAGCCCCACTTCTTCGGTGTTACCGTTCAAAATTGCTTGGCCAGATAAAACCGTTGAGACAAATACACTTGAGCAACTCTCAGAAATGCCATTGTTACAGCTTGATGATTTGAAAGAACGATCTGAAACCAAAGACTTTGTACCTTTTCCACCTCCAGTAACGAATGTTAGAAACGTCGAAAGTTTCCCGCTTCTCAATTTGTCGACTTCAAACGAGCGAGGCCCGAATTTAAGAAATTTTCGTTTCCTAGAAGTGCCGTTGAACCAAAACTTGGAATTTCCTTTACTCTACCTTCCAGAAGCAGAGAAACACGCGTTGAGTCTGTCAGCAAGTGTCTTCGTGGAAAAAGATAAACGAACTACATCAAAAAAGAAATCCAGGCCAAGTGACAAGAAAGCAGCAGAAGCAATGTCTATGGAAACGAGAAATGAAACAATGAATGCCAGGTATGTCATAACACATATTGGAAAATCGTGTATATTTTTATGATTATTGAACGAAATTATACTTGAAACTTTGCGTGTGGATTCAGACTACTAAACGTTTTAAGTTTTTTGGTCGCCATGGTAACAAATTATTTCCGGAATTAATTTCTAAAACAAAAATAAGTGTTTTCTCTTTCGTGCCAAACATTTTGGGGTGGGGTTGGTACTGGTTGGCAGAAATTATTGTATTATTGTTATACAAGATTTTTAAACTGAAGTCGCTCTTTTTATAGTGGCTGCACCTAATGTTGATATTATATTTGGTTAGGGCAAGAAGACGGCACCTTGTTAAAGACAGTGCCGTGTTCAGACAATCAAACGTAAAGTCAAACCAAGAAAGAAAATCATCTTTGCCGAAACAAACTTCCAGTGAAAGTCATTCATCAGGAGTAGAGCCTCGTGGCACAGTCATAACAGTACAACCTGTTCAGAACTCTGCTTCGACGAATGACGCAACGAAGAAGAAAAAGTCGTCGTCGAAAAGACGTGATAAGTTACGTGAATTAAATAACATCATCCGGGATCTTGAACGTGATATAAGTGATGAAAGTGATTTAGTTTTATCAGAAGTATCTGACCTACTGAGTCAAGAAATGAAATACGAGAATTTCGAAAAGAAATCAAAACTTGTAACGAGAGATAAAACTGCAGCAAATAGCAAATATAGAAGCAGGGAAGAAACTCTTGAAAGTACAGTTAAAATAACTGGCAAGGAATTTAGCCGCGTTGATCCTAAACCTTCAACTATTTCCAATCTTTACAAGCCTTCTGCAGTTTCCGCTCGTGATATTCACTCCGAGATTCCGACGACTGTTCCCGAGGAACCGTCGACTTCTGACGCTAAAGTTGGTACAGTAAATATTCTTCGGTTGCCAGTTTCTATTCAAACAGATGCTGTTTTGCAGGCACATCAACTAAATTCCCACACTTTTAATGACTTACCACAGAGCCCTAGGGCTGTAAAAACAAAAGAACTCAGTGTCCAAACAGATTTGAATGAAGTAAGAGGAGAAGACAGTCACTCTAACGTATGTGATGCTGGAACTAACACCAACAATTATACTCCTGTGATCAAACAAGACCAGCCTGTAAGTAATGTTTCTCATGTTTAAATAAGCTATACGTGTATATGTATGTAAGTTCAAGCTTATTCATTCTTAACAAAACGACTTGAAGACTCGTGACGAGACAAGATCGCTAGCACTGCTACCTCGTCCCAGTCTTTAACTCGTTTTGTTAACGGTGAAGGGGTGGAGTATGATGAGACAGTAGACAGTAGACAGTAGACAGTAGACAGTAGACAGTAGACAGTAGACAGTAGACAGTAGACAGTAGACAGTAGACAGACAGTAGACAGACAGTAGACGTTATTTGACAGTTGTTTAAATGGCAACTTATTTTTCTCTGTAAGTTACAGTGCAAGGCCAGACTATTGCATGTGCTTTGTCTAACGTTAGACGATTTTACTCGTTAAGTGGTGACCTTTCAGAAATCCAACCAGTAATTAAGAGTTAACTATGTTTTCATGAAGTGAAGCAATGTTGTGTAGTGGAGCGTAGTGTGGCTTGGCGTGAGGATGAGGTGCGGTGAATTGCATGTTTCATACACCTCAACTATATATATATATATATACAGTTGAATATAGGCTTCTTACAATACAAGTGTCACTCGGTCCTGCCCAATTGTTAGCTCAATCCTTTCACGCATGGCTTCCCAAGACTTCTTCCCTTGACGAGTAAAATCGTCTGGTGTTAGACAGAGTGAAAAGATAAAGTTGTTCCACAACAACAATGCACATGAAAGGGTTAAGGGTAGAGAAGCAAGTCCGATTAAATTATAGGTGGCGCTTGATAAGCCTAACTGCGTTGAGATAAAGTGAAAATGGTTGAAATGAATGAGATAAAGCTCTCTGGTGAGATGAGATGAGATTTGATGAAATGAAGTACGGCGATGTGAGGTAGGATGGGGGTAGGAACAAGGTGTGAATAGAGTAAATTACCGCTAGTACGTTAATATGAAGTGTAGGTTTGGATAGCTTGAGGTGAGAATTGGCGAAGTCCGATATGATAGGAAGAAAAGTGGTGAGGTACAGGTAAAGTATGGTACGCTTTATGTAATATTTTAAACATGAGCAGCAGTGTTTTACACGTATACTGCGAATGTTTTGAATAGCTTCAAAAACGACTCAATTGGTAAGTTCATTGAGAAACAAGGTAAATTGTCTAAACCGAGAAATTCAAGGCTAACGTTTATATTCAGATATGTGCAATGCGTTGAAGTAAAGTCAGGTTTATATAAACAAGTCGACAAAATATTTCGTTTCAGGAGAAAAGCATCTTCCCACGTCTTCCTCCAGATGTATTCCTAAATCTTGATGTTGAGAACAATGCAAGGGAACGAAATTTACCATCCAGCAGTGAAGATAAAAACACAGTGGAAGAAGCGAGGGAGGAAAGTCCAAGGATGTTTATTAGTGTTGCAGATATTGGACAAGACGCCGTGAGAAGACAGATACAAGAACAAAATGTGACATTGAGAAGTGATAATGTTGGAAAAAAGAAACATTTTGAGAGTCAAACTGAACAGAACTTAGAAGGTTGGTCGCGGTAGATTAGGTGAAATATAGTAAGGTTTGATATGAGTCTAACGTTTCGAGCGAAGGCCCTATTACCCACCCAAGAATTGCTGTAGTTCTAGTCGGCAGACAAGAGATTTCAGCCGGCACCAGCCAGCGGCCAGACTCGGCGAGTACTAGTACTGACGAGTGACGATTATGTGACAGTCGGCAAAATTGAGCGTACACCCCTCCCCCCCCCCCCCTCCTGCAAAATTTTCTGAGGACGGCCCTGTACAAGATAATATGCCCTCTTGTTTTCAGCGTATTAAAATCCTGACGATACATTTGTATAGCGAAGGCCCTACGTTTCTCTGTGACGAAGGGCCTTCGCTTGAAACGTTAGACTCCTATACGTTATCTGTTTCGGCAGTATATCAAACCTTACTATACTTCGATTGGTGTAGATATAGGGCCGTTGAGACGAGAGCCTATATAAGACGTGACTTATACAGGTGCGCCTTACATAAGACGAAAAACACCCGTATATAAAAGGTACGGCGTTTTTGAGCAAGCCACGGCTTGTGTAAGACGCGAGCAAACAGGTCTCTGTATCTTTTATACAAGTGTTTTGCGTCTTATGCATGTAAGGCGCGTCTTGTATTGTAAGCCATCGCTTATAAACTCTCGTATAAAGCTGGTTTTCGACTAGGCGGTTTTTTTCGCGCGAAGCGACTTTTTCTTTTGTCTCACGAGCTCTGAGCTGGAACTAATCAGAAATCTATTGAATTCGAACAAAAGAAAGTCGCTTCGCGCGAAACAAATCGCCTAGTGGAAAACCGGCTTAAAAGGCCTAAATGTGAACTGTAGGCGTGACGAAATGAGTTTCTAGGAATTAAATTGGTTGACTAAAAGCCACTGAACTGAAGCAATACATTAACATTTAATTCTGGATTAGTAAAAAGTTTTTAGACAACATTCTGTGGTCGACTCAGTGGCAAAAGATAGGGGATTCAAACAACTGAAATTTGATTGATGAAGCGTTTTTAAACAGAACTCAGTTTACTAGCTACTACCATGGTTCATTCAATCTATAGGATGAATAATGAGGGAGGAACCTTTTCCTTTATATAGCTTGACCAGCCCCTCGCCCCTAAAAATGTGTATTATATAAAGTAAAAACTGCAGAAAAATTTCTTGCAATTTAGGCATTGAGAAACCAAAAATTGAAACATTTTAAATGTTCCTTATCGTGCAGCGACGAGTGAAGTGCTAAAATATTGTTACTTAATTTGTAGGTCATGAAGCAAACATTGCAATTCCTAGATTATCAATTTACTCCGACTCTGAGGTCTTGCAACCTCATGAAACTGTTCACAAAGGAGATCCGACAACAGTGGACGCGTTTTCTTCATTAGATTTACAGTCAACTGGGTTTGTATCATCAACAATAGTTATTAAAATACAGTGATTTTGCCGTGTCGATACAGTTAAAGAACATAGACTATATGACTGTCATAAGTGATGTTCTTTGGATTTTCTTTCTTCTATATTTTTTTTATAAATAGGTTTTGTGGAAACACCACGTAAAATATTTCTTTGCTAAGCTTTCGGCCTGTTGACTCAGGCCTTCATCAGAGCAATGACAACAAGCTGTTGGCTCACGTCTCATAAAAAATTTCGACGTGAGCCAACAGCTTGTTGTCATTGCTCTGATGAAGGTCAACAGGCCGAAAGCTTAGCAAAGAAATATTTTACGTGGTGTTTCCACAAAACGTATTTATATTACATTATCGCCATGAAAACTTTCAAAGAATTAATTATTTTTTTGTTTGATAAAGTGTGTACCCGGTTGCCTTTCGAGTCAGTACTGAGAAGCAAGCCCAAAAATTGTCGAAGGAAAGACTTTCACAAAGACTGCAAGAAATGAACGAACAATTTGATGTGATTGACCGTCTCACAAGCAACATGGACAGAGACTTGCAGCGTTCTAATATGGTATGTACTGTGTGTTTTCTATATATTGTCCATGTATCCCGCGTGTAACGGAGATTATCTTATGGTAAATTTCATAGTCAAATTATAAAACGAATTGTGATGTATTAAAATTTGCATATTTTTTTAAAATTTTATAATCCAGTTAGGTATTAAATACGGTATGGTATTATATGTTGTAGTAGGGTATGGTGTATTTATGGTATACTATGGTAATGTGTTGTGTATGTGGTATGGTGTGGTGTGGTATGGTATGGTACGGTGTGGTACTGTGTGGTATGATATGGTTGGCAAGGTACAGTGTGGTATGTTTGGTGGAGTGTAAAATTGATCTTGATATTGTTAAAATGGTGATACTACACCTGTTTCTTTTGTTTTTGTTTTAGTTATTACGAACGATTGACAACTTAAATAAAGTGACAGATCATGTTTCTTCAGAAGAAAAACAAACACATGCCATAGATCAGTCTGTATTCAAAAACGAAAAAAGACCAACACCCAACATCGTTAATCAGCGTGATGCGTTCAAAAACGAAAGAAAGCCTGTATGGCAAAATCCTCCGTGGACCAATAAACCGATAGAAAAACTGACAGAATTAGTTGATAACGAAAACACAGGTATGTGACAATGTATTGTTATACATTGCGTTATTAGTCAGAAACAATTCTGCGATACGTTGTTTTAACGTTTTTTCTGAAAAGTACTAGACAAAAATCAACGAGACAGGATCAACGAGAGGATCAACGAGATACGAATGTGAAAACTATAATTAATTAATTAGTTTATTTATTTATTTATTTATTTATTTATTTATTTATTTATTTATTTATTTATTTATTTATTTATTTGACAGAGATAAAGAAACTTGATTCATTCGAAGCTAAAAGTGCTGATGACAGTGAAGTGGAGAGTATGGGTCATATTGAGGACACCAAGGACACAAGAAGCGATACAGGACAGGAGTCTGGATCAAACAGGGAAAGTAGGAGAAGTAGTATATCGAGTATTCCGACGGAACCGAGACCAAGGGAGAATACTGAACTTCCTAAGTCTACAACTCCAAGATACGATACAAGTTCTTCAAGGTAAAAATACCCAGCTAGATGAACGGATAGAATGACTTGGGGTAGTATTTGTGCATCTGGAATGCATTTAGTTTGGTTGTGTCCAGTTGGGACGGGTACAGTTTGTATGGGTGTACTGCAGTTGGAAGAAGTGTAATTGGATATTGTAATCGCCCGTAGTTGGATCGTCTGGTTGAGATGGGTGTATTTTGAGTGAGTGTGGTCTACATTGATGTAATTTGGATGAGTGCAGTTGGGGGTTGTGGAGTTGGGGTTGTGTGCAGTTGGGATGGCTGCATGTGGAGTGTAGTTTAGGTATCTGTAGTTAGGTCGTGTAGTTGGGATAGATGAATTTGAGGTGTGTGTGGTTAAGATGGATGTAGTTACTAATCATTGTCGTTGGGGTGGTTCTAGTTGAGGTGGGTGTAGTTTAGATGGGTTTAGCTTTTAATGATTGTAGTAATGATAAGAGAGGATGAAATGGATGATAAAAAACAATTTTTACGTTTTTTTAAATTAAAACTGTCACTTTAGTGTCGTATATTTTAAAATTGTATTCTTTAAAAATGTCACCTACTAAAGTGTTAAAAAATTATTGAATTATGGTATTTTAAATAATAATTTGTTTCATTTTTCGTTAGGGGGTTGACATCAGTTGTTGCACCAGATGTGCTGAATCGTTCACGAGAGAAATTAAAAGAACTTTTGGCGACTTCAACAAATTCCGCCATTGCAGATTTGAGGTTCTTTGTATTTTGCTTCATATACCACGAAGAAACCATGTTGCGGCTTAGCATGCTAATTTGGTGGTACATTATTTGGTTGCCTACCATCTCACTGTGACGCTATTCAGTGTTTCGATTCACGATTCCACTGTAGTACCATACCATAGTATGGTGTAATATGTTACTGTGGTACCATACCATGTTGCGGTTTACCTTGTTACTTACCATGTCGTGGTTTACCATGCTACTGTGGTACCATGCTGTGTTGTGGCTTACCTTGCTACTCTAGTACCATACTACCTTGTTACTTACCATGTCGTGGTTTACCATGCTAATGTGGTACCATACCGTCACTTTATGTTATCAACCATGTTGTCAATTGAAAGATTATAACTTCAATTTCCATTTATAGTACTTGTTTTAGGCCCTAGTCAACTGATACCGAATTATTCTCGTACACGATTATTTTTTATACCAGTTAAGCGTTACCGGTAGTTACTTATTCTACGGCGGGTATATATTTTCTAATTAAAATAACATTCGGTGATACTGTATGTCGGTAGGCCTTTAAAAATCATGCAAATGAGTTGTATTGTGTAGCTATGGGTAGATGTGTAGATAAAAGAGATTGAATTTAATGATATCTGTTTTCTCATCAGAGTTCGAGATAAAACGCCTCAGAAACAACAAGAATTGAAAGAATGGATGACAAAGAAACGAAAAATCCGTCATAGGGAATGGACAGACAAATTAAATGAACAAAGACAAGCAGAACACAACCCATTTCAAAGCAAATCACAAGCAGAAGAAGTAAGAATAAATATATTAATTTCTGTAAATAGAGGGTGGGTAAAATAAATCATTTTTGCATGAAACAAAATGGAAGATTCTACTAAGTTACCTCAATATACATACATGTCAGCCATGCATGAGTGCTAACAATTTTTCGTTCAAACAACCATACGAATACCTACACCCGTTATACATTAGTTATGTCATTTATTTTTTTACAGGCCGTTGTGTCGTCGAAGAAAATAAAGAACGTTGAAAAAGAGCGTAAAGACAATCGAAGGTACTCTTTGTAAAGAAAGCGATTTGTATAGGTAATAGCATGGTTTCGAGTGCAATTTGGAAAAAACATGCTCGAGTGAGTTTTTCAAAGACTATCACGAGTGCATGTTTTTTTCAAATTGCACAAGAAATCATGCTATTACTTATAAAGAGAATCTTTCTAATCAAAACGCTTTGTTCAAATAACATACATGAAAAAAAAATTAACAGGAAGAGCTTTTTTTCTAGTAAAAAATGATTTTTGTGCAAGTTTTAAAAATTACAAAATTTACACTGTATTTCATTTTTCTGCACTGAATTACCCTAAAATTGCACTCCCCTCAGCCAATCAGAATTGAGAAATGTTTTCATGTATATTATTAGCATCATTATTTCACTCCATCGAAAGAAGATTCGTTGGAGAAAATACTAAACGTTAGACCATCTACAATCAGTATTTCGCCGTACACCATGCAATCTGGATTACTTTAATTTCTGCATTTCTCTCCTGCTTACGCAACACACTATACTTTCATTTCTTATGAAAATAACCACAATGAGCCACGTTAAGATTGATCATGATAACATTAATTCAATTTATCCCTTACTTAACCCTTTATCGCCTAGTGGCCACTCCATTGACGAGTAAAATCGTCTGGCGTTAGAAAATAAAGTTTGTTTGATATGCAAATAACCCCCATGCTTCACTCTGGTGATTTTACAATAGAACTCGTACTGTGTGGCGTATGCATGTGGCGATATGCAAATAGTTGCATATCAAACAAACCTTATATTCTCAAGAACGGAGTGAGAGATGGAAAAACTGAAAAAGATGTTACTTTATGATGTAAAGAGTTCTTCCAAATGAGACAAACTTTTTCATTTAATATACCCTTTAAACCAAGATTGTTCTTGAATGTTGTTATAGAGCTCAGAAGAAGGAAGATGTAGATGAACGACTGATGTCCGCTTATGATCTCATCAACGAAATGGTAACAGAACCTGTGCCAAAAGCACCAATTATTACCCATGATCCTACACAAACTGCACGCCGTAAAAATGGCGGGAAAGCCAACAATCGATATAAAGACAGTCGAAGGGTCAGCGGTAAACAACCAAGAACAAAGAGGAAAGTTAGAAAAACAAATATTGGAGACGTGAATTTCGACAGATTTGACACCCAGAGAAGGAAAACTAAAGAAAGTAGTTTGAGTGGTTTGAACAGTCAACGTGATTTGGGTCAAACTAAAAATGCTCCTCTTTACGATTACGATATTGAGGATTCTGGTCGACATTTTATAACACGGAAAAGCTACGAAAAATATCAAAATAAAATGTCAGGAAGTTACGATTTCGAGCGAAGTTTGTCGTTTGGAAGAAATAATATGTTTGATGTTAAACATTCTTTTGATTCACGTGTTGATGAACTAATAGATGATGTTTCATTGGCTGAAACACTTGATCAAAGAAAACTAGATCACTTGGATAGTCTGCTCAGTGGAGACAGCGAATTACGAGAACTTTTGAATGATGTAATTATAGAAAGAGACAAACCTCGTCACGATATGCTGACCAGAAATGATGACGTAATTTCCATAACCTCTAGAGTTTCGTCCAATGGGATTGCTAGAAATAACGAGAACAGACTGGAAACTAGGAACCAGGTTGAGAGAAAGGGAACGATGTTTGGGACTTTTAGAGTAGCACCACAGCGTGATGAAAATCAACGAACTAAGTACTCTGCAGAAAATTTACTCCCCGACACTGAATCTGGTAAGTGAAACATTTTAATGGGATATATTCAAGGTTTTCGGCATTGCAAGGTTTTGCTCAGATTGTAGTGCCAAATGATTCCCTTTGGAATATTTTTTACTGATGCGAAGGGAAAAGTTATATTTTTCCTTACACATTCTCATCGTTTATGGAAGAACTTGAGTGGCAAAACTCACTCTCATAACTTCACTCTTTGAAAGAGCAAAACAAAAACACTGCATGAATTGCAAGAGTAGGTATGTGTGTGTGTGGGGGGGTTCTTGGTCTTGTTGGGTCATTTTAATGTTAATTACTCGCAGTCGATCTGTATCTGATTTACTACGGCTCGCTTGCAGCTCACCCTGTAAATCAGATACAGATCGCTGCTCATGCTTTCTCTATTACTTATACACTTAACCACTATGATTTTATCTTGATTAATTATACTCAATGCTCAGTCAAGAAAATATCGTTTATGTAACAATTATATGTATTGGCGACTAATGTATATGCATGTGTAGTGTAATTATTTTGAACTGCAACTTCTTCTAAGAGCAAAAGCTGAACATTTCTTTTTCAAACAGCAAACAACTGGAATGATGTGGATAACCTGGAAATGTCAGACGAAGTTGCTGCACTTTTGGTATGTATTGGTAATCCCTTCATGGGCGGCGTCACTTTTTAGCGTTGGAAAAAGTAAAAGAAAATTCCCACAATGCGCGTGCGTCGCTGAGATTGTGTGATTCAGTTTCACCATTGGCAGTACCGGGTAACACTTATTGTATGATAATTTATGGTGATTGTCAATGAGATCTTCATAATGGTATACAGAGTATTCATAAAGATGGCTGACAATTTATATTCTTTAATTTATAAGCATTTAAATTAGCCTTTCCAGCCTCGTTCTTGCGCAAAAGTTCTTTTCAAATATAAACACAAGAACGAGGTTCGGCGTAAAGAATATATATTGGAGCTAATCTTTATGAATACGGTGCATGTATAACGCATGTTCAGGCGCTGTTTTTCTCCTTTAGGCTGAAGCCAAGGCTGCTGTTGGTGACGACTTTTCAGGAACAAGCGAAGTTGGAGATATTGACTGGAACGAAGTGGATAATGTCTTACAAGAAAATTAGAAATCATACAATGCAAGTCAATTCAATTCCGACGTTTTCCTATTCATAACGCAAAGCAAAGTTATTTGAATATTGAAAATTAGCAAATCATATCAGACGTACATAAAAAGTTGTTTTTGCTGGTTTACGGCAAAATCCGTGTAATCTACTGCAGAATATAAGTAGCAAAGAATAATTTTCTCGTTTCCAGTGATTTAGTTGGAACCATGAATGCCCGCATTGACAATTTTTCTACCTCCAAGTAAAGTATTTTATTCGTTGACATGCTGACTCGAAAGATATAAAGTGAAAATTATATTGATACTAGAAATATGTTCATAACAATCTATTTATTAAATAAATATTTATAAATTGTGCTTATGGGACTAGAAAGTATCCACTACAACTTCTTCCCCTCTTCCCCAAGCACCCTTGGGTACGAGGCTGTTCCAGTGAGCTCTAGACTATAACGGTCGTCACTAATGAGTCGCTTTACTTTAATACATGCACATTTCTTTCTGCGCCAAGCTCTCTATACTTCCACCAATGAAATACCCCAAAAAGCCAATTTAGAAAATTTGTTCAAATTGGTCGCTGAACGAGAGCTTTCTAATGTAATCATATATATATATACATGAAAAAAATTGGCTAAGAGCAGTGCAGTTTTAAGGAAAAACAGTGCAATTTTTTGAGAGCCAATTACGTTCTACAATGACCAAAAGATTCTACAACGGATTTTGACGGATGGCATTTTCCAACCTCGTGCCCAGGCTCTTTCTGCACATAAACAAATATGGCGGCCAAGATTTGAAACGGAGAAGAACAATTCGTTAGATTTGAAGCTAATTACTATTGTCAAGTAAAGTAACCGCAAGAAAACTAGAAGATTTTTAGTTAGTAAACTTTCTGGAGTAGTGGTAGAAGAAGCAAAGCGTTTTTAAACAACCAAATATACGAGGAATGGACACTGGTGAAAGGGAACTGTATTAAATGTAAGTATAGTTGATTTGGACATTTTTTCATGTATATTATTAACAAGTAATAGCATGGTTTTACGTGGAATTTGAACAGATTGCACTCAAAACCATGCTATTACCTATCATAATACGACACGATGCAATTCGAATAATTTAAATAATAAATTCTTGACTTTTTCCAAAAATAATTTCGAATTGGATCGTTTTAAGTGAATCTTATGGTAATCTTATAGCTCGAAACAACCCTAACCCTTACCCAAAAAAGCCAATTCCAAAAATAACTTAAATCGGACCGTTTGAAATCAAGTGAATCATATATGGCGGTTGTCCCGCCTTTCAACTCTTAACTCAATATTTTGGCATTGTTTCCTTTATGCAAAAGTTTACATTATTGTAGAACGAAGCATTAACATTCCAGTCTCCAGAAACCATGCAGTTTTTGCACTTGCGTTAATTGTTGTGTATCACTGGTATCACAGACGTCACAAGGTAGTAACTTGTAAGAAGAAGTGAATTTTGCTGTATGCAGGTCATATCGCACACGAACCTAATGACATGCTTCCGTTGATCGTTGCGTGCCCCCCCCCCCCGTCCCCACTAGGTATATAGTAACTTTAACCATATTCTATTGAGAGATGGTCTGGGAACTCAGCTAAAGTGCAAACTTGTGCACGGTATGGACAATGTATTTTTGGTATATTAATGAGCAGTATGATAGTTTGAGTTCAATCGCTCAACCGTGTTATTTAAATATTCATAAGCAAGGTTTCTGCACGGTGAGGACCGTCACAGCTCATTATAGGCGCTTTGAAGTTTGTTGAGTTTCGAGACCATATCGTGATTGACTCTGCTTCAACAAGGAAGTGATATTCTTCTGTCAATCGGTTTGTACGTCACAAAAACACCATAAAAAAGCTTCAACAACCATCCAAGTGATATTCTTCCTTTAATCTTTGTGGTCACACTTTAGAGTTAAGAACGTCGTCATGCACGCAACAGTCTGCCGTTAGTTCATGTGTAGACTTCACCATGGAAAGGGTATTAACGCAGGTAAATCGAGCGCGTCTGCATGCGCACAGGCTAGTATCTGTCGAGCGTTAGTTTCTGTACATACTCCAGCAAGCATGAGACCTCGCCATGTGCAAGCCAGTTTGCCGTTAGTTTGTGCATAGAGCCTTAGAAGGTTATCATGTCCAGATTAAAACACTCGCCATGTGCAAGCCAGTTTGCCATTAGTTTGTGCATATAGAGCCTTAGAAGGTTTATCATGTCCAGGTTAAAACACTCGCCATGTGCAAGCCAGTTTGCCATTAGTTTGTGCATGAAGGTTTATCATGTCCAGATTGAAACCTCGCCATACACAAGCAATCTAATCTGCAGTTAGATCGTGGCACTCTTGAAATACGCTACAAGACAAAGGTTCTGGCAAATCAAATCTTGTAGATTGGACCAGCATTCTTCATGTTTCTTTTGAAGTCTTTCGACAGATTCCGCCAAGGTAGAGTCCGACGCAATTATTTCTCCATGAAGCTAAAAATGTTAGAAATGAATAAACGTTATTGCTAAAGAAATTTGAAACGAGATTAATCAATAACATAAATTATGGTACTGATTTCCTTTACGTTTTCCTCACAAATTATTAATGAGTTTTTGAAGTATAGTCGTTCCTCCACTTTCGTCATATCTTGTCAAGACAACCTACAATCCTGGCCAAAAGTCCTTGGGGCACCCCCACAATTTCAACCCTTTGATACACGCCCTGACTACCAAGCGCCATACAGGCTCGAAATCCCACCCCACCCCCCGATCAATGTTGCAAGAGTGTTCAAATCTTCAACATTGTATAGGGGGAGGGGGGGGGGGGGGGAGATAATGTCAACAAAGAAATTTTATAGAAAAAAGCTGTAGGTGTCCCAAAACTTTTGTCCAGAATTGTAGGCCTTGGGAGATCAGATGGGGGAAGGAAAACTTTAAACAATCACAATATTTCTTTATTGAAACAACTTTGTCAGGGTTGGAATATTGCTATATACATACACTGACGATTTAAACATTACCTTAAGAAATAGTGCCATATATCCCTGAGTTAATTCAAAATCTTTTCTTGACTCCAGCTGTCTGATTAAAAATTCCATCATATTTTGCATTAATATGATATCGCCTCCAGCATCTGGAGCGAGACAGTGAAACTCAGCGTCTATTGTAGAAGGACCTAAGCTCTTTAGCTTGCTCGAGAATGGATTATCTATATAAAGAGATACAGCAGTATATACTTGTAAATTACACAGTTGGAATAAAAAGCTGTTGAAAAGGTGGTGAACTGCCGAGAATAGTTTTTAAAACTAAATTGTTTAACTCTGATAAAGGGCTCCGTTCGAAACGTCAGTATTTGGTTATAAAAACTATTCTCGATCAGCGGTTTACCAGCAGTACCTTTTCACTTTTAAATTATAAAGCCTTGCATACACTGAAACGAGTTTCCAAAATACAATTTCTGAAAAGTCTCCAAAACTTGTTTTGCAAGATAGAACAGTGCTCTAACTTCAAAAATCAGAAATCCGTTAAACCAGTAATTAAACTCCTGCAGCAAACTAAAAAAACTGTATGAAAGATATATTCATTCTTCGTCATAATGACGTGCTAAAAGTCTTTTGGCAAAAAGCGTCGTGACGATATACGAGCGGTAAAGTAGTATACTTACAATCGCGTGTTGAAGTACATTCCACCAAAAGCTTTTGAAAATCTGAGTAATCCCCAAAATTGACAAGATTACTAACTTTAGACTTGCTGGTATTCTGGTAGGTCAAAAAGTAGAAAAGTTGGCAAAACGTCAAAGCTATTTCGTTTGAATAATGTCAGCATACCACTACTACAGCAAAAGATTTATTCTATACCTTAGTTTCCGTATCTTCTTGATCGATATCGAATTTCAACTCGACTCCAGGAACTGTAGGCAGGAAGAATGGTGCAGATTTTGGAGCTTTCGGGGGTTCTTTAGGTTTGTTGCGTCGCTACGGAAAAAGACAAAAAGAGTGGAGCCTTTCTGAAAAATGCTCGAAGAAATAAATATTTCAGATTAATCTTCAGAGAATCACGAAGATGTCAATTTTATTACCCGGGCTACCTGTGATAGGGTCAAGTATTAAATTCACTTCTGTGTCTTTTCTATAATATCTCACTAAAACAAATTCACTGTTTCAAATAGACTCGATGGCTGCGGTGAAGCAGCGGTCTGGTGCGAATTCAAACGCCACTCGAGTCAACAACCATTTCTGTTGATTTCGGTAATATAAGGCAACCATGAAATTCAATAAGGCCTGCTGAAAACACAACTGTAAACTACAAATGTAGCTTCTCTTGTCGTGGAACATATTTATAATATACCTTAATTATTTCCAAGTTGATCAAACTTCTCCATCGCGACTCAGGAAGTAATGAAAGTGTTACAAGTTCGTTAGAAATTTGATCTGGTGACTTGAATTCTTGATCTGTTGTTATTCCGGCATCGCCATCAGTTTTCTCGTCACATACCACATCACTTTCCATATCTACAAACAACATTGAATAGTTAACAAAAAAACCTACTGTTTTCAAAGACGTATTTACCATAGTGATTGCCCAAGAAATCCTTATTAAATTAAAATAACCGTAAAACTAAAGATATTTGTAAAACCTGACAAAGTGATATACGGAAATCTTTTTCCAGTATAGTACATTAACTAATTGGTTTCCTTTTTTTATTTAAATGGTACTGTAGTTTTGCCTACCCTTGCACCCACTACTACTGGTCACCAGCAAAAGGCAAGGAGGCGGCAACCTTCCTGTCCCCAGCCCCCATTCAGTAAATCATAAGTACACATTATACACTAAATTGCCTAGAATAACTTGTTATAAACATTCCTTTATTGTAAGAATTATTAAGCTATGGAACGCCTCACCATACAACGTTGTAGAAGTTAATCTTAAAAAGTCAACTTAAGTTGCACATGGACTGTCGTAGAAACCCTGCGTTTGGTCCTCTACTCGTTGCTGGTTCAATAATCAACACCCAGGGGACTGTATACTTTATTTCGTCTTCAAGAATCGTCAGCACTCTATATTAATCACTCCATTCCAATCTAGCCTGTATTCAATCTCCCTAAACACTTATCATGCACTCTTATTTATTGTCCAACCGATGGGAAGTTTATTAGAAGTAATATTGGGCATTTCACTCGCTTACATAGCATGTTCTAGGGATTTATGGTGAAGGAAAATACGAGTGTAGAATATATACACTCTATAATATATCTTAAAAATAACTATCATGGAATTTCTTCCCTATAAATACTTCCCATCGAATTTCTTCCCCTCTGCATTTTCTTCCCTTACAATTTCTTCCGATCTATATTTATACATATGTAAGGTATAACTATAATCTACTAATACAATTACAAATATTTACGTAAAACAAACTACACATTAACCCTTTAATGGCCAAGAGTGCCTTTAGTATTTTACTCTGGCTAACGTCAGACGATTTTACTCGTCAATTGGAGACCTACTGTATTTCAAAAAAAAACTGGTGTATCGGAATTCAGAAGTCTTGTCAGCTTGTCAGAACGACGGAATTCGGAAAGGTGTTGCAAGGCGCGAGGTGTTCTGTTACTGTGAACTGCAAATTTCTCCACAGGCACTGAGATCTCAATAAAAGACAGTGCATTGTCTCCAAGCTGAAAAGCTTCTCAAAAAATCTCAAACTCTTGTTTCTCTTTTTGGTTTATCAGATTCTGACAAAATTCTGACTAACGTTTTTGTGTCCTTTGGGGCAATTTTGGCACCACATTTAAGCTTTGGCGCCCCCTAAAAAATCTTGTATTTCCTTCTTCCACTTACTATTTACTTTTTATTGTATATTTTTTACTTCGACTTACTATCTTCTTCGTCAATGATTCTCGACGATGGCAGATCAACGAGCAAAGGTTGATAATCGGCAGGAAGAGGAATAAAGGAAACTGTTGAGTATAGCGTTTTGTTCGCCCTAAATGTGATTAGAGGTAGAGAATAACTTTAGTCTGTCAAGCTCTTTAGAAAATGTTTAAAAGGTTAGATTACTTTATCGCGGCTGATAAGACACGAGGAACTATAACTTTAAATTAAAAGCAAATTCTTCAACAAACCTTCTTTAAAGTGATATATTAACCCTATATTGACCATGGGTCTCCTATAAAATCGTCTGGCGTTAGCCAGGGTAAAATACTAAAGGCTACAGTGGTCGATAAAGGGTTAAAAACCGAAATACGTGCGTTTACTCGGCGGACAATTCCGTATTGGGCTTAAAGTTTGGGGCCTGTTTGTATGGAGATGAGTTACTCAGTCAGCCGAGTTACTCGGTTTGCCGGGATAAACTTTACGTTCCGTTTATATGAAAGCGAGTTACCTGATTCTCTAGAAAATTCATCCCGCTATACGCCGAGTTACCCGGGTAAAAGTGCATGTTTATATGGGGAAATGTTTACCCCGTCTTGCCGAGATCCCGAGTACCGAGTTCTCGCCAGGGCGAGTTACCCGTCTGTCTCTTATAAACACTGCGGTGGAAAAAACAGTGTTTGTTCTACACTTCTAGGCCTACCTACCGGGAACTCGCCATGTGCCGAGTAACTCGGCTGGCCGGTAACTCGCCTCGCCTCCATATAAACAAGCCCTTAGTGTCATAATTCAATTTAGTGAAGCAAGATGTTTGGAGTTTTTTCTTCAAAAATAAAAATAAAAAGATAAAGAACTTTGAAGTCGCATTATTAACTCGTAGTTAAAAATTCTGCTTGAACATTTTACATTAATACTGCTTGAAATTGCCAAACAAAAAGTACCCGAATTCTTGAAATCATATTAGCGCCGAGATATAGAAAGAGCGTCATTTTCGTTGGTAGGAGTGACATTCAAACTATACCAATTGTATAAATTTTGTATATTTTTTTATAACTAGCTTTTCGTAAGACAGTACGGCATATCTTTTTTTATCAATACACATAAAATCCTCACCATAAATATATCCCAACGTCATCCACGTGAGTTGTTGCAAGAAAATTTCCAACAGGTGATAATGCTAAACTTGTAGCTGGTGATTCGACCAAGAAACAATCCAAAAGTCTAGAATAACAGGGAAAAAACAATAAATAACAGACAGAAAGTATCTTGATTCGAAAGAGAACAGTTTTGTTTTCTCCGAGTCTCGACGTTTCCAGAAACGAAATCAAGTGAAACATCGACAGTCGATTGGCTGAATTTTCTCCGGGTTTAGGCTGTTATTTAGCTAAATTTTTGTAGCCCGAACGGGCAACAATTGCTGCACTTAATATCCGCGCGAGACACTTAAAGTCGATTTCCCAAGAAGTCGAACTAATTCTTGACGTTTGTGATTTATAAAATTCCGCCATTACACTTTGTAGTCACATAAAAATAATGTCGTGTAATCACGACAATTTTTGGAATCATACAAATAAATCCTGAAAAAAGACAAAGTAAATGATCATGTACAATCTTGCTTACTTACCGTCCAGATGGTAAATCCCAAGTACGAATGCTTGAATCCAAAGAACATGTTATTAACCACCTGGCATCAGAACTGAATGTCTACACACACAAATGGTATATAGTACATATAAATAATGTTGTACAGATATTCTTCGAGCTGTCCTTTTTAGAAGAAACCTTTTATAACACACAGACACACACACAACGTGATCATGCATGTCAACTATGGATTCAACACAACACAACACAACACAACACAACACAACAAACAGCACAGCACCGCACAACACAACACAACACAACACAACACAACACAACACAACACAACACAACACAACACAACACAACACAACACAACACAACACAACCGACAACACAACAACACGACACGACACGACACGACACGACACGACACGACACGACACGACACGACACAACACAACACAACACAACACAACACAACACAACACAACACTATTATATTTATTATATTTCATTTGACAAAACTACAATTCCTAAAAAATGCAAACCTACCAACATACCTACAAGATCTCAGATTAAAACAGATGGCAGCGCTTTCAAACAGCGATCATATAGAACATCTACGTACGGTAAATCATACCTAATAAGAGCTCCAAGAATATGGAACGTGCTGCCTCAAGAAATAACCCGGACTACCAATCTTTCAAATTTCAAAAACAAACTAAAAGAATACTACCACTCTGCTATTCTCTCTATATACCATTCTGAAGACCCACGCACCTGGAAATCAATTTGTATTAAATGTAACTCTGTCCGTAGTCTATGTGTTTCCCCTACTTGTTGTTTTTAGACCTTCAGCTAGCTTCATATTAAACGTTTTTACTTGTTATGTTTATATCATATAATTATATTTATATCACATATTATTTAATGTAAATCGTAGACAATCAGGACCCGCAGTAATCGGCCTCAGCTGTTGCGGTGTTCCTATCCTTGTATTTATTTATTTAGTCAAGGTAAAGTTAAATAAAATAAAATAAAATAAAATAAACACAACACAACACAACACAACACAACACAACACGACACGACACGACACAACACAACACAACACAACACAACACAACACAACACAACACAACCGACAACACACGACGCGACACAACACAACACACACTAACACCACATGCAGCACCCAGTAACACCAGAAACAACACACACGAAATTCGCTAACAAACTTCTTTAGTTTGTAATTTATAATTCATCAAAAAACCACTCACCATATCGGTTATTCTGTTACGATGACCAGAAAATTTTCGGACGATTCTTTTAATGTCGATGTCTACAATTTTGATAGTAAAATCATCCAATACAACAGCCATTAATGCACTAAAAATAATAAAAAAACAATACGCGTTCAAAATAAAATAAATGTTTAAGATTAAAAATGTAATCAACATCGTGATAGATGTCTAAATCTACGCGTATTTTATATTTTGTCCCAGTCCAATATACTAGGAAAATGGACAGTGGTGTGCAAGTACACTGTCTTTATCATGATCATTTGCGAGCACACTGAAACACAATATTTAGAAACAATATCAGAAGACAGCACGTAATAAATTATCGTCAAAATCAAAAATCACTGTTGCTACTTTTTGTTCGACTTTATGCAGATTTGTGCATGGTGCAGGGTCACTGAACCATTGTATTTTAGTATAATGAAGGAATTATCCAATAGCAACGTTTCACTTCAATCACTCAACCGTGCGATTTAAATATTAATAAACCTAAAACAATCGGTGTGCACGGTTTTTCACGGTGTAAGGTACGGTTCAACATAAAATCACAGCTCATTATAGGCGCTTTGAAGTTTGACGAGTTTCCAGACCATAATAGACACCTTAAGATACCCCAGGTTCGGTTTACGGGTACGGGTACCGCCATTTTTGTTTACTCGTAATATCTACCCGTTTTCCCGTGGTAGATCATGGTCTACCCGTACATACGACTACGGGTACGGGTAGATTATCCGTATCCGTAAACCAAACCCGGGGTATCTTAAGGTCTCTATTACGAGTAAACAAAAATGGCGGTACCCGTACCCGTAAAACGAACCCGGGGTATCTTAAGGTCTCTATTATCTCAATGGACTATGTTTGCACGTACATGAATTATATGAAAGCACAATATCTGTGTTACCTTTCTCTGTGAAGAATAATTTGTGAAACTGGTACATCAAGATGCAACGTTGCTAAAAGCTTTTTGGATTTAAAATGCCAAAACTAAAAAGTAGTAGATAAAATAATATTTAAAATATTTCACATAATATTTATTTAATTATAAATTATATTTACAGCAACGTTTGGAGATTTACTGTATCACAGAATAGAAATAGATGTGTACCTTGACAGTTTTATCAGAAGAGCCTGTTATTATTTGTTGGTTTAGTCCATCTATTAAAACCCCACGAATATTTCCATCGTGAGCTAAAATTAAAAAGATCAAAAATCAGTAAATATAAAAATATTTCTATACACGCAGCATTTCACGTAATGGACTAAGAGGTCAACCAAAACATGTTTTGCTAACCAATCTGATTGAATGTCAATATTTCTTCAACTACATCCATTCCGTCAGATCCGATAGCAACTTGATATAGAACTATACGTTTATACACTGCGGTTAGGGGGCTGTCGTTAATTCTACCTGTGAGGGGGGCAGAAGGTAAGGTGCTGGGCTACGAAACTATAAATCCAAATTTGGTAGGCTACGAAAACATTTGGGATAAGAATTTGATGGGCCATGAATTTAAGGTGTACTGGGCCACGAGACCAAAACAAATTTTAAAGTTGGGCAATGAAACCATGCATCCATGGAAATGAAGGGCGACGAAACTTTAACAACTATTTTCAATCTTCCTTCTGCCCTCCTGCCGGATAGAATTAATGACAGTTTTGATGCATGGTTTTTATATATTATAAATTTTAAGTTATTCAAACCAATGAATTTTTCCAGGTCAGAAAAAAAAGACATCAAAAAAAAAAAGAAAATACCTTTTTCCTTTCCTAAGGAACCGCGGTGTAGTCCTGACTGAATATTGTAAATATCCACGTGACCAGATGATTGACCAACAACAGAAAAATTTCCGCATGAACTTATGGTGACACACTACAGAAAAAAACCCAAACAGATAGAACGAATGTTGCAATGTTGACTAATGACTCGGGTTACTGTGGTAGGCCGAGTCTGGTTTCGGATCGTTTTTCCCCCTTGGGGTGTCACGATTTTGCATTTTTGCACTTTTTACTTCCACTAATATTCACACTTCCGGTGAGTTATTGCATGTAACGAGTGCACTGAGTGAGTCCGTGAGGCATGTTGTAAATTCCTTTCGATTTTGGAGTGGACAAAAAGTTGAACAGCTTTGCCTTTTGATCAAGGTGTTCTTCCACGTTGTTGGTAGATTTTGAAAGTGACTGACTGACTTTGTTGTTAACAGCGATCAGATGTGGCTGACAACTGTCGTGATCATAAATATGTTTACCAGTGTGAAGTATGCACTACATTCAGTCTTCGATTCAGGCTGGGCGTGCTTGCCAGTAGCCCGAGTGAACACGTGACCCATGCAGGCGCCTTGTTCTTTGAAGAGCTGCAGATGTGTGGGATACCTGATTTAATGTATGTAGGATACCGATAGGAAAGCTTGTAAAATTTTTATTAACATATTTTATATGCTCATACTGTAGATACATGCTTCTGTTTAACAACAAAGAACATTGGTTATACAAATGACCGACCTAGGTGGCACTAACTAAAAATGTTCTCCTCTTTTTAGCCATGAACATAAGGTAAAAATACCTTTGTAGTGAGATGAGCTTGCTAATGTTAAACCAACTTTATATTCTAAGCATATCAGTAAGATTAATAAATAAGGATGTAAAAAAAATAGTGTGCTGCCTAGGTGGTGAACTGCCGAAATGCTCGTAAAGAAGGTATCTAATGTTTCCAGCAAAGGTCTCTCGTGAGAGAAAACGGTATGACGAAGGGTCTTTTCTTGGAACGTTAGGCCTCCTTTAAGATCATTTCAGTAGTATACCATTAACCTACCTTTTCCATACTAATAACCCACCTGGGCAACATTTCCCTTAATTTCATTTTTTGGTTTTAAAACATGTTTCCCAATGCATTTGTTCTGGAAATTCCAAGTGCGTACTTCAGAGCAGCCACGATGACAAGTCACAATACCATCCCAATCTCTTTGTCGAGTTTCCTCTGTCAGAAAAATACAAATGTATCCTTGATAACTTTATCAATGTTTAACTATCTTTTAAAGCTACAATACCTGACTTAATCATAGAAAACATTTTCCATATTTCCACTGGTTATAGAAAAACAATGAAAGTTAGTAAAATGGTAGTAGAATAACAAGCCTGAAGTAGAACACTGCACGATTTTAGCAGTCATTCCGAGTTCTCACAACCTTTCAGCAATTGTCGATAGAACATAAGAACTATAATAAAATGTTTCCTGTTTCCTTAACAATTAAATAACGCGTTGGAAACAAGCAAAAGGAAGAAATAGCTCTTGTTACCAGAATGAACCTAATCCACAATAGGCAATTACACTAAGTACGATATATCTCTAAATGTTTCGAGGGGTATATACAGTGGTTCATGCATGTGGTCTCAGAATTCCACTAAGATTTCAATCAATGTGCACATTGAAAAATGGACACATGTTGGCTATGAAAGGTAAAATGTCAATTCTGCTTGGATTCGGTGGAAAGGAAGTAACGCTTGTCAAGACGACCGTGAGCCCTTACATCAGTGACATCAATAGCGCCATGCCCATGGATTATATTTACGTGTACTGTGACATTGTACAGCCACAAATAGTTGGAGATACCATGCAACGCAAAATTGCTAAGATCTGTTCCTGTCAAAGGAAAAATTGGCGAAGTGATTACGAGAACCTACAATAATATACAATATCTGCCAGTTCAAACAAAAACGTTTGAAGACATTCAGGGGATCAGGGGATGGTCTCGCTGTGCCATTTGACGACACTGCACTTTAGACTGCAAAATTCATCCTGCTTTATGTAAAAAATGAGTCACGTTATTATCTCGATCAACAACAGGGAAATGGAATGCCTGTTTTTACGGGTAGTGCATGGCAAATTGGACATGGTCAAATGGGGCATGGTTTAGGAGGACTTTTCCGTGGTGTGGCAAAAGCAGTTATGCCATTTATCACAAAAAAACCGTTTGGGAAACAAGGCTGGCATTTTATCGGGATTAGTCACATCATAATGGTCTCCGTTCTTGTAGAGAATGATCTTCTTCCTACCCGTGTTAGGGCCTTCATAGATAACACAGCGTAGCATGAAAATCAATGACAACGATTTGGTATATCACCGAGAATACGTTGAAATCGTGAAATCTCACCGAACCCACAAGGACCAAACGCGACATTCGCTTTCCTACACAATTCCACAGCTAACTCTCTCTGTATATTTTTACCTAGTTTAATTTGTTTTAGTTTAGGATGTCCTTGTGCCATGGCTAAACCTACAACAATAGCACGAGCACAACATAAAGTACATGTACCTCTAATAGTAATGATGGAACGTTTCAACTTACTGTCTTTACAGTAGTTACTATAACACATTGAGAGATTTGTCAGAGACTCTTGGCTGTTTCAGAGCCACAACGTCGATCTTACATGTAAATGAGCGGTCGAGAGGAATCTCTTCGTTGCTTTGCAATACTTTCGTAATCTGTGAAAGGATTTTCTGGGCAGACATATCGCCCGATGGTATCACTTTTGTACTGATCGGAGACTTTAGGGCACTCGATGTTATCATTACATGCATTTTGTATTCGACAGGATTATCTAGTTAACACTGGCCTTTCATGTTAACGATAACATTGTCGAACAACTCTGAAACTTCACTCAATATAGTTCCAATTTTCAAGATCACCGTTGTCTACGAGATATGCGCTCTATAAACGCAACTGTTTGCACCGTATTTTTTTAACGTATCTTTTAGAAATCCTTTCTTCGGTCTCCGGCTCGTTTGGTTTTGTTACGTTCAACAGTTTGGCCGCCTTTTTTCGCCAAGTTAAAACATTTTGCAAATTAGTGTTTCTCTTTATAGTCAACTCTTTGTCCACTTTTTTCAACAATCGTCCAGCTTTCTTGTTCTTACGAATCCATTCGCGAAGTCATCTTACTTTCAGACGATTTTGATAATAAAAAACAAGAGCTAACTAAGAAGGTCGACCACAATGTAAATCGCAGGGTTTTTGCGTGTCTTCTTACACTGCTGACAGAGTACAAAACTGCGCATGTCATACTAAGGCATGCAATTAACAAAAACCCCGCTTAAAATAGCTTTATTGAACAATCACGCCTGAAGAAAATGTAATTTAAACTATAAATGTTAATGTTTTTTCATGCATTCATCAGAAGTTCTTATCAAATAATGTTTATAAATTGCTTCTAAATTACTTCTCTTCATCAGATGATTCCACTGAGTGGTCTCACGCGGCGCAGTTTCTTCGGCTTTGGCTTTGCTTCTTTTTTCTCTTTCTTAATTCTTTTCAAGCTCATCGTTTTCGCCTTTCTTACTTCCCCACTTGACATAACCACATTTTTTTGCCCTCATCCGTCTCTTGACATCGAAAATACGGACGTCCTGGGTTATTTGAGGACTGAGACACCCACAAACTGGCACTTTCAGGCACACAGTGGAAAATTGCTGGGCTTGTATTTTTCATGAACTTTTGTCTCACAAGCATCAATCCACGCAGTTTACATGCATGTACTGCACGGCAAAAACAAAAAACTAGATGTAATGTGTTAGTTTTACCTGCAACAAAGTCGACAACATTTGGTAACTTCAGTTCCTCAATTTTTATCCCAAGATTCTTAGATTTCTTGGCAAAAGACCCTGTAATAAAATACACATATTTTAGGCCACAAAAACTGAAATATTATTCAAAAGCGGAGTAAAATGCAAAAACAAACAAATATACCTTGAGATAATTCACAGCCTTGAGCATCACGAATAGTTGACGTCATTCTAAAAGCGCGGTCTTGTCCTGATAAAAAACACACAATACAATTAAGAATAACGAAATACGAACAAATAAGTCTACAAAGACGACAACCGCTTCGAATGGCGTCCTTAAACCAGATTAATCACAAAATAAGTAGTATTATGCAATAACTTGGTCTCTATGCGTATTCTGTTAGACCAATTCTGGGAAATTTGACTTGAATATTGAACTTGTACTGACAAGCCCAACTCGGAACACCTTAAAGTAGACGTATATGGGTATTCTTCAGTCTTCATTTACTATCTCAAGCAACGTGCCCTGTTACAATACTGAATAGACGCATGTACGCATTGCGTACCTATTTTTTACTGTTTTTACTATGTCCCTAAATATTGCAAACGTTTAATAAACCTTTCGAAGTTTTATAGTATAAAATAAATATATTCCATCGGTCTTTCAGTTATAACGTGGTTGTTATAATACCTGCACTTAATATGATGTGCCCCTTTGAACCATGGTAACGTATTCTTGATGGAGGAGCACTGTGACCAGACCGAGACTTCAAAAGACGTCCACTGCCATCAGGTTGATCAAAAATCCAAATCTACAGTAAAAAAAATCAAAGAAAAACAAATGCACTATTATTAAAATCCTTCATTAAACATTGTATAAAGTAAGACAATTCTAACATGTAGAAATATACAATTTAAAATATTTTAAGAAAAGTTATGCAGTTAATACATGAAGAAAACAAATTTTCGTACCACTAAAATCAATATTAAAAACATGGCAATAACCAGAAGTTACTATCGCAAGTGAAGTGCTGCCTCAAATGGGATCAGGGATGAAAACCTTCAGCCTTCGTGCAGTTTGTGGCAATAAATATGAACCATTGAAAATGAGACTGTGTTGAAATATATTACAAAACATGTACTATTGCAATCATGAACCCTTCTTAAACTTACCTTTAATGAATTATCCGGACTAGTAGAAATCAGTAATGGTTGTGATTGCAGAAAACGTACACCGCTGACACAGCCATCGTGGGCATAACGTAATGTACTGGCCAAACAACGATCTTCTAAATTCCAAAGAGCAATATGACCAAGAGGACTACCAGTTGCCATGATTGGTTGACGATCTACGGAGCACAGAATAAACATCAATCATACTTACTGTTGTGGCAATAGAAGCGTTCCTAAAATAATTGTGCAGTTGTATTCCTCACGTTGAACAATTCATTTGATGAAAATATTGCTAAACTTCCTGTTTTGAATTCTGTTTTGAATTTGATTGGTGTTTGGCAAATAATCCTTTTTCTTATTGGTTATTCAAAAACCAGGAACCAATCAAATTAAAAACAGGAAGTTTAGCAATATTAAACAGGAAGTTCATGAAACGAATTGATCACTTTGAACAACGAATTGCACAATTATTTTAGGAACGCTTCTATTGCCACGACAGTAAACTAATGTAATAAAAACTATATACAGTTCAAAATAAAATGTTTTTACATTTAAAAGTCAAATGCAACGTGACAAAAGCATTTCAGTTTTCTTCATCATCTTAACCACACAATAAATAGTGTAACATATCTAAAAAACTTTTAAAGGAAAATTCTTTAAACTTTCGGAGATATTCATCTTTTTCTGAAGAGAGGATCTTAGAAAATACAGTATTTTCATAAAATACCTTTTCACAGCATGCAAATCTGATAAATCAGTTGTGTGAAGAAATATCATAGGGCAAAAATGCTTGCACAATTTGAAGATAGCTCTTTGTGACCATTTTTATTTTATTTAACTTCGGCCGCCGTTAGTGGATTAACAAAGTAAACAAAAAATATGCAACGGTACAGGAACACTAACACAGCTTGAGCCAATTACGTTAGTGACCTATAGCTTAAATTACAATAACAATAACAATAAAGATATTTAAATATATAACTGAAGAAATGATAAATGATAACGGTTTTCTCATACTACTGGTTAAAACAAAATTTAGAAACAACAGTCCATTGAACTGCACAACTGTCTTGCCTGGTGGTATTTCAGGCATATTGATTTCCATATCTGTTGTTTTTCAATATCGAAAATTGTTCTGGTCGCCGAAAAATGAAGGGTCTTGAACTGGTGCACACTTTTTGTGACCATGTTAGTGTGTAAATTCATGAATCATTATACAGCATAGAACAACACAAACCTGTCCTAAAGCTAATAGAGGTCACTGGGCCCCAGTCTTGGACAAAGGTCATCACAGTTTCATCAAATTTTAAATTATGCAGAACAATTGTACCACTTTGTAATCCTACAGCAACAACATCAACAGCTGGTGCCTGGGGAGAAAATAAATAACGTTCAACTTGGAAAATGTAATATTAAATATATTTCTTCTTCTATATTGCATAAAGGATCAAATCTATTTACTGCACAAACCTGTTCAATTATTGTGATTGGTTCTGACCATCCTGAAAATGTGTAGATCATTTTACTATAAAAAAAACACATCACAAATATAAAATCAATCGCTAACTACTATACATACACTAAAAAGTCGATTTGAAAAGGACTTAATGTTTATACACTCAGTGTAATATACTAAATATTCAAGGCACACCTTGTTTTAATATTCCATAGCTGCATGGTTCCTTGTTTACTTCCCAAAAGAATTTTATTTAGATAGGTGCTTGGATGCATGATGGCAGTTATTTGAAAAGTTGACGAATCAAACTCCAATTCCAAGTATAAATCTAAAGATTAGAAAAATTAACTTAACAATATCTGCATACAGTTTATACTATAACAAAAATCATACTGCAATAAAGACAATTTGGTAATAAAGGCAATTGCCCAGCAAATAATTCTACAGCAAAGGAGAGTAAAATTTAAATTACCTGTGGATTTTATCTCCCAAATTTTTAAACAGTTGTTTTTATCAACTGACAACAAATGATTGGCAAATGGTAGCAGTAGATGCACTTCACTCTTGTGACCAATATATTCATAAACCTAAAACAAATGAGGTAATCTAACTCAGTGAAAGAAGCAACTTGTGGAATATTTCATATTACACACTAGAATATTTCATATTCCACACTATAAAATATTATTAAATAAAACAAGTAGTCAAGAGTGCTGTGTATGCAGTCTCCGGATAGAAGTTCATCATGCCCTTCACGAAGACAAGTGTTTATTCACTATGGTTTATTGAACCTTAATACCATGATCGACTAGGTTTCTTTTGTTCTCACCAGGTAATTTAATCTCTAATTTCCTCCAAACAGGAGAAATTTCTAATTTTTCCCTCTAACAGGGTAAATTTCTAATTTTTTATTTTCTCTCATTAGCATGCATGACCAAACATCCAAAGAGTACTCTTTTACACACCCTCGGCTTTCGGGGACATAATCACTAATTTCGCTCATGTCATGGTATTACTTATAAAAATATGATACATCAATTCTTGTATCAGAATGATGACCAAAACATAACCAAGCATAACCTTGTACACAGGTCCTTATCTTTGAGTTGGGTACTGTACATCTTAATATAGAGAACATAATTAACTCATTACGTTCTCTCTCTCCTAAGGCCTTACTGTTTCTCATTTACGCGATGTTTGAGCTTCAGAGAAGAAGGCCAGCAAAGACTGACTTAAATAAAACACAACTAAACCAGATGATATGTTCTTATCTTAATTGTCTCGATTAACTAACTGTTCCATTTGTGATCCATTAGTCTCAGAGCTAATGGTGGCTTTTTAGGTGGGGTGTTGAGAGCGAGTGGTAGAGGAATCGGAAAAGCCGGAGGTTGTACTGTATGGCTGGCGTACAGAGGAGTAAAGTAGTAGTGATACTGGGCTTGAATGGCAGCATGGTGATGTGTCGGAGGTCGTCGTCGAGGTACCTGCATTTGTACAAGGACATGTTCTTTTCAATAACTTGCGGTTACGAAAAGACGCGCACGACATACTAGTCGAACTGACAGACCTCGACGACAATACCTGTTTTGTCCCATTTGGTGGACCAGTTGATTCTGGATCTGGAGTCCGGACATGATTACCAACTGCTAGTGGTGAGAGTCTCTTGGTGTGCTCCATCCACCTCTCAGCAGCCTTCACGTGCCTGTTCCTCGGCGCTTCCTCTCTAGCAACTAGAGTGTCGCCCCAGGTCTGGTGGGGCTTGTAGCGGCCAAGCAGAATGAGTATAAAGTCCTTGATCGGTCTTCCAAATACACACAGGACTTCATGTAGGGTCGGGGGTTGCGGTACTGGAGAATAGCACGCTGTGTTAAGGCTGTCGTTTGAGCTAATGTTAATTGCTGGTGAGTCGTTTGACAGTTTTCACTCCAACCTCTGCTCTGCAGTTTGAATGTGGAAATGCGCGGATGACATCCGATTGTACACTCCTCCATCTTTCTGGCGTATAGCTGCCTATGGGGAACTCGGCACCACCGTCCGTCGCGCACTCATCTGGGATGCCAAACATCACAAATATACGCCGTACTATAACTAGTATGAGGCACTTTGAACCCTCGTGCGCCCACTGAAAGAAATCCGCACACACATATTGAAAGAGATATGCTGGTGCTATAGAAGGAGAGAATGGTGCGTTGAATTGCAATGATGGCATGCGGTTGCAATGGTTAAAGCTTGCCCGTAAGCACTGTGATTGCTGAGGTGATCCCTGGCCAGAACACGGTTGTTTCTGCACGTGCGGTAATGGAGGTCACGACCTTGTATTGAGTGGAGTATAATCAGAATATGTTGTCATAGTGTATGGTATGACGATGTGGTTCTTGTACATGATCCACTGTGATCCATTGTACACCATCCCACTGTGCATACAGTAGGTATTCACGAAACTAGTGGTACTCTTGAAGTGCTGGTGTCAAAGCTTAGGGAAGCCTGACTCGATAATGGAGACTAGCTGTGCCAATTGTATTGCTGGTTTCTTGTCGCCAGCTTGACCCAATCTTAAGTGATTACCATAGTACAAGAAGCTGATAACGGCAGATGGTCGTCGATAGTAGGAGAGTGTGATGCTGATGGAGGGTTCTTTGCAGCGGATGCCAATCAGAAAAGCACGCCCAAAGGATGGGCATTGGCAGTGCTTTTACACAAGCCATGCAGTATCCGATGCCACTCTCTGACCAATCGTGGTTAGGCAAGGGGTTTGGATTTGTCGAATATGCGGGCACCTTCTTCGATCTGTAGCCGATTATCACTGACTTGGATTCTTCGAAAAGCTTGGTTGAGTTCGTTGTCCCACGTGAATGGTGTTGGTGGGTGTTGGGAAGTTTCGGATTGTGTTAAGGTTACATAGTGGCACATTCTTAGGAATGATCTCGAACACAGCGAACTCGACATTGTTCTGACCAAACACAAACTTTCCTTGGTTGACGCTGATGCTGTGACGTCCGCAGATGTCGAGCCAATCAACTGCCTGAAAGAAGCTCACAGTGAGGTTATCTGCCCAGGGAAGCACCTTATCGATGTACTTTGTCTTGTTACGAATGCGGAGAACGATCTCGTCAAATCGCCTTGAGTAACCATCACCCGATGTTATATCACCCTGAGTCAGTCTTGTACCGATATCGCCTCCATGGTGTTAAGCCTGGTTTCCATTCAGTGCTTTTTATCGCACGATCGACATTTTGTGATCGCTTTCTCTTGTCTCGTGGGCTCTCGACTGGGCCCGTTCCACCCGAGGGCTCATGAGACAAAGAAAGCGATCGCAAAAAGTCGCTCGCTCGACCAAAAAAGCTGAATGGAAATCCGCCTTAAGGAATGTGGTGAGGTGGTGGTCGCTTGGGTTGAGAGGGACGCTGCATGTGGTAGCCATTCCAGAGGTCAAATACGGTCATTTTTTTGCCATTGGGTATAGATCGTGCCTGATGAAATTCGTTCTTTATGGTGTGTTTTACGCGTAGCCTGTAGGTTGAGCGCTTGAAAATTCACTGGGTGCGACGAAGCTTTCCGTTTTTCTTTCCACATACCACCATACGGTGACTCACCATGTTACGTGTTCTCCGACCGGTACTGGCTCGAGGACACCCTGATCGAGGCCAGCCTTCACGTCTGTTTCATGCTAGTGAAGTGGTACTGGGACGGAGGGTGGTGAGCGACAGGCTCCGCGTTGGGGTCGACCATGAGTCTCAGAGGCTCCCTTCATCAAGGAAAGTGGCTAGTGCTCACGTGTTGAATGTGCTGGATCCGTAATGGCCCAGTACCCATTGTTGCAAGCGCTTTCTGCTAGCCTCAGTTACCGAAAATGGTGGTTGAGGGGCTTGGGTGGTGTTTTCTGGCGACGTGGGCATTTGCAATGTGCGGTGAGTGCACTCTAAGGTGTACGTACTGTATGCCACGTCCAACGTCCAACTCTCTATAGGGCTTCACCCAGTGGGGGAGTTCGCACAGATTATACTAAGCAAGTCTCCTGGCTTAGAAACAGTTTGCCAAGTCTGTGTCTCCAGAACCCAAAGAATTTTCGTGTGGCCGCGCTAAGAAAAGTAGGGGATCTGGGAACGAGAATGGTCCTGTCGTTGCTAATCCAGTGATAGGGTCGCATGTCTAGCCATAGGCAGGCAGTCGCGCTTCCTGGCCTTGCGTGGGGCGTTCTGGCAATGGCCACGCTTGCCACAATAGGAACACAGTTCATTTTTATTTATTGTTGAAATCCTCCTGTTTCTGACGGTGGTATTCACTATGGGCAGCATCAGTCTCCTGGGTGTCTAAGAGACGCCCAGCAGACCGTTTTTCAGTTGGCTCTTGGTTTTCATCTCATGAAGCAAATCTAGTTGAATTTCACTGTCAGTCAAGCCGCGTGTCAGGCGCCTCTCGCGGCAAGTTTCTTTATTGCAGAGAAAATCACTCTAGCATACAATGTCAAAGAAAATAACTTCCTTTTTCAAATCTGCTGATACAAGTAGTAGTACTTACTACTACTACAACTAGTAGCAAAGATTCCTCAGTCATTTCTGATAGAACGTACAGAAATGGATAAATCAAGATTTGGCAAAAACGAACACTTCTATTTGGTTAAAACATGACAACAACGGAAAAGAAGATTTTTTTCTTGTTTCATGACAGGTACATGTACATTTTGTTTTATGACAGGCACAATTTGATTGATGCTGGTCATTTTTACAGGAAGGACAAAAAAAATTATATCCAGGCTTGATAATATACTCTGCTAACCTACTGTAAAATCTGAAAGAGAAACTTTCTATTACAGTAAAATATGCATGTGTTTTTTTCACATGTGAATTCACGTGAACAAATACATGTACATTTCATTGGTCAAAACGAGGTAAGTTAATTAGTCAAACGTAGCTTTTCAAATGTAAACAAACGTGCGAAATAGTTCAGTCACGCTTCAAGCTTGAACGCAAATGGTAGTAATACAAAATTTATGACACAGTTTTCAGAGTTTTAACCTTTTGTTTTCTTTCTTTATCCAGCACAAAATCACTGCATGCACATTCGCTGTTGTGATATTCTAAAATTCTGTATTCTCAGGGGGGGGGCTAAAATGTGTTAATTCCTTTGAGATATTTTTCAAAAAAATTGTGAAGCTGTTTTTGAGCACTACGTCGGACCCTGTTACAGTGTACAACTCTACAAACTACTGTACCGGTACTGCATGCATGAAGACCAAAATTTCAATTTTAATGTGATGTAATGGGGAGCATGGGTGGCGTGTGCTATTTAGGGCCCTGCCTCTCACCAATAGTTAAGCCTGGTTAGATGGGATTAGTAATTGGATGGGTGACCATCTGGGAATAACCCCGTTCTCGGGGTGGGGACTCATGTGAGTAGAGTTTAGTTGTTCTCTCCTGTGCTTTGAGGGTTTTCACCAGGTTCTCCTCCCTCCCTAAAATCAACACTTGTAGGTCTTAGCTGCAAATGGAGGACCCCACCAGCTCTGCTGAAAAACTTATCCTCCTTAAATAAAGAAGAAGAAGAAGAAGAAGAAGAAGAAGAAGAAGAAGAAGAAGAAGAAGAAGAAGAAGAAGAAGAAGAAGAAGAAGAAGAAGAAGAAGAAGAAGAAGAAGAAGAAGAAGAAGAAGAAGAAGAAGAAGAAGAAGAAGAAGAAGAAGAAGAAGAAGAAGAAGAAGAAGAAGAAGAAGAAGAAGAAGAAGAAGAAGAAGAAGAAGAAGAAGAAGAAGAAGAAGAAGAAGAAGAAGAAGAAGAAGAAGAAGAAGAAGAAGAAGAAGAAGAAGAAGAAGAAGAAGAAGAAGAAGAAGAAGAAGAAGAAGAAGATTTAATAGGTTTGATGGCAGCAATTAACTGAGTCAGACTTGTGATTAATTATTTTATAATCAGCTAAAACCTAAATTCACCATGATTATTTATTATTGTCAGCCAGAACCACCTTGATATCCATACCTGTTTGCCTCTTTTCCATGCTCTGACAGCATTCCCAGCAGCTGTGATGACAAGTTCACTGTGAGTTACAATACAATTTATAGCGTCACTTTGTGTAGTTCCTTAAGAGATATAACATTGCAGTTAAACAAACGCAAACTACACATGTTGAATAGTAGAAAAGTTACATACCAACAAACAGTAAGTTCAACTTTTTGCACTAAAAAAAAAGAAAATCATGGAAATTTCAAAAAAAGATACAACCTATAAAATGTCATTCAGGTCAGCACTTTACAGTAACACAAAGTTAACACTTTTAAAGTGCCAATGTTATATAGTTGTTGGGCATCTAAGTGTGTACACCACCCATCAAAAACATGTTTTATGTCAAAGTCAAAGTTATTACCTGAAACATATTAGGTTTTCATTCGAACCCAATACCGTCATTATCACATGAATGTGCCCTTAGCCCAGCACGTCTCACCAATCCCACAGTGTTGATTTTAAAACGGTTGACTTTGGGTTACATTTAGAACATGTTTTGATGGGCGGTGTACACACTTAGGTGCCAATGACTGTACTATGATTTGCACTCCTCCTGAGATTGCAAGTTTTATCATAACTAATCCTACATTACTGTACTTTATTGTGCTACTGTAATTGCTAGCAACTATAGTTCAACCTCCTTATAACCCGTAAACTGGTCTCTCTCGCAGTCACACTGCCCACTCACACCACCATACAGCCTAATAGGTCATTCCAGAAAACATCCACACCTCCCCCATGGAGGAAATGTGAAGTTGACCCCCTCCCCCCTTCAGACGTCCTAGTACATTTTACTATTATCAGAAGTAGATTTATCCCCCTCCCCTCCCTGGATGGCACAAATTTCCTCTGTGGGGGAGTTGTAGATCTTTTCTGGAATGACCCAATAGGATGCTATCTCTTGTAAGGAGAGGGTCAGAGGTGTCACAGTAACCCATTCCTGCTTAAGCCAGCCAAAAGATAGCTTTTTACTATTAACATTTTTAATAATATTCTTAGTCTTTGCATTGAATAAGAAATCAAATTGGAAATTGCAAAGTGGTTGCTTACATGAGGTGTTGCTCTCAGAAATTTGAAAAGTGTTTTCACAACCATTTTGATAGAGTTCTCCAAAAATTTAACAAGTGTTTCTGATATTATAAGAACTACATGTAAAACTAGGAATTACTATCGCAAGTGAAGTGCTGCCTCAGAAGGCATGGGACATGGGTAGCCTAATTTTTGATAAAATTTCCAAAATAAATCCTGGGGATGATTATATGCATTGTAACAGACATACTGTAGCATGTACACATTTTTTTCAGTTCTTTTGATTACATTCAAATACTACAGACTTAAATTACAAATAACTATCACTTATCTGAATATATTTGGCACTATCACTTATCTGAATATATTTGGCAAAGGCTTAAACTACATACATTACGACTATGTAGTTGATGTTTAGTAAACTAATTTATGATAAATGACTGCCACTATAAATCATGCTTCTTGATGTGGCAAAGCTGTCAGTGGAATTCTGAGTGTTAATTCTGATATGTTTATTATAACAAAGCAAGTACCAAGCAAGTATGCACTGACTAAATAAACAGCAGAAATGGTATGTAACATGTTATATATAGTATAGTTGCTCCATTGTTAATATTGTCTAACTTTTATTGGAGTTGTTGTTGAGAATGCAATACTTTCAAGGAGATCTTTGGACATATCCACAACTCCATACTGTTATTGTCATGAAAGAATACACCACTGCAACCACAGTATTTGATTTTCCCAAAGAACTTATAATATTGTATTTACTCCAGACCAAATATGATGGTTATCCATGGCACAGAAATAATTTCTACTGTTCGCTGAATTTTCATAAAGTGGACAATTTTCCACTGAATTTTCACAAAGTACTGTAATAGTAAAGAATTTCTTGAAGACAGTTCCATGTACATTTCATTACATATACAGTGTATCGACCGTAGTGCTTTGTGCACGAACCATTGTAGAAACTACTGTAGATTGCATAAATATAGGTGTAGGGGCAAAGGTTGAGGAGATAGTGTATCCATATGCTTCAATTGACAGTAAACAAAGAACATGTGTTTTTCAGTTTCTATGTTGAAGGAAGTGATAATCCATTTCTGAGACAAATTGTTCATTATTATTTTGTTGTTACCAGACATTGTGTTAAGTACAGTATACTGTCCTTCATCAGAATTATAAAAATCTATAAAGACAAAAAAAAAAGGATTTATTAGCATTGACAGTTCAAAGAACAGTCAGGGAATTAAAACAAATGGGTATGAAAATGGAAGAAATGAAAAATTTATGCTGTACAAGAGATATTTAGACTTACCATGTAGACTTAACAGTTGGTAAGTTGTTCAGCGACAGAAATCCCTCAAGAGGAACAAGATCATTGTTAAAAGCATTCAAGTACATGTTGTCTCCTTGTACTAAGACATTGTCGATGGTTGTCGAGTTCCACTCGATAACTGGAATAGTTTGTGCTTTTAACAGCGATGATAAACTCACGAAAGAGCACTGCTTTCCTTGAGACTGGCCACTGAAACCTTCATGGCCTTGATGAATACTTCCACAAGAAAGTAAAGACATGATGTACTGTTCTTACCGTGAATTTTCTGTGGAGGAAGAACTTCGACAAGCTGAACCAGAACAACCACCGCACTGAGTCACATCAGCTCATATATGGATGACGTAATGCCGACAAACAAACAAACAAACAAACATCCGCAAAATTTAACAAATAACAAATCGAGATCTGGTCAGCTTTACATAGCTCGGACAAAGGCCTGGGCATGAGGCAACGTCAAGAATAGTGTGCTGCCTCCCTGAGGGGAGGCAGCAAATATTTCCCATTCCATTTGGAAGCAAAAAGTGCTTTGTGAGGCATATACTCCATGCACCTCATATCCAGACCCAGAGTTAATTATAAATTTAAAAAATTGATCTGACATTATGTCCAATCATTACCAACCAAAGTTTTAGTCAGACATGATCGAACACAAATTTTAAAGTTCATACACTACAGTAAAAACCCGCTAACAAGAATCTACTGTACATTTTACAAAATCAGCCTGGGATAGGTTCTTATATTCTTTTATTATATAGATGGGAGTGTTTTACTAAGAAATATGCAGTGACATATTTTCCATATCCTCACTAGTGAAGATATCAATCACGTGATTAAACATTTTCCTGCCTTTTGCATTGAGTCTATATAATAAAAAGAAAATTACACGCTGGCTTGAAGATATGAATTTTATCTTCTCGTGGTAAAAACAATATTTCACTCATTTGCTACGCTCATTCGTAAAATATTGTTTTCACGACTCGAAGATAAAATTCATATCTTTGCACCACCGTGTAATATCCTCTATATATAAATAAATTCTTAATTTCAGCCTACTGTAAGGTTCTTAATAGCGGCACAGTGGGTTTTTACTGTACTACAGTACAAGCAATCTTTTGCACTTAAATTTGACTCAGAAAAGACCAAGGTAGAAAAGACTCGCTCATTGCAAGATAACATATGTTTCCTTGGACATGCAACAGATTACATTATTTTAGTAATAATGGTTGGTCAAAGTGTCCATTCAGAGCAACCATTGGACAGTCATGTCCAAGATTTTGTTGTAATATGCAGGCCCGCACAGAGACTAAAGTGGGCCCGGGGCAAAAGAAAGAATTGGGGCCCCCCTTGCAAAAATTTTGTATGCCATTTTACGGATAAATCTCTCTATATAATATATAATATAATTAGGGGGCCCCTCTCGAGCTGGAGGCCTGCGGCAAATTGCCCCAGTTGCCCCCCCTCTGGGCAGGCCTGGTAATATGGCCAAATATAACAGATCATTATAATGCATACTGCAGACCATTGTGCAGAAGACAGACAGACAAACCACTTACTGTACTCCTGCAACATGTTACACAGGCTAAAAAGGGCAGCATACACTAGAGAAAACTTCCAAAACAAGTTAACAAAACACGGTTTCAGTAACAAAAGTTTCCAGTGTATGTTGAAACCAAGTTTCCCTGATTAGAACACTGTTCTATTTTTTGAAACATTAGTTTCAGAAACTTTTTTGAAAAAGTGTTTCGGAAACTTGTTTCAGTGTATGCCAGGTTTTTACAGTTGGTTTCAGCTTTCAGGTTACTTTTGATGGAATTGTTCAGAAGTTTGTTCAAAGGTTCACAATTTCTAATTGAACTAGGCATTTGATTGGCTACTAGCAAATAGTAGCCAATCAAATGCCTAGTTCAATACAAACTTGTGAGCCTCTGAATGAACTTCTGAACCTTCGAACGAACTTCCAAACATTTCTGTCAAAAGTAATCTGAGACCAACTGTAGGAGGAGTACACAACCTTTGACCAATCACCAATCCTGGTTTGAAAATTTTGTATGTAACAAAAATATTTCCAGCAATCTTAAATCTTTCAAAATATCAATTGTGTTTCAAAATTAAGTTTGTCCTCTTATATTTTGATATCTCTGCCTCTAGCAAATTACTTCTCTCCAGTATAGCTAACGGTGAATTGAGAGAATCTATATAATATAAAATTTCCCTCCAAACATGTCACTGCTACCAGTACGTGATAAAAAATAAATCTCCACTAACATTGTAGAGATGAAATGATCTTCCAACCACGGTGGCCACAAAATGCTCACTACCCAGTGCTTGTAAAGCGAATGGTACGCCATTGGACACATAACCAAGTGCCCTGAAAGGAGAAAACAATTGACTACCATCAAACACTGCACGAGACGCCATCTTTCTCCACGTGCTTTACGAGCCGTCGAGCTTACGACGGGGGGTATGTGCTTTGTTGACAGTTTTTTGCATGGCGTTTTGTGGGGTTTTAGAAACCAAACGCAATGTAGTATAGCTCTAAATTTTGCTTCAAATTATATTCTTGTTTCTTCTATATCGCAGTATATACTAAAGTTTTTTAAAAGTACAATGAAAATAAATGTATTGTTTTTGCAAGGAATTCCTATTTCAATGGTTACACCGCCCTGTAATGTGTAGCAATGGACCGCTGGGCTAGAAGAAGTTTATTGTTTCAATATTGGCTCAATATGGAATGTGTTTCGCAACAAGACACTTTCATCATCATTTCCGTCAAACAAGAACGAGACGGAACCGCAACGGTTGTAGTAAAATTATAAATCTTGGTTTACGACGCCTGGTTGGGATGGTGGTTCATCGTATACACTGAAATACTAACAACAATGTTATCATTGTGTTCTTGATGGATCTAGTTTGAAGCCTGGAGTTAGACAGATTCGTGCCGAATCAATTGTACTTCGGCTGGTTGTTTGACGCAGCGTTCAGTGTTCTTGTCCTTGGCTTTTTATACCTCTGACTGAACCTTATTTGACATTATGATGCTGAAACAGTCACTTAAATACATTGGTTTAACAACGTTGTTCTGGTTTTCAGCGACAGTTTTATTATTTATGTCTCATGATGATTTTACGCGAAATTCTCTAGAAATGCTTAATGCGCCTCTACTCCAAAATGATGACCACAAATTCATGCACAATGTTGGAGTTGAACCACTAAAACCGATTAATCACGATATAAAATATCCATGGCAAACAAAAAGGAATAAATCAAATAGTTACAAGAAAAACTCTGGTTATCTGGCCAGTTTATCGAAGAAAGTAGGAAAATTGATTAGCGGAAACCGTCGTATAGTTTACGATATAAGTAAAATAAAGGAGTCAGATGAATATGCTTTGGGAGCTCTTGGTAAAGCTGCCTACCTTACTTCAGATGAGGATAAAAAGTTAGCTGAACAACACTTTTCTGACCACTCATTTAACTGGGTATTAAGTGATAAAATATCACTTGACAGAACACTCGATGATTATCGCGGTGCAAAGTAAGTAGAGAAAACAAGTCGAAATGTTTATTCAATTTATTATTATAACCTGCTAGAAATAAAACCTGCAACGCTAGCTTTCTGAATAAAAGCTTTCCTAGGGTTTTCTTCATGTTTCACTAGCAAAATTTCTATCATGTAGCCAAACCCTGCTGTATCAAAGCTTTTGCTTGTCATTTTGTTTCCTGTTTCGGATATGTGTCGACAGTCCGGACCGGTTCTTTATACTGTCTGTTTTATTAGAGAATACTGTCCACTGTATAAATACAGCACATGCAATGTGACGCGCGCTTGTAATGAAAGAGAATGTTTTATAAATTGCTTGTCTCGAGTTAAGATGAGGTAATACATGCAACATTTTTCTTCAACTTGCAACGCAACTTTGTTGCCATGACCTTAATTAAGCCAAGTAAAAAAATTAATAGTTATCCTGACTTTGAAAAAAAAGGAGAACGTGGTCACTTTTTGCCGTATGTGCATACCAAGGTTTAAGGACTTTTACCGATGTACCATTCACTGTTAGAATACATGCACACACAAAAACCATGACGGATCAAAAGATATGGATTTCACTTTGACGACTTCGATATATTATAAAAATATGGTGCCAAAACAACATTTATGTCGTGAAAGGTACCAAAGGAACCAAAAAGGCCAAAAGATGGTGCAAAAGGCCTCGAAAGCTAGACATATTTTTGGCTAAAAAAAAACAAGTATTGAAGTGGCAGGAAAAAAGGATGCGCGCAGGAATGAGAAACTATTAATTATTTTTACCTGGCCTTAAACATTGCCATGCAACAATGATTTTGTTGCAAGTTGAAAAAATTTGTTGAAAAAAGTAGACTCCAATTCTACTTGTTGCAACCTGCTGATTCAACTTGCAACAAAATCATTGTTGCATGACAATGTTTGAGGTGGGTGGTAATATGTGCAACAATGTTGCAGCAATTTGTTGCTGTGGTCTGATGGGGTTTCCAGGGCTGGAAAACGTTTGCAAGGGTATTAACTGTTTTATAAAATAGCTCTTGTTTACCTTTCAACTTCTGTGTTTATTCTTACATTTACTGCATGTTTTTTTAGCTGACAGGTGACATTAATTGTGTGGCAACCTGTAGTACATTCATGTTAAAGCTGAACTTTGGTGCAATTCTTGCCAATGTTGGCTTGACTTGTTTTGAAAGATATGTATTAAAAAAGTTAAAAAGTTATTTTCCCATCACATGCAAATGTATTCTAAATACCACCAATTGTTTTAGCCTCCTCAATATGTACAGACAAATGCAAGTCTTCGTGCTAACCTTGGCATGCACAGAGTCACTTACATGCAAATTTGAAAAAACATGCTAGAAAGTAAAAATGAAAGAGTGTAAACAAATAACAAGCTTATATAAGAAAGATAATTATGTGACCAAAAATTAGCCAATCAGATAAAAATAACAATAACAAATTTATTTATTTATTTATTTATTTATTATTATTTTTATTTAAACAATATTTTTATTAGCAATTATTCCAAAAGCCAAAGGCTTATCTAGGGAATTCTTACAATAACAAATTAATAATGAGATGCAAAAAAATTAGCCAATCAGAGCAAAATAACAATAAAAAACAATAATGAGATGCAAAAGACATTTGCTATTCCCACCATTGATGAGCAAAAAAAGGAGGGGTGTAAAAAGGATGAGTGAGAGTAATTTCTCTGTGCCAAAGGACCTTCACTCAAAACATCAGAAACTACATTCAATAATTGTGGCAGTACTCAAACCTTACTATATTTCTATTGGAAAATAACATTAAAAAATAATAAATCAGTGGCTGGGTTTTGGAAATTGCACATACTGTAGTTAATCATGTATCAGGAATTATTTTAGTGCAAGGTTACTATGGTAACTGAGAGGGTTAATTGTGGCTACTGTAAATGTAATTTAGGTGAGGCAAAAAAGGTGACAACGTTAATCAGCAATCACTTCTTTAAAATATGTGGGGGGTTTCAGTCTTTTTCATAGTCTCATTGGCATGGTCTGAGCTTGACTGGTTTGTCATACTATGGATACATTGTGACTTCATGCTCTTGCCTTTGTGTTGACCCACCCACCCATACCTAAAATAGACTGTAAGGTAAGTATATATTTCCACTGCTTTTACAGTGTGACTAGTGCCTGGAGCTGGGCTATGGTGGAATAGCTCAGGAGGGTTGCAATCCCCTCTTGTGGCTTGGCACCAACCCTCTAATAACTACAACTGGCAATCTCCGTTAAGATACTGTAAGGATTAACCATTTAACTCCCACCGTGTCAGGAGGTCTTCCCTTGATGAGTAAAATCATCTGGTGTTAGACAAAGTAAAAAATAAAAACTGCCAAATGACACCAATGGGAATCAAAGGGTTAAGGTTCATAATAATACACATTTAGCTGTTGTAGTAGAAATGTGAAAGACTGCATAAAGTGATTTACAAACAGCCAAATTTAAATCTTTTGACTTTTAGGTGCATAGCAAAACATCACACATATCCAGAAAAACTGCCAACAACAAGTGTGATTATATGCTTTCACAAAGAACGACTTTCAGTATTACTACGTACAATTCACAGTGTCATAAACCGAACTCCCCCTGAGCTATTGGCTGAAGTTATTGTTGTTGATGACTTTAGTGAAGATGGTAAGACATTTGAATTTAATTACTTGTTAAAAATATATAAACCATTTGGTTCTTAAACTTGATTTTATATACTTTATTGTTACAGTGTACCCTGCGAGTCAGAGCCCCTTTCCAACCTATGCAAGCTTCGGGGGAAAGTGGGCTCTGCCAACAAACTCAATCTTCCCCCCAAGTTTAGGGTGAGTCAGTCAGGTTTTAAACTGGTCAAACAAGTTCTAGTTTACTAACACGCGTAAGCAGGAAAATAGGAAGTGACGAGTTAGAGCCTGGGCCCAAAATAGTATCTTGGCAACCGTTCACGCATGTTCAAAAAGAAATATTGAGTTTGTTGGCAGAGCCCACTTTCCCCCGAAGCTTGCTTAGGTTGGAAAGGGGCTCTGACTTGCAGGGTAGATAAAGTGAAACCCAGATATAAAAGTTATAATAAATTGCAGATTACATTTGTATTCTCATGCGCCGAATACATTAAAATAATTTATGCATTAGGTTAGGCACATAAGAAGTCCGACGTTTAATGCTTGTATTAGTGCTACCGATCACGCGAGGTTTCTGCCGGTTTTTAGTAATTTGAGGAATTAGGCTCGATGCTTCAATCGACGCCGCTCCAACGTCGAATCTATTTGTATTAGGATCGGCGCATGAGAAGAGCGACGTTTGAAACGGACCTTTTATTCTTGTTGTTTATGTGTGATTTGATTACTCTAGAAGAGCGTTACCTTTTGTTGGTATCAACTTTTTAATTTAGAGAAAAGTCATATCTCACAAAAAATGTTACTTCGCAAAATTTTCTAACTGCCGTAACTTGTAATCACACCTACTGTTAGTGTAAGGTCTCTTGCATATTAAAGTCCTTTTTATTCAAAGAGTTTTAAGTTCTATTTTGGCTCACATAACATGTACTAAATTATTTTGATCGAGAGGCAAATCACTTCGAAAATCTCCTACACAAAATTCTCCTACACTTTGCCGAAAAATCCAAAAATCCATGAGAATTCTTGAAAATCCATAAAATCCTTGTGAAATCATAAAATTCCTGGAAAATCCATAAAATCCTTTGAAAATCTACAATTATTTTCACAAGGTACCAGGAAAATCCTCAAGAAATCCCTAAAAATCAGAAAGCCCAACGCGAAAATCCAAGGATTTTTGAAAGTTCAAAAGTCTCTTACGCTTTTCAGGGAGTGATTTTGCCTTTCGATTTTGATCACTCCAGAGAGATAAGAAAGTTTCCCGTGGCAGTTAGCCTGCGTAGCTGGCGGTTTTAAGGGGTTGTGACAGTGTTCCATCCATTTTCAATTAATAGATGGGCGGGTAACAAGTTCAATACTATACAAATGCATGCTAGAGGTGGGCAATTTGGAAGAAGATTTTACAGAATTCTAAATGTCAGATCGTTACGTCGTGTAAAATATTTAAAAGACATCACTTTTTAGAAGATGATACCGAACGTTTATTATTATCTTCCTTCGATTGGTTTGTACAGTATCCTGATATAGTCAACACTTTAATTATAAAGACTTACGGAGGCGTAGGAAGATGTTGTGGGTTATAGGCGGGCGGGTGCGACGAACCGCTATAGGGAGGTCCGGATTTTATTAGAGTCCTCCGAAATGGCATTTCCTGCATTTTGAGAGGACATTTAAGAGATTTCTGAAGATTACAAAATACCAATTAATTATACATCTTTGCTCTAAAAAGGGCCCTCGATCGCCAATAACAAACCAAAAAATGCGAGGCCTCCTAAATGCGAGGGACTCCCATAAGTGCGGCGCTATTATTTTACTTCGGCTATTCATGTTTCCTGTGAGTTGTTAGTCGTGTGACTGAGTGAGGACCGTGTGACTGAGTGAGGGCCGTGAGACTGAGTGAGGGCCGTGTGACTGAGTGAGGGCCGTGAGACTGAGTGAGGGCCGTGTGACTGAGTGAGGGCCGTGAGACTGAGTGAGTGACAGCCGTGTGACTGAGTGACAGCCGTGTGACTGAGTGAGGCCCGTGTGACTGAGTGAGGGCCGTGTGACTGAGTGAGGGCCGTGTAACTGAGTGAGGGCCGTGTAACTGAGTGAGGGCCGTGTGACTGAGTGAGGGCCGTGTGACTGAGTGAGGGCCGTGTGACTGAGTGAGGGCCGTGTGACTGAGTGAGGGCCGTGTGACTGAGTGAGGGCCGTGTAACTGAGTGAGGGCCGTGTAACTGAGTGAGGGCCGTGTGACTGAGTGAGGGCCGTGTGACTGAGTGAGGGCCGTGTGACTGAGTGAGGGCCGTGTGACTGAGTGAGGGCCGTGTGACTGAGTGAGGGCCGTGTGACTGAGTGAGGGCCGTGTGACTGAGTGAGGGCCGTGTGACTGAGTGAGGGCCGTGTGACTGAGTGAGGGCCGTGTGACTGAGTGAGGGCCGTGTGACTGAGTGAGGGCCGTGTGACTGAGTGAGGGCCGTGTGACTGAGTGAGGGCCGTGTGACTGAGTGAGGGCCGTGTGACTGAGTGAGGGCCGTGTGACTGAGTGAGGGCCGTGTGACTGACTGTGAGGGCCGTGTGACTGAGTGAGGGCCGTGTGACTGAGTGAGGGCCGTGTGACTGAGTGAGGGCCGTGTGACTGAGTGAGGGCCGTGTGACTGAGTGAGGGCCGTGTGACTGAGTGAGGGCCGTGTGACTGAGTGAGGGCCGTGTGACTGAGTGAGGGCCGTGTAACTGAGTGAGGGCCGTGTGACTGAGTGAGGGCCGTGTGACTGAGTGAGGGCCGTGTGACTGAGTGAGGGCCGTGTAACTGAGTGAGGGCCGTGTGACTGAGTGAAGCCATGTGACTGAGTGAGGGCCATGTAACTGAGTGAGAGCCGTGTGACTGAGTGAGGGCCGTGTGACTGAGTGAGGGCCGTGTAACTGAGTGAGGGCCGTGTGACTGAGTGAGGGCCGTGTAACTGAGTGAGGCCGTGTGACTGAGTGAGGGCCGTGTAACTGAGTGAGGCCGTGTGACTGAGTGAGGGCCGTGTGACTGAGTGAGGGCCGTGTAACTGAGTGAGGGCCGTGTGACTGAGTGAGGGCCGTGTGACTGAGTGAAGGCCGTGTAACTGAGTGAGGGCCGTGTAACTGAGTGAGGGCCGTGTGACTGAGTGAGGGCCGTGTGACTGAGTGAGGGCCGTGTGACTGAGTGAGGGCCGTGTAACTGAGTGAGGGCCGTGTGACTGAGTGAGGGCCGTGTAACTGAGTGAGGGCCGTGTGACTGAGTGAGGGCCGTGTGACTGAGTGAGGGCCGTGTAACTGAGTGAGGGCCGTGTGACTGAGTGAGGGCCGTGTGACTGAGTGAGGGCCGTGTGACTGAGTGAGGGCCGTGTAACTGAGTGAGGGCCGTGTGACTGAGTGAGGCCGTGTGACTGAGTGAGGGCCGTGTGACTGAGTGAGGGCCGTGTAACTGAGTGAGGGCCGTGTGACTGAGTGAGGGCCGTGTGACTGAGTGAGGCCGTGTGACTGAGTGAGGGCCGTGTGACTGAGTGAGGGCCGTGTAACTGAGTGAGGGCCGTGTAACTGAGTGAGGGCCGTGTGACTGAGTGAGGGCCGTGTAACTGAGTGAGGGCCGTGTAACTGAGTGAGGGCCGTGTGACTGAGTGAAGCCATGTGACTGAGTGAGGGCCATGTAACTGAGTGAGAGCCGTGTGACTGAGTGAGGGCCGTGTAACTGAGTGAGGGCCGTGTGACTGAGTGAGGGCCGTGTAACTGAGTGAGGGCCGTGTGACTGAGTGAAGCCATGTGACTGAGTGAGGGCCATGTGACTGAGTGAGAGCCGTGTGACTGAGTGAGGGCCGTGTGACTGAGTGAGGGCCATGTGACTGAGTGAGGGCCATGTAACTGAGTGAGGGCCATGTGACTGAGTGAGGGCCATGTGACTGAGTGAGGGCCGTGTGACTGAGTGAGGGCCGTGTAACTGAGTGAGGGCCGTGTGACTGAGTGAGGCCGTGTAACGGAGTGAGGGCCGTGTAACTGAGTGAGGGCCGTGTGACTGAGTGAGGGCCGTGTGACTGAGTGAGGGCCGTGTAACTGAGTGAGGGCCGTGTGACTGAGTGAGGGCCGTGTGACTGAGTGAGGGCCGTGTGACTGAGTGAGGGCCGTGTGACGGAATGAGGCCGTGTAACTGAGTGAGGGCCATGTGACTGAGTGAGGCCGTGAGACTGAGTGAGGCTGTGTAACTGAGTGAGGGCCGTGTAAGTGAGTGAGGCCGTGAGACTGACTGAGGCCGTGAGACTGAGTGAGGCTGTGTGACTGAGTGAGGCCGTGAGACTGAGTGAGGCCGTGTGACTGAGTGAGGCCGTCTGACTGAGTGAGGCCGTGTGACTGAGTGAGGGCCATGTGACTGAGTGAGGGCCGTGTAACTGAGTGAGGGCCGTGTGACTGAGTGAGGGCCGTGTAACTGAGTGAGGGCCGTGTGACTGAGTGAGGGCCGTGTGACTGAGTGAGGGCCGTGTAACTGAGTGAGGGCCGTGTGACTGAGTGAGGGCCGTGAGACTGAGTGAGGCCGTGAGACTGAGTGAGGCTGTGTGACTGAGTGAGGCCGTGAGACTGAGTGAGGCCGTGAGACTGAGTGAGGCCGTGTGACTGAGTGAGGGCCGTGAGACTGAGTGAGGGCTGTGTACTGAGTGAGGGCCGTGTAACTGAGTGAGGCCGTGTGACTGAGTGAGGCTGAGTGAGGACTGAGTGAGGGCCGTGAGACTGAGTGAGGGCCGTGTAACTGAGTGAGGCCGTGTGACTGAGTGAGGGCCGTGTGACTGAGTGAGGGCCGTGTAACTGAGTGAGGCCGTGTAACTGAGTGAGGGCCGTGTGACTGAGTGAGGCCGTGTGACTGAGTGAGGCCATGTGACTGAGTGAGGGCCGTGTAACTGAGTGAGGGCCGTGTGACTGAGTGAGGCCGTGTGACTGAGTGAGGGCCGTGTGACTGAGTGAGGGCCGTGTGACTGAGTGAGGGCCGTGTGACTGAATGAGGGCCGTGTGACTGAGTGAGGGCCGTGTGACTGAATGAGGGCCGTGTGACTGAGTGAGGGCCGTGTGACTGAATGAGGGCCGTGTGACTGAGTGAGGCCGTGTGACTGAGTGAGGCCGTGTGACTGAGTGAAGCCATGTGACTGAGTGAGGGCCATGTAACTGAGTGAGAGCCGTGTGACTGAGTGAGGGCCGTGTAACTGAGTGAGGGCCGTGTGACTGAGTGAGGGCCGTGTAACTGAGTGAGGGCCGTGTGACTGAGTGAGGCCGTGTGACTGAGTGAGGGCCATGTGACTGAGTGAGGCCGTGTGACTGAGTGAGGGCCGTGTGACTGAGTGAGGGCCGTGTAACTGAGTGAGGCCGTGTGACTGAGTGAGGGCCATGTGACTGAGTGAGGGCCATGTGACTGAGTGAGGGCCGTGTGACTGAGTGAGGGCCGTGTGACTGAGTGAGGGCCGTGTGACTGAGTGAGGGCCGTGTGACTGAGTGAGGGCCGTGTGACTGAGTGAGGGCCGTGTGACTGAGTGAGGGCCGTGTAACTGAGTGAGGGCCGTGTGACTGAGTGAGGGCCATGTGACTGAGTGAGGGCCGTGTAACTGAGTGAGGGCCGTGTGACTGAGTGAGGCCGTGTACCGTGTGACTGAGTGAGGGCCGTGTGACTGAGTGAGGGCCGTGTGACTGAGTGAGGGCCGTGTGACTGAGTGAGGCCGTGTGACTGAGTGAGGGCCGTGTGACTGAGTGAGGGCCGTGTGACTGAGTGAGGGCCGTGTGACTGAGTGAGGGCCGTGTGACTGAGTGAGGGCCGTGTGACTGAGTGAGGGCCGTGTGACTGAGTGAGGCCGTGTGACTGAGTGAGGCCGTGTGACTGAGTGAGGGCCGTGTGACTGAGTGAGGGCCATGTGACTGAGTGAGGGCCATGTGACTGAGTGAGGGCCATGTACTGAGTGAGGGCCGTGTGACTGAGTGAGGGCCGTGTACTGAGTGAGGGCCGTGTAACTGAGTGAGGGCCGTGTAACTGAGTGAGGGCCGTGTACTGAGTGAAGCCATGTGACTGGGTGAGGGCCATGTGACTGAGTGAGAGGCCGTGTGACTGAGTGAGGGCCGTGTGACTGAGTGAGGGCCATGTGACTGAGTGAGGGCCATGTGAACTGAGTGAGGGCCATGTGACTGAGTGAGGGCCATGTGACTGAGTGAGTGAGGGCCGTGTACTGAAGGCTGTGACTGAGTGAGGGCCGTGTAACTGAGTGAGGGCCGTGTGACTGAGTGAGGGCCGTGTAACTGAGTGAGGGCCGTGTAACTGAGTGAGGCCGTGTGACTGAGTGAGGGCCGTGTGACTGAGTGAGGCCGTGTGACTGAGTGAGGGCCGTGTGACTGAGTGAGGGCCGTGTGACTGAGTGAGGGCCGTGTGACTGAGTGAGAGCCGTGTAACTGAGTGAGGCCGTGTGACTGAGTGAGGGCCATGTGACTGAATGAGGGCCATGTGACTGAGTGAGGGCCGTGTGACTGAGTGAGGGCCGTGTGACTGAGTGAGGGCCGTGTAACTGAGTGAGGGCCGTGTGACTGAGTGAGGGCCGTGTGAGTGAGGGCCGTGTGACTGAGTGAGGGCCGTGTGACTGAGTGAGGGCCGTGTGACTGAGTGAGGGCCGTGTGACTGAGTGAGGGCCGTGTAACTGAGTGAGGGCCGTGTAACTGAGTGAGGGCCGTGTGACTGAGTGAGGGCCGTGTGACTGAGTGAGGCCATGTGACTGAGTGAGGGCCATGTGACTGAGTGAGGGCCGTGTAACTGAGTGAGGGCCGTGTGACTGAGTGAGGGCCATGTGACTGAGTGAGGGCCGTGTGACTGAGTGAGGGCCGTGTAACTGAGTGAGGGCCGTGTAACTGAGTGAGGGCCGTGTGACTGAGTGAGGGCCGTGTAACTGAGTGAGGGCCGTGTGACTGAGTGAGGCCGTGTAACTGAGTGAGGCCGTGTGACTGAGTGAGGGCCGTGTGACTGAGTGAGGGCCGTGTGACTGAGTGAGGGCCGTGAGACTGAGTGAGGGCCGTGTAACTGAGTGAGGGCCGTGAAACTGAGTGAGGGCCGTGTGACTGAGTGAGACTGAGTGGGACTGAGTGGGGCCGTGAGACTGAGTGAGGGCCGTGTAACTGAGTGAGGCCGTGTGACTGAGTGAGGGCCGTGTGACTGAGTGAGGGCCGTGTGACTGAGTGAGGGCCGTGTGACTGAGTGAGGGCCGTGTGACTGAGTGAGGCCGTGTGACTGAGTGAGGGCCGTGTGACTGAGTGAGGGCCGTGTGACTGAGTGAGGGCCGTGTGACTGAGTGAGGGCCGTGTAACTGAGTGAGGGCCGTGTGACTGAGTGAGGCCGTGTAACTGAGTGAGGCCGTGTGACTGAGTGAGGGCCGTGTGACTGAGTGAGGGCCGTGTGACTGAATGAGGGCCGTGTGACTGAGTGAGGGCCGTGTGACTGAATGAGGGCTGTGTGAGGGCCGTGTGACTGAATGAGGGCTGTGTGACTGAGTGAGGGCCGTGTGTCTGAGTGAGGCCGTGAGACTGAGTGAGGCCGTATGACTGAATGAGCCGTGTGACTGAGTGAGGGCCGTGTGACTGAGTGAGGCCGTGTGACTGAGTGAGGGCCGTGTAACTGAGTGAGGGCCGTGTGACTGAGTGAGGCCGTGAGACTGAGTGAGGCCGTGTGACTGAGTGAGGCCGTGTGACTGAGTGAGGCCGTGTAACTGAGTGAGGGCCGTGTGACTGAGTGAGGGCCATGTGACTGAGTGAGGGCCATGTGACTGAGTGAGGGCCGTGTGACTGAGTGAGGGCCATGTGACTGAGTGAGGGCCGTGTGACTGAGTGAGGCCGTGTAACTGAGTGAGGGCCGTGTGACTGAGTGAGGCCGTGTAACTGAGTGAGGGCCGTGTGACTGAGTGGGGCCGTGTGACTGAGTGAGGGCCGTGTGACTGAGTGAGGGCCGTGTGACTGAGTGAGGCCGTGTGACGGAGTGAGGCCGTGTAACTGAGTGAGGCCGTCTGAAAAGTTGAGCAGTTCTTGCACGTTGTTGTTGGTAGATTTCGAAATAGACTGACTGATTTTGTAGTTTTAACAGTGAGTCAGATGCGGCTGACAACTGTCTTGATTGTAAATATGAAACATACGTCACACTGGTGAACATATGCATACACCTGATCCAGGCGTCTTGTTTGTTTTTAACTCATCATTCGCGTCTTCAGATGTTGCCCTTTACTTTTGAGCTTGTTCGTTTCGTTTTTATAAAAAGAAACACTAAATAATAGTACTATTATTGTTCAAAATTTCCAAATGAAAATGTCTATTTCGTTTATGTATTCAAATCAACTCGTGTTTGAAAACTTAGGCCACAACGTAAAAGGTCTCACAACTTAACTGGTCATGTGAACGTAACGTAAGGAATAGCAAAAAAATAATCCTTAACAATGAACGTAAGAATTCACTGAGTTACCGTAACGTGCGTCTTCATGTAACGTAAAATGGTCATGAATAAGGTCATGTGACGTAGTTGCCTCACAAGACTGATTGTACTGACCATGTAACGTAATGCATTTACAACGTAACTGATAGCCAAAGACGAGCTCACATTAAGGTGGTAGTATGACCTATTTAACAAATAGTCCATTCTGCCGTTGTCTGTTCAGTTATAGGTGCACAGATGACGTCATAACGCAGTCGAGTTACTGCATCTGTAACTGACCAACAACAAAAAAACGGAATCTATTTGTCTTATACAATACAAGTTTTAAAAGGTTTTTATCGAAACTCTTGCCGGATTTTGGGGCATGAAGAAGGAAAAAAGCTGACGTGATCTGACGTATCCATGTGTCTATCCTCTAATAAATTATGGCCAACAACCAATGAAAACACGCATAGCAACCAGGGTATTGTATAATGGTACATATATCTGTTTTATTTTTATATATCTCTTGTTTTCAGCAAGACTTGCTGCTCCTTTGGATGATCATATTGCAAAAATGAACAAAGTAACAGTGTTGAGGAATAGCAAACGTGAAGGACTGGTGAGAGCGCGATTACTAGGAGCTCGTATCGCCAAAGGAGATGTGCTTACGTTTCTAGACTCTCATTGTGAAGCAACTCCCGGCTGGGCTGAACCATTATTAGCTCGTATTGCTCAAGATAAATCAAACATAGTATGTCCTGCTATAGAAGTACTTAATGCTGACACGTTTGCTTATCAAGCTTCTACAAATGCTGAACAAAGAGGAGGATTTAATTGGGACCTGTTTTTTAAATGGAAAGGAATTCCTCCTGAAGAACAAAAGTTGAGGAAAGATGAAACTGATCCCATACGGTAAGAATAAAGAACAATGTATTGAAAATATATTTTCATTGTGAAGTTGACATTTAAAGTGTATATGAAACGAAAATTAAGTTTGTCTTATTTGAAAAAATTCTTAAGATAGTGGGGAATATCAATTTACAGCTTTTTCATATGTTACTTAGTTCTTGAGATATTTAGACTTATGTGATATTCAAATGAGATAACTTATGGTTCGTTTTTTTCTAATTAACATATTCGAAAATCGTGAATATTTTTTAGATATTGATCAAAATCACTTGTAACTTGTCTTTCATGTTTAGTTGCATGAACTGTAGCAATATGCAAAGTTTCAAGTGATTTTTAACATTTTCGCGATTTTCGAATATGTTAAATAGTGAAAAAACGAACCATATAAGTTATCTCATTTGAATATCACATAAGTCTAATTTTTGAGCAGATGACTAAGATTCGAAAAAGACCACCTTTATTTTATCTTTTTGGAAAAATTTACCCACAGATATACCTTATATACCAGATATACCATTTATTTAACAGAACTCCGACCATGGCGGGAGGATTATTCGCAGCTGATAGAAAGTACTTTTTTGGCATTGGCTCTTATGACGAAGAAATGGATATCTGGGGAGGAGAGAATTTAGAACTCTCTTTCAGGGTGAGTACACCAAGTACAGGATGTTCAAAATGAGGTTGCTTGCTTTCGGCAAGACAATCTCTCTGGATTGATGTTAACTTTTTTCAAAAACCTTGGCTGTTCACTACTTAAGAAATGGTTCATGGTTTGGTGTGCTCCATCGAGTTATGGATGCACGCGGGAAGTTGGGGGAGCACGAAAATAGCGTAAGCGTTACTAGAGACGATAGCCAAGTGCACCCATATATAACAGAGAATAGACCTTTCCGATAATTACGTCACGCTGCATGAAAACGAGGCTCCCAGGCCAAAGTTTCACAATTTTGATTATCATAGTAACCCGTTATTTCTGTTTATGGAACAAGATGGCTAATAACGCCCAAACTATATATGGTAGAAACACATCGTGTACATATGTTGTTAGGCATTTCATAAGCTTTCATTTGATGTATATTTTAAGTTTCTGTGTTGTGTGTAACTTTTTAAAATGTCGAAAATGTTCGCACCATTGCTCGTCAAGTAATAATAATGGATTCCCACAACTGTTGTAGAATTTCGGATATTGTTTTTAAAATACATAACGCACAACTTTGAAACATATATCAAACAGAAGATACTGTAAAATGCTATTTGCGGTACAACTTTCAAGTTTCTAGTTTAAGGGAAAGTATTTTAAAACTGATGGGAAAACGTACTATTATCTTGGTTTGAGTTGTAAACAAAGCAAACTTAACAACTCATCCATCAGACCAAGTTAATAGTACGTTTTCCCATTTTTAAAATACTTCCCCTTAAGCTAGAAACTTGAAAGTTCTACCACAAATAGCATTTTACAGTATCTTCTGTTTGATATACATTTCAAAGTTGTATGTTAAATATTTTAAAAACGGTATTCGAAATTCTACAACAGTTGTGAGAAGTCCATATCATATTTATTACTTGACGAGCGAAGGTGCGAACATTTTGGACATTTTAAAAAGTTACACACAACACAGAAACTTAAAATATACATCAAATGAAAGCTTATGAAATGCCTAACAACATACGTACACGATGTGTTTCTATCATATATAGTTTGGACGTTATTAGCCATCTTCTTCCATAAACAGATATGACGGGTTACTATGATAATCAAAATTGTGAAACTTTAGCCTGGGAGCCTCGTTTTCATGCAGCGTGACGTAATTATCGAAAAGGTCTATTGGACACAAAAACAACGGAAAACAATATTTATTTCGCTGATTAAAAATGAGTTTCTCATTACCTTTTAAATTGCCGTGCTCCATCGAGTTATGGAGCACACGCGGTAGCCAATCAGAAACGCCGTTGTATTACATCAATGTTATAAACAACTTTTAACCAATGTACATCTATTTTGTGTTATTCTAGGTCTGGATGTGTGGAGGGAGACTGGAAATTATTCCTTGCTCCCGAGTTGGTCACGTGTTCCGTAAAGTAACAAGTCCGTACAAGTTTCCAGACGGAGTTGACAAAACATTGAGCAAGAATTTTAATCGACTTGCCGAAGTGTGGATGGATGATTATAAAGAGTTGTATTACAACAAGAAACCTCAGAATCGTAACCGAGATTACGGTGACATAACAAACCGTAAAAAACTTCGCGAGAGATTAAAATGTAAATCTTTTAAATGGTATTTGGATAATGTTTATCCAGATATTAGAATGCCTGAACTTCATCCGCCAGCTCAAGGAGAGGTAAGATTGCTTAATTAAAATTGAGAACAGATAAACGTTTAGAAAGGGCTAGTAAATGTTCATTATTGTTCAGGAAATATTTGGGCTAGAAGTTTACGCGAGTTAAGTTTGAGCTTTTAAACTGGAACAAAGATTTGAGTTTGAGTTTATTGGAGCAAAGATTTTTCAGGAAAACTTTGAGGTGTAAAACTTTTCAGTACTCAGATAAAGCTGACGTTTGCGCTGTGAAACGAGTTATGGAGGAGGGAGGTAGGGGTGAAATTTGTCATGGTTTACAGTAATTATATACCACCTAAGGATTCTCTATATATTCGCGCATGCAGTGAGTCTACCAACCACTCATCCAGCCTAGTCCCGTCGTTCTGAAGCACGCTCGTATACGATGAGACTGGCGATGAGATCTGACGTCACCACGCCCATGCCACGATCGGAAATTGCGGCTGTCGATTGGATCCTAATCCAGGTCAACCTGGATTAGCTACGCATGTGTAGAACGAATGTCTTGCATGTAAACGTCATCAATACACGGCCGACAGGAGCGAGGACACCCCGGGCTCAAAGTCAAATATCTCCGCTCAAAATCGTCGCTCGACCATAATTCTTCCACGAACGCATAGCACGAAGGTTGGACTTGCCATAAAATACGGTTTGTTGACAACTCGTGGAATTTTCGCGATGTACGAACCCATTACCCTTCTCAAATTCGTCAGTTTCAAATGTCCTCAGAACTCACTTGAGCCAGCACGCACGTGGACTGCGAACTGCCCCATGAAAGTGGCCGATTTTCTATGCGATTTCCGATCGTGTAGCGAATATTAAAACAGCGAAGAGAGGAGCTTGGGACTAGGCTGCACACATCCATCATTACAAAATAATTCAACGGAATTCTGACGTAAACAGAGATCGTTCATCGAAGTTAATCTCTTTATTTATTCTTATTGACTTTCTTAATTCGTAATATAAGCGTGGTAAAACAACTATTTATTGCTGAACCTTCAACTGAAACCTTCATCTGAACAAAACTTTGCTTTGATGTGAGGTCAACTGATCGAAAGCTCAGCAATATATATTAAAATACTCATTAATAATTCATGAAGAAATTCAAAAGAAATGAATGTTTAAAAAGGTGTTGTAAATCGTATACAGCATTGATTAATAAAACATCAATGCTGTATCAGATGTACAGCATACTAATTAGGACCCATTGGCTCAAACTGAGCTTTTTCCTTGTTTAAATAATTTGTTTTTGCCTAAACAAAGTATTCGTGATATAAACTCATCGTAGTTTACAGTTGATTTCACATTACTTTACCGCCGTGTGTTGCGAAGTTCGTTGGGAAGTTCAGATATTCGTTCGGAAGTTCGGAATTACGTTGCCAAGGTTGTAAATCCCATACAGTTCGGCCGCTCATATTGTATCTATTACATAAACTTAACGTGGTGTTACCACAAATTCTTCTATTACAATTTGTCATAATGCAAACATTGAAAGAATTAAATTTCTTAATCCGTTTAGATTCGCAATCCTGAAAGTAGTATGTGTCTGGATTCGCTTGGAATGAAATCTGGAAACAAATTAGGCTTGTACACCTGTCACGGTCAAGGAAATAATCAGGTACAATATTTGTTCTGCTAAACAAGAAAGCTGTCAAGTTGTTATGAAAACTGGATATGATATTAAAAACAGAAACAAAAGAACGTCGTGAGAAGAAAATTTCATTATTTCTTACACTGCGGAAGTCAACTGAGAAGTGTTGACTTGAGCATGATTTAAACTCGCATCTTTGGGACCTTCTGGTCCGTCACTCTATCTGTTGAGCCGTTGAGGCTAAAGAGTTTGGAGACGAGTTTTGTCCAATTGAAGTGCACGAGATATTAGCGAGGTTCAGATCACACTACCGCTACCACTACCGCTACCGTAAATATAATTAAGCATGTCAAATATTGTTTTTACGTTCAGTAATGGTCGCAGGTCTCAAACTTAGTACAAAAAGAAAGCGTTTTACGATACTAGGATTAAAACCAACTACGACTACAGGACGAAAAAACGAACATTACATCAGCTTAACCACATTTACGGTAGCAGTAGCGGTAGCGGAAGTGTGATCTGAACCTCGCTATTCCCGCAACAGCTGAACGCCTATTCTTGACAGGGGGAAGAATCTTCATGTTTCTTTGAATATGAAACAGGACAATAATTATGAAGATGGATCTGAGAACAACCGTGCTAAACAAAAAATATTAGCAGAAACAGAACCTTAACGCAAAATGTTTAAAAATCGTGTTTTCCAAAAGGGCACAAGCTATTTTTAAAAACGTGACTTGCGTTTTTCGCACGCCGTGATTTGACAGTTACCGTGCTTACATGCATGAGGCTATGCCAACGCTATGACATCATTAGGCCGCGTAGCAGGCGTTCCCGCAGAAAACGCAGGCTACGCCGACTATGACGTCATGGAAATGGAATATTTCTTATAGCGATATCTCTCGCGTGTTTGCACCAACACGTGACGTTATTTTCTATTTCTTAAATAAATTACCGATGTGTTTTTTTTTTGTAGTACTTTGTGTTATCGTCACATGATGAGATCTTGTGGGAAAGTGAAAATTGCGTAGATAACTCCAAGTACAATCCTGGTAGCTCCGTCGACCTTCTTCCTTGTCATGGTCTGGGAGGGAACCAAAAGTGGATTCATGATAGAAAATCTGTATGTATTTTGTGCTATAGGCTGCTCAAATCTATAGTTGGTTGTCATCCCGGCTTCTAAAGGGGCTGATTACATGGCGATTTTCAGCCCGGGCTGAAATTTCAGCTCGGCTAACCGGGTTAAAATTGTTTCGCGATTACATGGGAAATTTCAGCCCGGGCTGAAATCATATTTTCGTTAGCCGAGCTAAAATATTCTCATGACGTAATGAAGAATTTCAGCCCGGGCTGAAATGATAAAGACTCGTAAAATGGTTATTCCGATTCTTTAAACAATTTGAAACGCAGATCACGTCGATTTTTGACTTTTATGAGACTGTGGTTGCATATAGAGATGAAATAAACAAAAGCAAAAGTATTTTCAAGATTTTATTTCGGCCCGGGCTGAAATTTCTTGTTGATTACATGACAATTTTCAGCCCGGTCAACCGGGCTGAAAATCGCCATTTTTGTCAAGTAATCGCAAACTCCGTTTTACAAGGATTTTATCGGAAGCCCGGGCTGAAAATCGCCATTTTTGTCAAGTAATCGCAAACTCCGTTTTACAAGGATTTTATCGGAAGCCCGGGCTGAAATTTCAACCCGGTTAGCCGGGCTGAAAATCTCCATGTAATCGGCCCCTAATATTGTTAAACTTTGTTTAGTGTGAAAAACATTGATTTAAGGCTGACTTCTACTGTTACGTTTTTATGTTACGTGTTACATGCTGACATAAGGGATGCTCCGATTTGGCAGCTTTGAGTGTAAACGTAACAATATCAACAAGTTTTATTTTTTTTATTTTGAAATAGAAAACAAATTGCAAAAATTTTATTTCATAAACACTTTAAGTATTCTTGGTTTTCATCTGAAGTCGCGGTGACCATATTGGTGCACAGAAACAATGAAATGGCGGCCATATTGGTGCACAAGGCATCTTTATTCTATGGGAATTTAAATCTATTCTTATTCAAATATTTCATATTGTTTCACCACCCCAACGGGGCCACCAATCACGTGAGTGAAAACGATCCATAGGTCAACTCGTGTATTCATACACGCAACGCACCGCTACGTTGTAGTAGGGGGGGAGGGGGGGGGGGGGGATGCAGCATGGTTAATTTAAACATTTCTGTCTACTCTGTTGTTCCATTAACTTGAACATTTGTAAAATGTATACCGTTGTTTAATATGAGCAATATGATATTTTTTTAATAGGGCACGATAAAACATGACGTAAGTGGCCAGTGTCTTGATCGTGGTCAATCTGATTTCAAGAACCCTGTTGTAAATCCCTGCAATGGAGGTGCATCACAAGTGTGGGTTTTCTCAAGGTACAAGGAAAAAAAGAACGGATAAAACATTTTAAATTGGAAAATATTTGGATTATACAATTAGTAATTTTTCTTTTTTGATTTTGTATCATTTATTATTAATAAATATTGGAATAATTTACCTTTCTACGTTCACTCGGACAGCAGACTCAAACAGACAAACCAATTACTACTCCTTTTGCGCATGCGCCTGAGTAAAATAAGCTCTCTGGCAATTTTACAATATTTTATAATAGTTTTATTTTGTATTTTACATCATTTTTTTTTATGTGCGTGTGAGTCACGCAGGACGGGCGTGATATCAAGTGCTCTTATCACTTTTACAATTCATTATCTTCAAGCCACTTACTAGTAATTTTTACGATTTCTTTCATGAAAATAACCTAGGGCAATAAGTTAACCCAGCACATTAACTTCATCAAACACCTAGCTATACTTTCGTTGTGTTATAAGTTGTATTAAGGCCCGATATAACGAAGTTTTGGATGTTTTCTCAGCAACTACATTATAGTGTGACTTCGTTTATAACAAACCTCGGATATAGCGATGTGATCGCGATTTGATCCCAGAAAAAGAAAACATTACGAAAAATAGTGCCATCCTGAAAACTCAAGATATCAGCTATATTGCAAGAGGTACTACTACGAAATTGCGATTTTCAGGCTTTGTTTCAAATTCTTCTTCAGGCAGTGTACAATGGTAGTAATTATGTGCCCAGGTATACAATTGTTATTAAAGAAATACCAAATGGTTTTCCGTGTTTGGATACTCTGATCCAAACACGCGGGAAATTGCGAGACTGGAGAAAAGCGTAACAAAACACGAGCCATAGGCGAGTGTTTTTAGCTTTTCGAAAGTCGAGCAATTTCCCAAGTGTTTGGATAAGAGTCTCCAAACACGGAAAACAACATTTGGTATTTCTTTTATAAAATAATCACAAGTGAATATTATATACTGTCCGACATTTTCAAAAAATCGTTTTGGTGGGAATTTTCCGGTTGACCAATCAGGGCTCGCGTAGTATACATGTTATTTTATAAAGTTTTATCTTATATTGTTGGCAATGCATGGATATACCAGACCGGAAACGTAGACAAGACAAGACAACTTCTAAGATTATATATAGAGGATATCACACGGTGATGCGAAGATATGGATTTTATCTTCGAGTGGGGAAAACAATATTTTGCGAATGAGCGTAGCGAATGAGTAAAATATCGTTTTTACCACGAGAAGATAAAATTCATATCTTCAATTTTCTGTTCAATGCAAAAAGAGGTAAAATTCTTAATGACGTCATCGATATCTTCACTAGTGAGGATATGGAAAATACGACACTGCATGTTTTATAATAAAACACTTGCCTCTATATAATAAAAAAGTTTAATTGCTAACGTTTCGTTGCTTACAGCGCAACATCAGAGCGGTTTGAAATCATTAAGATAAGTAAGAATAAAAAAATTATCAAACTCATTAATAATGCGTAAGGAAAACACAATGGAGATCACTTACCGAGATGTTGTTTGTAAATTGATAATAAATGCCGATAAATTAATATATATTAATATATAAATAAACTGCTCCCCTGAGGACCGAGAACAATATAAAAACGCTATGAAAACGCATACGTGTGGACATAGTCAATCGAGATATGGTCTGGAAACTCGGCAAACTCTTCAAAGCGCCTATAATGAGCTGTGATTTTATGTTGAACCGTACCTTACACCGTGCACATCCTTTGTTTTGGGTTTATTAATATTTAAATAGCACAGTTGAGTGATTGAACTGAAACGTTGCTACTGGATAATTCGTTCATTATACTAAAATACAATGTGTTCAGTGACCGTGCACCGTGTACAAAAATGCCTAAAGGCGAACAAAAAGATACACCAAAGACTTTCTTTAGCTGAGTTTCCAGACCATATATATCAAGATTGACTATAGTGTGGACTTTGCCTTAAGGTGCTGTTATACGATGCGATTTTTTCTTGCAACTTTCAACAAATTTACATATGGGAAAAAATCGCAAGTTGCAGGAAGGGTATGTTACACGTTCAGCAATTTGAGATTTTTGTTGTAAGTTGCAGCTAAAAGTAGAATCCATCCAACTTTTCTTGCAATTTGCAACACGGCAAAAATGACAAAATCGCAAGTTGCTACGGGGTGTTACACGGTGTGATTTTTTATGCAACTTACAAACATTCAGTGATTTGTTGCAAGTTGCAAGAAAAATCGCATCGTGTAACAGCACCTTTAGTAAGCAACGAAACGTTAGAATTAAATTTAGTCTTTGAAGTTGTGATGACTAAAGTCATTTGCTGGGCACTTATTTTTATTTTATTTTTCGTAATGAGTTTTTTAGAGGGTTTGTGTCTTATACTTTTGCAAGGTGTTGCCTGATCTTGGTTTTGGTCACTTTTATATCGGTGATAACTGTATATACATTAATGTGTGTTCAGATGAACTAATTTGAATTGGTATTGGGCAACATTGACCGATGTGAATTTATTTCTTTATATAATAAAGGTACACGTACCATTTTCATGAAAGAGAGTATATGTGTATATAATTTTTACATGCATGTATATCAATAGTTATTTAGTGAGATTTCTGTGCCATTAACGATAATATAATGATCGTAAATAAACCTTCGTTTCAAATTTCCGGCAGTTCACAACCTTTCAAAAGCTTAAAACGTTTCCTAGAATCCATATACATTTTAATTAAAATACTGCCCACACAGCACTTTACTTTTATATGCTTGTCGCATGTTTGTAGACAGTTCTGTAAAATAAACGTGCGTTTTTTCAACCATCCAAATGGGATACATGCCAATACAATTTACGACTATTGTAAAATAAACGTGCGTTTTTTCAATCATCTAAATGGGATACATGCCAATACAATTCACGACTATGGAATATTTCCAGTAGTGGGGAAAAGGAAATTATAGACAATAGGGAAATAGTCCACTTTACACCTACCTATATAGGTGCGCCATAGCATGCATAGGAAGTCCACGCATAACAACGTCTTCTTTGATGCTGAGGCTATATCTCTTTATTCACAAATTAACATCAAATTCTATTCTTTACCTCTTTCAACCCTAATCCTCCCAATGACGAATAAGATTGTTTGGCGATGGGAATAAAGGAATTCAGGGTTAAAGGAGTATTAAAGGTTGCCACGTTAGTTGTAGACGTTGTGTTTTATGATTTAGGATTCCACGAGAAAGCGAGCTCAGCTATAATAATTAAGTCATGCAAGAGGATGTAAATGGCGCGTGATCTGCTGACGTTGATGCGTGCGTGGGCATTTATTTGACTACTTCTAGCTTCCTATAGGGCGTACCTAGGCCCTATGTAGGCGTAACGTAGCTTACTTCCCTACCACTTACTGATACATTTCCTTTTTCCCACTAGAACTAAATGACTTCCTTTGACTCGGTACGTTGGAGTTGGTTGTATCTTGGCTTTGTGTTGGCATACTCTGTCTCTAATTTTGTTAAAATTATATTATTACCGTATATCCTGGATGCATGTGGGTGGTTAACCAATGTCACTTGTTGACAACAACGCTAGGTGACGCATTTATAGTGGGGCATGGTGCCATGCTCCCCCTCCCTCAGAGTGTGCAAAAACATTTTTTGAAAGCACTTGTTTGTAAATTTAGTAAAAATAGCGACAAATTGGAAATCGGGTGTCAAATAATCAAATATAGTGTTGTAACATTGCGTGATTTGCCCGCCTGGAAGCCTGGGTCACTTCACCCGCAAAAGGAAATATATAGTACGTAAAATAGACAATAGATATACTCCATGTTTTAAAAAATGTTTTTGAGTATTAAATATGGCATTTTCTAGAACTCAGAATTTGGTAAAACCCTTCTCCAAAATGCAGGAAATGGCATTTTAGACAATTTCACGGGGGAGCATGCCCCCAGACCCTCCTAAAAACGTCCCCCCCCCCCCCTTGGTGAAATCTTGGCTGGATCTACACCCCTGGCTCCCGGGCTCCGTAAACTGCATTTTTATGTTCAGTTATCTGTTGTAACATAGAAACTCCCTGAATTTAAAGGCCTTTTCAGTAAATATATATTGCGTGAACATTTAAATTACTATAAACTGTGTTAACCACAGTGAACATACTAAAGTGTTTTATTAGTTAGTTTTCCCCTGTTGTGAGCGACAACAGCATTCTATGGCTTTGCGTATAATACCCCGGTTGAGTTCTGAATTGATCAACGCACAACGTGAAACTATGTGGACTTTACATCAACCATTGCGCGCGCTCTACGCTAACGCGATCTAGCTTCGCTCAACATGAGAAATTTAACTTAAACAAATATTTTCCTAAAAATTATAAGAAGAGCCTGTGGAGGAGGCAGTCAGGTTATGCTTTTTCCGTATCGGAGCCTCTGTCCACTTTAATTTGTGTGTTTTCCAATCTCGTGCCCAGTCTTCACGCTTTTTGTCAGCAGGAGAGCGCGGGGGAGACTGGGGAAAATCAAATTGGATTGAATAAGCCAGTCCGTAATCTCAACTACGCATCAAAATATGACGCATTCTGCGTTGGGATAAAATTTATTTCAATTTCTGTATCAGAATGGGGAATTCAGTGTAACAAATTTGCAAGTGTAAATGAAAATGCAATCATTTGCATTAGAGGCATTAGCCTGATATCGATGTTTTGTATTAGAATAAGTTTTATTTCGACGCAGAATGAACTGGCTTATATTTACTGTAAAATCATGGTTCCGATCGGTTCCGTTCCAGTGGTTTGGATAACCTGTACAGTGCAAGCGCTTCGGTAATGGGAAGCGAGAGACGAGCTAAGGAAACACTTGCCGCCATGCTATTCAAAGAAAAAATGTGTTCGTCCACGAATGCAGCCTTCACATTGGCTAATATCCCGGCTGTAATGATTCACCTACAGTTCGATCGAATTGCAATTTTGAATTCGATTTTTTCAGTATTTCACACTGCTTTTCCAACAAAATTAAAATTATTTCATCATCATTAATTTAGGTACCGCTTGGCCCTGAAAATAGTAGTGATTAATTGCATTAAATTGCCATATTTACACAACAACGTGTATAGTTCAACCATTTTCAATTTTTCATCTCCATGTAGTGCTTTGCTCACAAGTGTCCTAACAATCAGCACAGTTGCACCCCCACTGCCTACAAGCTACTGCACCAAAGAACAACAAAGACGCCAGCTATTTTTGGGTGAGTTAAATTTTCATTGTATTTATACCCAGGCTGCCGCTAACTTAATTGACGCTAACCTGCAAGTAGAACTAAAACAGGTGTACGTAACACGCTGACAGTTGGCAATCAGTAGTCCAGATCAGTAAGGCCGCATTTGTATGACAGTATGAGAATTGTTATAACTTGAAAAATGTTGCCGTATTTTAATTTATAGTTCTGTAAATTAAATAAGGAAACTTACGTTTTACAACAAATATAGAAACAACTCAAATAAACGACTGCGGGAAATGTTTGCGCATGCGTGTTACCCAAATATTGAGAGTACAACTTGAGATGCACATGCGTTTGCAGCTTGGGAAAACAGTCAAGCTGTCATAAGATTAACGGCTTTCATTATGAAAAAAGCAAACAATTTATCTCCATTGCGCATTTATTTATTCTGACTAATGACTATATTAGACAGAAATTAATTAGCCAACAACACTAGTTTAGTTAATATTAATAAGCATAAAAATTGTGAATACAAGAAATACTAAAACCCTACATACTTTTGTAGGACTAAATTAAGACAGTTCTATAAGATTCAAAATTTTATAATTCTCTGCCAGAAGAAGTTATAAACATGACTTCTTTCTCTTTATTTACATCTAAAATAAAAAAATACCTGTGTTCTGAATTAGTGGAAACATCAAACATGTCTGCAGTTTGTCTGCATTGTGAGCTCTTATCCTATTTCTTATATACTGTACTTCCTTTCTTTGCTTTACTGTAATTGTATTACATGCTACATAACAAAACATCGTCCCCACTCCCCCCGTTCAATGTTAGTTTGAAAATGAAATGTAAAGTATGTTCAGTGCAAATTTTTATCAACATTGAATGGGGGGAGCGGGGAAGAATGATTTTCAGTAGGAAATTTGATATCAGATGTGATTTAAGGTGACGTGTCCGAGTGATTTTAACCAGGATTGTAGCTCTATATTGTACTATAATATCACTCCTGGAGCTAGTGTAAATTTATAAGAGTTATAAGCCTCTGATCTTGGTTTCTATTTTAGTAGACTTCCTCTTAGTAGTATAATTATTTATAAGTATATCCGTATGTATTAGTTTATTTTGTGGCAGAATTACGCATTAAAACTCATAAAATTCAATACTTTCATGCTTTAAATTTTTATTATTGTTACGCTTTTGTGCCGTCCGGGATGTCTTCAGAGCTTAGTTATAAAACCAACTTTTTTTTGTTTTGGTTCCCACTCAAAACCTCTATATTTTTTGCTTTACTGATGAACTTCTCCAGTAAACATACTAGTAAAACATTAACGTTTTTGTTATGAAGCTCTGAAGACATCCCCGGCTAACGAGATAAAGCTTAACAATTTTTCAACACGAAAATGTCCACAATTTTTATACTTTATTAATTCAATTGACTCCATGCAAAGCAAAGCTTTAAGGAACGTTAACACACTATAGTTTCGTTGTTTATTCGAACAACAGTCGTCTAACCATTATGCCCGCTTTGCGGTCGTACGTGACTATATGCAGGTTCAAAAGCACATCAAATGTCTTCAACGTGGGCTAGTGCATGATAATCATGGCGTGGAAAATATCGAACGTGTGTATATCGATTTGACCCACAAATAACGCTGGAATTACTTTGATGCGTATATAAACCACAGTAACGTCAGCTGCAACCACCTGTCGCGGCAACCACAAACATGCACAAAGGTTGCCTTGTTGTCCTAAAAAGTCTTTAACGGAACTAGTGTCCTTCTAGATGCTTCCAGCAATTATAATCACTGAGTTGCATCACAGTCATGTCATTTCTCACCAAACTCCCATTTTACTTAGTCAACCTCCGGTTTCGTATTTTTCCCGCTTTATTTTCTGACTCATTCCACGCTCTCCCGAACGGCAACATGTGGCAGTTTTGAGTGTTTTTCTTGCACTAAAATATCATCCATTATTATATTATTTGTTTTCAGTTCAGTCTAGACTTGCTTTTAGGATTCTTTAATTTCCTTTGATTGTGTGATATCTTGCATAGTAAACAAAATAGTAACATTTTAATGAAACTTGGCAACAACTCCAGGAAATTCAATTCACAGTCGCATGGGAACTTCCTGAGCAATGCTCATAAAACTGCATGTGTAAACTCAAATTAAAGTGGTTTATTAATGAACTTTAAATTAAACTTTATCCGACCATGTGTATTTATTGTAAACCACAAATTAGTTGCGAAGTTTGAATATATATACTGATTTAATTTGACCCTGAACAGTGTGTATTATGTCTATATTAAAGTATTTTCTGTAAATGTAGTAGCAGTAATAAAATTTCCTGCATTATCAAACCAACGTATAGTCCGGTAAAATAGCTCACCAGAAACATCTTGTGTAAATAAATAATTATAAAAGAAAGTTATTTTCGGTTTTTAACCATTTAACACATATTGCCGTGCCAAGCTTCAAAACATTAAAATATTGATAAGTTAAAAATATCGCGACTTCCTATAAAATTAATTTGAAATAACCTGATTAGTGATTTTGGTTTGTCACGGTGTCACGCGTGCATTACGACCAACGTTTGTTAGCAGTTGAAAATAATATCTCCAAATTTTTCAGATATGCTGATGTTGTTAATGTTCTTATTTGGGATGGTGCTTCAGCATTTCCTGTTTGGCTGTTTCCAGTATATGACGTTCTTGCATGTGTAGTTTAATCGCCTAATCTCTGCAGGAAGACGATAACTCGGAAAAACGCGCACGAATTTCGCCAATAGCCGAAATATTTTCAGCTGAAAAAAAACGTTAGTTTATCGGATCCCTAGTGACAGGTCATCTGACGAATTGGCGACAGTTGGTGTCTCAAATCATGCGTGGCCAGCTCTGATCTGATATACTTGAGTGAAAACTATGCATTGTACTGAGTGTAGATTTTGCGAGAAAAATGAAAATTGATGGTAACTTGCTAGCTCGAATATTGGTTTAAAACATAAACCATTGGTTTAAAAAATACACTAAAATACTTGGTCATCTGGCAGAATTATATATATCATCTAAATTGCTGATATTGTTACCTCTACAATCAACATGGCCGCTGTGTCTTTGTCTTCTAAATCTCAGGGGATTCATCGCAACCCATGTACGTGAATATTGTGTAGTAAATAATACCGTATAGTACTCTGAATATCAAATTTTGAAATAAAGCAAGAAAAAGAATATTTGATTTTCAAAACTGCACGACAGCGATTGATCAGTGGCAGTTTCAGTCAAAGTTGGTTCGAGTTACATCTAGTCGTCAGGATTAGCGTATAAGGGTAGCATAAGCTGGGCGGACTGAGTCATACTGACTGGTGACCTGTACGCAGATAATCTCATTTAAAGCAAAAACCGGCCGCCTGCCAAATTGTAAATGGTATAGTAGTTCATAATTGTTTAACCACAAGTTAATTCACATCATGCAACATTACTATCAGATAAAGTCAAGCAAGGCACTCTATTAAGTGGCACGCAGGCTTGATTAAGTGTGAATTCCTGTTTATTTAAAATTTGATGAATAATAAATACTTGTTAAAACTTTGAAATAAACAACTACCTATATATACACCAAGTGTCGAACTATACATTATATATTTTGGTCATAAAGTGCAATAAATGTACAAAATTTTAGTTGAAGAAACTTTCGTGACACAGGAACTAGAGAAAAGTCTGAGATAAGAAATGTTATGCATAAAGTACAACGGCACCGCAGAGCCTTGTAGGTGCTTTATATGGGTTCTCTTTATAGAGAACCATATGACTGAGTGAACCATATAAAGCACCTACTAATATTATACTATATGCATATATCCGTTATATATTGCGATGCTGTTGTCACTGTGTTGCAGTGTTGGCTTATAATTCATTTAAATTATAGTTCTCCTTGATCTGTCTTCGTCTGCAGTGCCGTCGTGCCGTCTGGCCTTATAAGCTTAAGAAATTTGAACTGGGCTCTTATCGTTAGAAATGTATTCACGTTTAGCAGATTTCCATCAAGGAAGAATCGATAAGTGCGATATATGATCTTGCCAAGGAAGAAATCTAAAAAATGTACTTTCATCGGAACGACTCACTTTGAATTTCCGCATTATTGGCGAGAGGTTCTTGGCAATAAATTAATTTGTGTTGTTTTTAAGATACTGTAGCATTATGTCATTATGAAGATTATCTTGAAATAACATTCTGGTTCGGTCGATCAATGACGAAGGTTCGAAGTTCTAAGTATTGCGAGGCAAGATGATATGTTATACGTGGGCAGGGCAACCTTAGATTGGGTGTACATCAACATTGTCATCGTATTACACGTCACGTCCCACCCACGCAAAAGTCCTTTGATTTAAGTTAGTCTCTTGGTAGCACGACCACAGCTGATTGCAAAAAGTGTTCAAGTCCTTCAAGCAAAGTAACAACAAGGAGTTTGGTGAGTTATAAATATATAATTCCGAATAAATAGTTTGTGTTGTGTTGTGTTGTGTTGTGTTGTATTGTGTTGTGTTGTGATGTGCCATGGTAGCATTCATATACCAGATGTGTAAATGTGTTTTTAAGCTATGTGACCTTTTACGGTTGGTTATAGTGCTTTCGATGTTCTGATAGAGCGGTGATAAATAAGTTTGAAATCTGTTTGTTTCGCTTATTCTAATAGTAATATAGTATTCCTTATACACTGCTGCATGAAATGGGTGCATGGTAGCGGTTCTTTATGACCCGTTCCAGTGGTTCCACAAAGAACAAAGAAGAAGATATCGCCGATATCACCTTACAATTAATGGTTTTATGTATGCATTCATTGTCTAGTCGAGAAATCAATCGACTGTTAGAAAACGTTTAGCTTCAGCAGCCATGAACTATGGGTTAACTGCGATGGCCGCGAAGTTTATTCGCCGTCCAGGATATACAGTGTTATAAAAATAAACGTGTTATGTTTTCTTTCATAAGTTTCATTGCTTCTCTAAATATCATACTGATATGTGTTGTGTAATCATTGTATGTTCACTAATGAGTCCCTAAATATTAAATAATCATTAAGTTATACACTGACTCCGTTGTTGAATTACATATTATATACGTCAGTTTGTGTCAGTGGAAAGTATTAGTATACGTTATGTCATCCTCTTTCTTTGTTGCATGATATAGTGATCATACATGATAAATATCTTGCGTGTTTGTTAAGATATTTGTTATTTGTTATTCAGACGGCGCGTATATAGAGTGGTCGAACCCAACCTGTCTTTTATCAGTCATATTCAGTTGAATCCCTATCAGACTATATTATCTTTGGTTTTCAGGAGGTTGTTTGGTTAATACTCTTGAATAAAAAACCGGTTATGCAGTGCCTGGTTTTAATATAACTGTCCGGTTGTTTTTAAGTTCCAGAAAACAGAGCTGGTTGCAGACTTGCAGTAATTAAACTCGAGAGGGCTTTTTCATGCAGCCATGGTGATCAACGAAGATCTACTCGTGCAGCCGGCATTCAGTCTGTTGCTTACGCATGTCACTCGGTACAATCCAAATTCCTTTCATCATTCGCCAACTGACAAGTTTCCATTAACTAAAAATAGGATCTAAAATCAGGATATATACATAGTTCTTCCTGTTTTTAGCACGTGAGTCTTGTTTGTTGAAAGACCTAAGGCTTTACACATAGTGGTCCGCGAAAGACTGACTGTAAACGCGGGGCCTAAATGAGGAAGAATTGCGAAGAAATTATAGGGGAAAAAATTATGGGAAACAAACGCCTTTTATATGTTTATATGTCAGTATACATATTTCTCTCTATATGAGGAAAAAAATTAATTATACAGAGGCCGACGGGTACAATTGAAGAAGGCGTGATGAATAAACGATAAGTAGAACTTACCATAAAAATGTTGTCCCTATACCATGGGAGGCACCCGCTAAAAAGTTCACAAATATATAGACAATAATACGTGCGGTCGCGCCGTCGCGGGGAGGTATGGTATTCATACATGTTTGTCTTGGGTTGTTAGGGCTTGTGTTAGGGACAGGCCTACATGAAGTACCGGGATTTAGGCATGCAGACCTTTCTGCATGAAGTGCGCATGGGTAACGCGTTGAGAGATTTGATTGGCTCTCGCAAAACTTCAGCCATCCCAAACTTCGGACAACTTTGGACATTAGCCAATCAGATCACAAAGAAAGATGACGTGATCCATTCACTTCAAGCTGAAAGGTCTATTGACCAGAACGCAGATCTGACTTGTACACAATTGTCTAGTGCCTTATCATTCCCATAATGCACCCGTAGAAAAATACAAACCACAATTTCTCGTTGCATCTTCAACACCTCCCCCCCCCCCCCGATTATTTTACTGTAAAACGTTGTTAACTATATACATACATATATATATATATATATATATAGGCTAATAATCTATATTAACTATATAGATTACTATATAGATATTGAGCTGTACTCTGAAGAATTTTCTTAATTACTTCCTGAACAGAATTTTGGTTGCTTATGTCCAATTTTACTATATTACAACCTGATTCAGTATTTTAATCTTGCTTTTATTTTTTTCTTGATAGCTGAATAATTTGTACAATGAATATAAACGGCATGAATACAGCGTACTTTCTTCTCTTCGCACTGGTCGCTTGCTCTTTGGTCGAAACGAAGACGATCATGAGGAGGTCACAACCACTGAAAAGGAATACAGCCGAATGTCAAACAGAACAGATAAACCTGGATGTTATTGTCCCAAATTGTCAACCACGAACAGTCAAGGTGGACAGATGTTCTGGAAAATGTTTATCATATAGCATTCCTGATTCAAAAGGTGTCTCGATGAAATCAAAGTGTAATTGTTGCAAAAGCGTCGCGACAAAAATAGTGAGAGTTCCCTTGTGGTGTAATGGCGGACTGAGGGATCATGATATTCTGTCAGCGACACAATGCACATGTTTACCATGTTAGAACGAAATAATAACAACATAGCTAGGAAAACGTTTCAGATCTAAATGAAATACTTCATGTATATTAAGAGATCGCTTCAACCTGTCCTTTTACGGTGAAACCATGGATCATTGGACTATCTGAAAGTACAGTAACAGTCAGTCTAGTGTAGTCTAGTGTACATATCACACATACACAATGTGTATGTTTCCAATATCCATTATTTGCTGTGAGTTGTAACGATATTTAACAAAACTTATTTAACAATTAGACAACAAATTCAAGTTCAGTTTCTTTTGCTGACGATATATATATATATATATATATATATATATATATATATATATATATATATATATAGTTAGCATAATTTCACAAAGCTCCAGAACATGCATGTCACTGCTAGTCAAGCAAGTCTCTTAGCCTACCCCCTCGTTGCACGTTGCTAGCACCAGTCATGTAAACGGTTATTGCTTCAAAAACTCATTAATAATTCACGAGGAAAACACAAAGGAAATCAGTACCATGTTTGTGGTTTTATACCTGATAAAACTTCTTGACGCCAGAAAGAATACTAATGAACATATAATTTTATATAAAGAATACTAATGAACATACAATTTTATATAAAGAATACTAATGAACATAACATCCAATATAACGAATCGTTTTTGAAGCCATTCAAAACACTCGCATCACGTGTTTTATCAGATCTAAAACGTGCACTCGGGCTGCGCCCTTGTGGTTTTAAATATGTTAAAACACTCCTCCTCGTGTTTTAATTATTACATAACCTCACGAAATGTGAAGTAGTGTGCTGCGTAGGCCGTGTTAAAATACAAGTCGAAATATAGTAAGGTTTGAGTACTGCCGAAAATATTGAACGACGTTCTAACGTTTCGAGCGAAGGCCCTTCTCTTCAGTTTCACGTTTCTCTCTGACGAAGGGCCTTTGCTCGAAACGTTAGAAAACTACATTAAATATTTTTGGCAGTACTCAAACCTTACTATAATATTTCGATATATAACGCCGAGTTCAACTGTCATTCGTACATAACGACTCCAGGATCAGTTTTCTATAATATTTTCATATAAATTATTGTTACATGGCATGTTCGTTATCTATATAGCTTATTTTTCGAAATCTTCTTTTGAAATCATAGATAGTGCGTGCATGAATAAATAGTCAGGTCTTTCTCTTTTTTATTGTATCAGTTTGCACAGATGACGTCACAATAGTGGGCCACTTTTTTGTTCTCACTATGCGTTGTGACGTCTTGAATCTTTTGTTAAATAATTATATCTTTTTGCCCCTATATTATCTTTTCAATTACCATGCATGTGGATTAATTCAATTCAATTTTATTAAATTTTATTGCTGAGCTTTCATCCCGTGTTAGTTTTAGCTTAAGCTTTGACTATGAAGTCCTCGAGCCATAATTGTTGCTTTAATATTGTAAAGAATTAGTATAGTAACTAGAAATTACTATCGCAAGTGAAGTGCTGCCTCAAATGGGACAAAAACCTTTCGCCTACTCCACAAGCAAATATGTGCAGTCTGTGGCCAATGTGACACCCCCGTTGCCCACTCCACCCAAGATTGACCACTCCACCCAAGTTTACCCACTCCACCCAAGATTGCCCACTCCACCCAAGATTGCCCACTCCACCTGAGTTTGCCCACTGCACGCGAGTTTGCCCACTTCACCCGAGATTGCCCACCCCACCCAAGTTTGCCCACTCCACCCAAAATAGCCCACAGAGTTGCCTGTGAGGGAGGTTGAAAAGTCCCAAAAGTTAATATTAAGTACAATAGACAGAGTATTTACACATTACCGGTACTACAAGTTATTATATATAACTTATTGCTAAACATGATCTGGCAAGGGTTTTGACAGGATATACACAATTAATATACGAATATTAAATAATCATGCCTCTTGCTCTACTGTCAGTGCAATCCCAAGTGCTTAATATGTTTTGACAAATCTAGAGCTTTAACAAAATTATACAGCAATGTACCATTGAGCCCATCAGATTATTTTGCAGAATTTGTATAAGTAAAAATATACACACGTTCACACACGCAGATAGTAGCGTACGTCTGATCAGAATGCTGATCAGCGCAAACACAATGAACCCACACAAATATTGGCAATATACTGTACACCTAGAAATAAAGAAAACAACCGTGAAATCTCCTACAAAGAAACACAGTTGTCAGTTGTAAAAACTGATATCTTACCTGTCCTCGACAAGATAATCTCTCCTCACTAAAATTGTATAAGATCCTATTATCCTAAGACAACAAGTGTGTTCATTTTATTATAGCCAAGAACATTGAAGTGTGATAACTGCGAGTTCAGAAAATCCATCGCCGTCGTGGTGTTGCCGTGTTGAAACCACGCTTCAAACGTACATGTAATTTCATCAAACAAATCCTTCTGGTACGGTGGCCCACAGGTATCACGGCACAAACAAATTGCCACGGCACGAACAAATTGCTCACGGCACAAACAAATATAGCCACGGCACAAACAAATTTGTCACGGCACAAACAAATTCACTTCACGGCACAAACAAATTTGTCACGGCACAAACAAATTCACTTCACGGCACAAACAAATTTGTCACGGCACAAACAAATTCACTTCACGGCACAAACAAATTAGCCACGGCACAAACAAATATAGCCACGGCACAAACAAATTCACTTCACGGCACAAACAAATTTGTCACGGCACAAACAAATTCACTTCACGGCACAAACAAATATAGCCACGGCACAAACAAATATAGCCACGGCACAAACAAATTAGCCACGGCACAAACAAATATAGCCACGGCACAAACAAATTCAGTTCACGGCACAAACAAATTTGTCACGGCACAAATTTAGCTCACGGCGGGATACTGTATGCAAGGCTTATAAGGCATACATGAAGTACTTGTCGTTCGACTTTTGTTGCAGCATAAACAGGATTTATGGCTGAACTTGGGGAAGTTGGTTTAGAAAATGAGTACTTTGAGTTGCCAGAAGAGGACGACGAAGAGCCTGAAGAGGACGACGAAGAAGGTCTTATTCGCTATTATTTCTATAGAGGTTTCGAATATAAAGAAATTGTATTATTTCTCTCGAAGACTCATGGCATTCACATGAGCATTTCTACCTTTAAACGACGAGTAAAAAGATACGGCCTAAGAAGGCATCTACCTGGGTACAACATCGATGAAGCAAGGGCGTCCATCCAAAGTATTATCAACGGCCCTGGATGTTTACAAGGATATAGGTCTATATGGCACACACTGCAGCTAAGGGGTACCAGAATACCACGTATTGTTGTACAGGAACTTCTTAGAGAGCTAGATCCAGAAGGTACAGAACTGAGAAAGGCTCATCGGTTAAGGAGAAGGAGATATCACAATCCAGGTCCGAACTACTCTTGGCACTGTGATGGGTATGATAAACTAAAGCCGTTCGGATTTCCTATTCATGGCTGCATTGACGGCTGGAGTAGGAAAATACTATGGTTATATGTAACACGATCAAATAATCAACCGAACAATATCGCTGCGTACTATCTAGATGCTGTAGAAGGATATGGTGGGTGCTCAGTTGACCTTGTCACTGATCTGGGTACCGAGAATGGCACCATGGCAGCTATTCAGTCTTTCCTAAGAGATGACCCAAATAGTCATAGGTACGTGCCATCGCCAAGAAATCAACGAATAGAGGCCTGGTGGGCATTCAGGAGGAGATCGTATTCAACTTGGTGGATAAATTTTTTCAAAGATATGGCTGATAAAAGGGCTGTGGATCTCACTTCAGAATTGGAAATGGAATGCCTGTGGTTTTGTTTTTCGCAGCTACTCCAGAAAGTCTTAGACGACATAAGAGAGCATTGGAACACTCACCGCATCCGAAGATCTCGACATGACACTGTCAATGGCAGGCCAGATTCACTGTATTACCTTCCTGAACTTCATGGTGTTACTGACCAGTTCTTAATGCCCATAAGTGAATCAGAGAGTGACTTTGTTCGTGCACATATCATTGAAAGTAATTCAGACAATTATTTCCAAGATTACTTCAGCTATGTGTCAAACCTTTGTCATCTTGGACAACCCAGTGATTGGAAGGAAGCATTGGATCTCTACAACACTCTCCTTCAGTGTGCCTACAACGGGAATGCAACTTGAGGTTGCCACGTACTACAGAATAAAATGAAATGTAAGGTCTTTCTTATACTGACTGTAGTACTTGTTCATTTTTATACTTACAGTACCTGACTATTTGCAAATGCAAAACTGTAGTAATTTTACTTCTATTTTCAGTTGAGCTTAGAGACAGAAAGTGTTATTAGAAAGTTTTATCGTTTCACGATTTGACATGTCCCCATGGGAAATTTGAATGTTTGAGCATTTTGACCAATAGAAATTAAGGCATTGCCCAAACTTTTAAATTTGCCCTTGACAACATCATAAATTGCCCTTAGTAACGTATGCGTATCAATGTTTAAACGTTTCAATAAAACATTCCCAATCTAAGCTCAATTGAAAATCGCAGTGTATTCTCTGAGAACAAAAACCTTACAGTAAGTGAACACCTACTTTAGTTCCACTGAGAAGTCACCTACAGTCTGTTAACATGGCCGTGCCACCTCAAATAGTGTTTCAAGCAGTACCAAAGTATCAAAAAATCAAACTTTATATTATATTATTATTCTACAACTTTTTAGATGCATGCGGTAATGCAACATGTAATTTTAGTGTAGCACTGTACACACTGTAACTTAAACAGCAACAAAATATTCTACAATACCACAAGTCTTCATGCCTGGCTTACAGTCCGAAATTTTGGGCTGCAAGTAGGCTATTGAGTGTCTTTCTTATCATAAAGAAATTAAGAAAATACGAAACAGTCAATTACAGATTGTTTTACTTCCACAAAGGATGGCATGACTTGTTTGTATTTGCCCCCTATGCATTTCACAGTGTTGCACAATCAGAACAACAGTATACAAAATCTTAAAACAAATTGAAACAATAAACTTTAAGGCTTCATTAGTGACTAAAGTCAGTGAGCATAAAAGCACAGTAAACTAACTAAATGATTTGCGTCATGGTTTGGCAAATGCCTGACCTTTGCAAAATGCCAACAGAAAGACATTCTTAAACGCCTCATAATCCTTCATGTGGCTAACTGGAAATGTTATTACCCTGCCACAGGCCCCTACAATGGGAAAGCAAATGGAATGGGCTGGATTGCGGGTTAGACACTCATGATCAAACTTTGCTGCAATTGTGATCCTCTCTCCATTTAACTGCCGATGTTTCTGGCCTGTAAGCCATCCCATTATTCCTGAAGATGTGAGATCCGCCATTTCAAACTGCTCAGCCACAGGCTCTGGATCTGTTGCTGGAATTTCATCCAACTGATCCTCACTGTAATTCCACGCCACTGGAGAGGTATAGCCTGTGATTCTTCCATCCTCCAAGGCCATGAGCAAATCTTGGAAATTGTCCATTAGTGTTTCCTCTACCTCTCGTCGTGAAGAGCCATCAGGAGAGAACTCTGGTTGCATCAAACTAAATAAATATGAAGCATCAACCTTTTCATTTTGCTCTTGCACAAACAAAGACCGACAAACCTGAGGGTAACTGTCGAGAATGTTGGACAGTCCAAACAAGGATAGACCTGCTTTGAATTCACGAAGGTATAGGGCTCGCTTGTTAATCAGGCTTACTGTCATTGATCTTACTATATCATCAATATGCGCAACATCAACTGGCCCAGTGTATCCATGCTCAAAGATTGTGTCTGTGTGTTGAATGACATCGCTCTTTACACTGTTGAGAAGCTGCCTTTCAGTTGATGTCATACCAATGATCTTCTGTTTCCAAATTCATTGCATCAATTCCAGGGTTAACCAGACTTTGAAACGCTCTTTCATCCATGAAGCAAGGTGGTGGTCCTCCATTTGCTAGACTGCTGGCTATAATTTCACCACTGGTTTTGAAGTTACCATTTTGTACATGGTAAGTTGAATCAATAGGACTACCATTAGGAAATAAGGTATTTCCTATTGCAGGAACCACATCTGTGAAAAACTCTTTGGACAATGCTCCACTGTCAATGCCATCTTCTCCAAGGAATTTCACCCTTACTGTGTTGTGTACATCTTGCCTCTTGGCTTCATACCGCCACAAGTTTAAAATGCGTGGCAATGTTGTTTTTCTCCTGACAGGGATGAAAAACTGCGCTTCCTTGTTCACTCTCTTTTCCAGAGCCTGGACCACAGCAGCAGGACTGGTGAAATCTTCAGAGGTACTAGTGCCACTTGTTTCTTCATGATGATTTGATGATTCACCCCAGAATGGCCCTTTGTCTTCAGAATTCTGATCAGATTCGTCTACAAGTTGTCTTTGAAGTTCAATAGCAATTTTTTCATCATTTTGTACTTGACGTTCTGCATCTTCACTTTCAGTTGGCTCCCAGTAATCCATATCACAGTTAAAATCACAGTCCTCCTTCAATCGTTTTGATGGTAGGCTGTGTTCCTGGAGAAACGTTGTGATGGTAGGCTGTGAAGCTGAATCATTTGTTTCTTTTCCATACCCATCGTCCCAATCAGGATCTAGATGAATACACTCTGAATGATGAAATTCTTTTGCAGTACAAAGGTAAAGAACAATTCTCTTAAAATCCTTGCCTACTTCCTCTTGATAACAGTGCAATGAAAAGAATTCTTTGGCCGACCCTAGCCTGCGGGCAGGCCCTCCTGTTGCTGTGCAATGTGGGCCTGCAACAAAGCATGATGTTTTTTCGTCACTCGCGGCCGTCAGAGGCCGCGTATTTCTATTGGGCGAATTTGGCGGCCGCGAGTTTCTATTGGTCGAACAAAATTAATGCAGAATAAATTATTTTTAAAGTTATTGTTTACGGACTTCAACAATGCATGGAGTGAGACATATTTCAACAAGACGGCTATTAAAGACGCCGTAGCTCTTAATATTTTTAAAACACATCGCTGTGGAACAAAAGAAAAGAAATAGCAAAGTAGATCCGGGTTGAAACTCCATGAATCTCTCTGTCAGTGTCTGGCTTTATAATACAGAAGCAAGTGTCATCACTTTCATACAAATCGAACCCCGTGTGTCGCCTTGACTCAATAATAATGTGCCGTTCAAAACGTCAAAACATATTAATAAGAGGAGATTACGCATTCACTTAATTCGTGTAATAAAGATTATTGCTAAATGAGGTAAGCTCTTTTTCAAACGAGGTTTCTTTCTGCCATTAATAAATGTCTGTGCTATTGTCTGGAACTTTATAATTGATATATTATCCAATTTGTGCGCCAGTGTGTCTAGTATTATTTATATTATCGAAGCCGACTGGCTCGAGGCTACCAGTTATTCAGTTCAGAATGACCCAGGTTTTTAACTCAACAGCCAGAAGGAAAGTCTTGCTAAATTTGATTAAAACACTTGCATTTCTGAACTATTAATATGTCGCCGTTTAGACTATAATGATACGCGCCTGGTTCTATATGTCGGCTATCTTTGAAAGCGTCTGAAAGTGTCTATATGTTCATTTAAGTTAGGTTTTCGCACCTTCCCTAGCTACGAAGGAGCGTAACTCATTTCATGTTCGTATACAGCAGTTCGTGAAAGTCTTCGTTTTGACCTCTTGCAACTTGCACATTTACACGAGAAGCGCTATCTTGACGATATTCTGTCGCCATCACCTGGATCAGTGAATGCCGTTCAGTGAATCACAAACACCTAATCTCGAATAACGATTTGTCAATGTTTCTGTGCAAAATCAAAGTTATGTTCGTCTTCCACAAATTAGAGATAGCTAACTTATAAAGCTAAGATCTGAGGTTGTCATGACCCAATCTTTAAAGTACATTCAATTTGATTCAAACTGAGACGTTAGCATGCATCGCTAAACTGTTTCGCTACATGTTTTTAGTCTAAAGTTGAATATTTTGAACTCCTAACTACATACCCGATAATCGTTAGATACGTTACATTGCTTCTGGCTTTCTTATAAACAGATTTTGAGTTTCCAGTAACGAGTATAGTTGATAGTGTGAAATTTACATCTTCGCATTGTGCTTTGAATGAGGGTTTTTACAGACTTCCGGAAGAATGTGATTGGTTTGATTCGCGACATTTGCATATTAATTAAGTGGGCGTTATCGATTTACCCCTAGGATTGTTGCAGGCTCTCATTTCACAGCGCCGCCTTGAGAGAGCCTGCTCGCAGGCTAGGCCGACCCTGGCAAAAAAAGTGCCTCCTGGCCACTGTCGAGTAAGAGGACATAATCTTCATCTTCATCATAAAGGTTAGTGTGGTAAGCTTTCCAGTTCTCCACTGCCTTTTCACACAGGACTTTGTAAGGTGCTTCTCTGGAAACTTTGAGTGCTACACGCTTCCCTCGTGCAGGCTTGAGTTTCAAATCTCTTTAGTTTTGCCTTTTTTCACCTTACTGGAGACAACCTGATGCCCAGCTCCAGTTTTTTTCTCATAATATTGTTTGAAACTTAACACTCGCCCAAACGGCCTTCAGACTCAGTTGGGGCTTGTTTTGCAAATTTAGTAGACTCATGTGACGAAAGCCCTTCATTTGCCTGAAGTTCTAAAAATAAAAAAGAATGTTCATAAATGTAAGGGATGGACCAGAACCAACTTCTACTAAAGTTTCAGCTAGAATCCGTACATGTAATTGGTGAAAACTTTAAGAAGATCTGGCAGGGACTAACTGCCCAATTAAAAATTATGAGATTCACCCCCTACCCTTGAGGGGGATTTCCTAGGATATTTGCCTCCTGGGCAAAATTCCAAGGATACTTGCCCACTCTAGGAAATCCCACCACCTATCCATTGCAATTGCTATTTAAAAACAACACAATTCAACAAAATTGTTTATTATCAGACTCGTTTAGTCTTTTTATCATGTGGTGAAGTGCATGAATGGCAATGCCACTTGATCTTTGTTAATGAATAATGCTCTGTGCATTTTTTTGCAGTGCAATTCATCACAAAGGCTGCACAAAATCATGTTGCCATACTGCAAAAGGTCTGCACTGTGACGCTGTTGTTTACACCTTACCAAATGTACAGACTTTCAAAAAGCTTTTTTGTATACCCCCGTTTGGATACATACATTTAAACTACTGGTTGAACAAATCTAGTTAAAGACCAGTGTTTCAGGGCAATATTTCCATGCTTAATATACATACAGGGCAAAATTACTTGAGTATGATTTGCTAATGAAGAGGGCATTTTTTGTTGTAATTCATGGCAAAATTACTCACACTTGATTGGTTCCTTGATCAGCAGTACTAGCATGTGATTGGTCACTGTTATTTAGCAACAGTGAGCCTTAGTACTTCTACATTTTCTGGACATAACATAGAGCTTGAATAATTTTGCCCACAACTGTATATTATTAACACATAATCACAGGAGTTCTTGTAAAATTAAAGTTTAATTTCACTCGTGTTTTCAAAATCTTACAAATTACCCTCATCGTGTACTGACACGATGAGGGTAATTTGTAAGATTTTGAAAACATTCATGAAATTAAACCTTACCCCCACACGATTACCTATACTACTGTAATTAACTAGATGTTCTATTCAACCCCTGTTATTTACATGTAATTGTTGCTCTGAAATTTTCTTTGTGAACAAAAACCTGTTGCAAATTACTAACAAATTAAAATGATTATATAGTGAAGTTAAAATTCTAAAAACTCATTGTATAAATAGGGGGGAGGTGTTCCTAAGGCAGGGTGAAATTTCAATGAAATTCACCACCAACACTCTGGGACAATTTCCTGGGACACAGGAAAAATAACTCAGTCACACTTGTAAGTGGCAAAACACACTAAATTTTGTGTATTAAATTTTGATTTTTGTTGCAGCTATATTTGTTTAATTATTTAAAACAAATGTATTATTTATTTTTGATTGTAGAATATAAGTTTAAATAAATTGCACAAAATCTTTCAAATGAAGGAACAGTCATGCAGAATAGTGATTGATGTAGCTCCTTGAATGCCCCTAGGGGGATGCACATACATGTATAAAATGGAAAGTTCTGCCCATTTTAAAGGTGGGACAATAAGAGGTCTAACAGGGGAGTCGATGAGGAAAATAACTTCCACTTTTTACTTACATGTATATAGAAAATTTTAATAACATTAGTCATTTCTATACAAAATATTTAATATACAGTATAATGACATTAGTGATTTCAAAGTCAATATGTCAGCAGATGGATATTATCAGCAACATTCTAAAATAATGTGCTATTAAAAAGTTTAGATTTTGCTAGGGGTCAGTTAGTACCAGTTGGGACCCAGATTTTCTGACATTCATGCAAGTTCTAGCAGAACTCATGAAATTCAATTCAATGTGGTAACTTGCCCAACTAAGGGATTTCCCATTAAAACTGGAAATGGTATACAGTATTTAGCACCGAGCTTCACATTGATGCTAAAATGCCAAAGGGGGCTTGGCGGTGATAACAAAAGTGTGATGAAACTCTGCATCAGCTCGTTATTCATATTTTATCCCAAGCTGCAAGCATGATGGGTTTCACGAACAAATTTAATACTGGAAGAAAAACAACCTGGTCTGACTCTGTTAGTACTGTGGCAAAAGCATACTGTTTTTATACAGATTTTTGGTTTTGTATCCCTAATTCACTATTTCCTGACGAGGGGTCACCGTCCTGTACCTTCTGCTAAAATATTATTTACTATGTCAATTATGCAAATATAGTTAAAATCCTGAACAATAGAAAAAAATGGCGACATGGTTCACTTTGTAGTTGTGCAATGAGCCAATAACATGGCGGTTAAAACATACTTATAAACAAAGCCAAAGCGTATATTAAGAAAATGAGCATACCTTTTCCACACTTCCTACAATAATTTGATGATTGGACGACAGACTCGCCACAATGGCAACAAAACATCCTTGATCTACCTTTCGCTGGCTTCGCAGCATGCTTTCAGTGATACAAAGGCGCCATAACCACAGAACCTCGTTTCGAAACTCGGTTCTCCAAAAATGTAACTTCCGCCGAGACACTTCCGCCGTGGCTATATTTCTTTGTGCCGTAACAAATTTGTTTGTGCCGTGAACTGAAGTTGTTTGTGCCGTGAACTGAATTTGTTTGTGCCGTGGCTATATTTGTTTGTGCCGTGAACTGAATTTGTTTGTGCCGTGAACTGAAGTTGTTTGTGCCGTGAACTGAATTTGTTTGTGCCGTGGCTATATTTGTTTGTGCCGTGAACTGAATTTGTTTGTGCCGTGAAGTGAATTTGTTTGTGCCGTAGCTATATTTGTTTGTGCCGTGGCTAATTTGTTTGTGCCGTGGCTATATTTATTTGTGCCGTGGCTATATTTGTTTGTGCCGTGAAGTGAATTTGTTTGTGCCGTGACAAATTTGTTTGTGCCGTGAAGTGAATTTGTTTGTGCCGTGACAAATTTGTTTGTGCCGTGGCTATATTTGTTTGTGCCGTGAGCAATTTGTTCGTGCCGTGAGCAATTTGTTCGTGCCGTGGCAATTTGTTTGTGCCGTGATACCTGTGGGCCACCGTATTCTGGCGTATGTGATGTAAGATGTAAGGAAGAAACTTCCTACGTCACAAAACGTCATAAAATGCTCAACAAATAAATAAACTCTCAAAATCTCGATTCCGTTGACTATACATAACTCGGCCAAGAGGTCTGGACACGAGACACAGGCAACCCATGTCAAGATTAGTGAGCTGCCTCGCTACGCTCGGCAGCAATAACACTGACAGGATTGTGACCAAGAGTTTATGACTGATGTACCCTGCGAGTCAGAGGTCCTTTCCGACCTACGCAGGCTTCGGGGGAAAGTGGGCTCCGCCAACAGACTCGTGAACGGTTGTCAAGATACTATTTTGGGCCCAGGCTCTAATGCGTTACTTGCTATTTCACTGCATGCCCGTGTTCATAAACTAGAACTTGTTTGACCAGTTTAAAACCTGACTGACTCGCCCCAAACTTGGGGCGAAGACAGGCCCACTTTTTCCCGAAGCCTGCGTAGGTCGGAAAGGGACTATAACTGGCAGGCGCGCAACGAGAGGGGGGTCGGGGGTGCGAGCGCCCCCCTTTTTGGGGGGTGCGAGGGAAATTTTGGAGGTCAAAAATTACTTCTACTCTCTCTGACGCCTAAATCATGTGATTTAAAACCTTTATACGTGAGTCAAAAGTGTCCTCAATGCAGAAAATGCCATTTTACAGATCCAAAGTTCAAAAATTTCCCGCGGGGCTATGCCCCGGACTCCCCTAGATTTGTGTCGTAACTTTATCTAAAAACGACCCCCCTTTCAAAAATCCTGGTTACGCCATTGATAACTGGTAACATTTTTCGTGTGTATATCTGGCCTTATATTATTTCGTTATACAGATGATTACGTTATAAAATTTTCTCCAGAACAGAAAGACAAAATATCTTCTATTGCGCGCTCATGTAAGAATAGGCGATGAACTCATAGATACTAACAGGTTTACAGCCGGTTAACTAAACACTATCTGAGTTGTTAGTGTTGACTATGTAGTATATACCTTTTATGCAACTTCTCAGTAAAACATGAGCAGCAGTGTTTTATCAGATTTAAAACACGAGGCTATAAGCCGAATGTTTTAGATCTGATAAAACAAGTACTGAGAATGTTTTTAAATGAAGATTCTGAAATGAAACTATATTTTATATATAAGTATTCGTTTTTTGGGTAAAGTTTCATATAAGGTCCCAAAACAGGCAAAACATGGCACACACTGACAAACTGTTGGGACTGACTAAAACACGAATTTAAAATCAGGTCTATTTTTATCAGAAAGCATGCATTATTGAAAAAAGTTATGCATGGCTAGGGTTGAGGGTTAGGATTAGCGTCAAAATAAGGGATAATTAGGTTATTCTAAAATTTCGCCGCATGGCGAGAAATGGCGGACATAGAGAGGCGGAGTTAAACCCTATTAAACTAGTACTTATGTCGTGCGGTCGTCACAGTTCCACGGTTCAGAAGAAAAGAGAACAACTAATTTATGCAATGTTGGATGAAATCTTCATACGATGATCAGAAAATACCGAAGCTTTGAGATTGAAAACCGCAACAACGACAAATACAGGCTAGAAATGAAGAAGATCATCGAAAAGACGGATCTTTATAGTAGCCGAATCAGATCGAAACTTGTACGGAAATAGTATACCTCTGTTTGATTTTCGATAACGTGAGCAGCAAGGTTGGTACAATTTGCGTATTCGCCATATTGGCTTATGTTAGACTTGTGCTCAAAATAGTATATCAAAAACCGCAACGGATTTAATATCTGTGGCATATCGCTCATGATATTTATATCGCAGATGTGTTGCACTATACGATTCAGATGGAAACATTTGAAATAATTTAAAAATTGACACTGCTACGACGATTGTTTCACTCATCCTCTATGTAAGTTCTATTAATCTTGCAGAACTTTTCTAGTCAAAAGTTTTGTAAGTGGGCATGCATTACGCGCATGCGTGACCATTATTTCTCGCCATGAGGGCTTCGTTATAATTGTTTTTTTGGGCGCCGTATTTGTGAGTACCTAATGGCACCAGATGTTGCCATCTGTTGAAACCAGTTGAAACTAGTTGAGAATCGTGCATGTTGTTAACTGCAACAACGAAACCAACAGATAATATTGATAGAACTGACAACTGAACTTTTGTCAATAGAAGAAGGGATATAGTGACTGGCAGTCACTCAATTGTATTGGACCATCAAAGAAGGTATTTATATATGTAAACTGGTTTTAAAGTTCAACAAAAGTCTTTAGTAACATATATATTAGTAGATTGGTATATTTTATGAACAACTGAAGATATTGATATACAGTACTATACATGTTCAAAAGTCTTAAACCACCCTTAACCCCTTGGCTACCAGGGGTCTTCCCTAGTGACGAGTAAAATCGTCTGGCGTTAGCCAAAGTAAAATACTAAAGGTGCGTCGTACAAGGGGTCTTCCCTAGTTCCCTTGACGAGTAAAATCGCCTGCTGTTAGCCTACATGTGCGCTTAGGAGTCAAAGGGTTAAGCATTGAGATGGGTGGTTAGACCTGCAGATCTGCAGCCCTCTATGGATCTGAGACGTGGGCCATGAAGAAAATACACCTAAGCAAGTTGGAAGTGGCGGAGATGAAATGCCTGAGGGCGATAAGAGGTGTCACCAAGAGAGATAGAATGAAGAACGAAGAGGTGCGTATGCAAGAAAGCAGATTGAGGTGGTACGGTTGTGTGAGAAGGTGTGAGGACAATGAAATGATTAAGTGGGCAGCAGACAGAGGAGAAGAGGGAGAAAGGCCGCAGGGAAGACAGAGACAGAGAAGGATTGCATCAAAGGAAGATGGAAAGTCGATTGATTTGGAGATATGCGAAGAGCAAGATGGAAAGCGGTTGCGAGACGACCTGACCCCCATGGGGAAAAACACGTTATGATGTTATACTACAATCGAATTAACGCCAAGTATTCGATTTAAACTGGTTTATTGATTCAACAGTATAAGATTCCAGTAAGCAAGTAGAACCACTGGTATAATAAACGAAACTTCTGTTGGATTTTATAGAAAGTCAGTATTTTGTGTTGCCTTCTATGGAATTCAAAACTGCTGTTGTTTCCGCGGCCAGACTGTCATGTAGTTTTCTTGTGTCTATAGTCCTGTAGCAAATTACTCCAAGCCTCGTCATAGCTCTTTTTTGCCACTTTGGCTGCTCGTTCGTTGCATGTTCTTCTCACGACTAAGTTATTTCACAAATAGTTTCAATTATGTTGAGTTTGGGGGCTCTGTATAAAGTGACCAACCCAATATTTTGAGGGTTCCACTTTCATTCACAATTCAGTTCACTTCCTGCTCCAAATATATGTCTTCGCAGTGTGTTTTAGTTGTGGTTTTTATTGTTCCTAAAGATGATTTTTTTTAATCAATTGTCAGTTTTCTCAAGCATGATAAAAAGCAAATAATCTGTTTATATTTAATATAAGCGTTCGTAAGTCTTTTAATTTCGACCAGATTCCCAACACAATTGGCATTAACGGGAACCGCCCCATGTTTTACAGAAGGCAGCAGACACGCATGCATCTCTCCAACATTTTGTCTTTTGTATTTTGTTTATTTATTTTGTCTTGTTTATTAAGTTTTATTTATTCAAAGATATAGTGGTGTTTGTATCGCCGCTTCTGCTAATGATCTAGTCGAGTCATCGCTATCCAAGTATGCTCGGTTTCTAGTTGTCATTGTTTTTCCTCTATGCTTTGTGGTCTTTTGCATAATGCATGCCAGCTTTCTTACTGGCTATAAGTAACCAATCGCAAATTATGATGAATCTATTTTTACGAAACTTGCAGCTCTGATAAATAGTTCTATAACCACAATTTTCTCTGATTTTAAAAAAGGATTCCGATTAAAACGAGTGTGATGTTTTCATACTCCATTTTCTCGCCCATAGCAAAGATTGAATTAGTTAACTCTATAGTGTGTATCAAAAGTGAACCCTTAGAAAACAACCTATTGTAGTAGTTTGAAAGCCCTAAGCACTTCGCTGAACCCCCTGGGAAATTAAGATAACTTGAAGTGTATGCATGGTGAAAGTATCTAAAAAGCTTTTTCTCTTCCTGTTTAACTTATGTGCTGATTAATTTATAACGCAGCGCTTTTAGGGCTTTCAAACTACTACAAATACTCAATAGGTTGTTTTCTAAGGGTTCAGGTTTTTTTTGATACACACTATATATTCCTCGCAGTTCACATGATCAATTCTAGACTACAAAATATTGACACAACACGTACACCGAGATATATTCAGGTTCTATTTCAGCGATTCCCAACGATCACAATCTGAAGAAACAGAGGAATCAAAATTTTAAAATATTTGTTTACGGCTTTACGCGGTTAAAATAGCCGACCACTTTCATAAAAGGCCTTCACTTTAATTATTCTTTTATGTGCATCTAAATGAGCTTTTTGGCCTCGTTACACAAACGAGATCAGAAAGCCTTATTAAAATACACTTAAAAGAATATTCAAATTATCGCTATTATGAAAATACGCGTATGCATTGTAATATTTGACAGATTCTGCTGAAGTTAATATTATTTTGTCGGTCAAATTTCCCTCTGTCATGAATACAAAGCTCTACCAGAACTTCTTTCTCCTTTGAAAAACATCCCTAGCGGAATATTTATGTTTTCGTTTTCTACTTATATATATCCGTCGATTATGAGCGCGTATATATCATTTGCCACACCTTTGTTGTTGCGAAGACTAAAACAGCCGATGCATAAAACCACTCAAGTGACTCAATTGTCGGAAGTGATCAATGACAGAAATTATTTCTATTTCATAACTTATTTGTCAATCGTATTTGTCTATATACAACATTTATCAGTCTAACCAGAAATGGATGGCCTGACAGAAATGGCGTGACAGAAATGGCGTGCCGACCAAAACTGTCAACAAAAAGCTTTTTAAGTTCTTAAAAAACATTGCCAGGTCAACCTACATGCAGTATAGAGCGATCGCCATTTTGCGCTAGTAGAGCAAACACAATGAAAAATTCTTGTTTTTCGTATGTTTTTGTTGTTCCAGCTGTCGTAACTTAAACTCAGAGAAAAACTACTACGTTAGTTTAACTTACGACAGTGTATTAAAATGACCTTCAATGAAATTCAATGACCTTCAAACTGTGCTGACAGATAACAACGTTATGCGCACACGACGAAAACTCCTGGAAGCCTATGTAAGATCACGGCTAACTTATGGCACGCAGGCTTGGCTGCCCAACAAGCAACAAATGAATAAACTTGAAGTGTGCTGGTTCCAATGTCTACGAAGTATGGTAAAAGGAGGGCGAATGGGCTAGAAAAGAAACGCCAATGGATGCATGTGGACGAGGTGGATTACAGTATTTTGTACACCAATGAACAAATCCAACTAATCATGAAGTCAATGCCATTGCGTGATTTTATATACTCCCAGTATCTCAAGTACGTCGCCCATGTTTGCACATGAGAACAACGCCATCACCAAGAAAGTACTGTTTTCTAGGCCAACTAAGAAGTATTATAGAGACCCATGGCTTAAAATATCACAATTACTCGGAGTGTCCATTGACCAAGCGAAAAGGCTGACACAGTCTAAGACCAGAGGTCTAAGACTGAGTTCACCGAGCTGATCCAACAGCGGTTCAACTCGGCTCCGTGACGACTGGATGCGTGCATCGTCATGGCGGCCATATTGGTGCACCATCTTTATCCTATGAGAATTTAGCTATAATAATATTTTGCAACCCCAACAAGGCGTCGATCAATCATCATGCAAGTGAAAACGATAATTAGTTATACCCATGGGGAATGGGGAGTTGTGTTTGCCCAACCTGAAAAATGACACCGTGAAGGAGAACTGGATAGGAAACTTAAAACGATGTTACAAAACCGGAAACGATATTTGCACAACTTGCTGTGGTATTATACACTTATAAGCCGCTAATCACCTAGCTAACGGTTGGTCATTACCCTGCGAGTCAGAGCCCCTTTCCGACCTACGCAGGCTTCGGGGGAAAGTGGGCTCTGCCAACAAACTCGATATTTCTTTTTGAGCATGCGTGAACGGTTACCAAGATACTATTTTGGGCCCAGGCTCTAACTTTTCCTGCTAAAGTGTATTCATAAACTAGAACTTGTTTGACCAGTTTAAAACCTGACTGACTCGCCCCAAACTTGGGGCGAAGATCGAGTTTGTTGGCAGAGCCCACTTTCCCCCGAAGCCTGCGTAGGTCGGAAAGGGGCTCTGACTCGCAGGGTAGTTGGTCATCAGCTATTGCTGAAATTAAACAATTGCGCAATATCACTTAAGTTTAGCAGTGTCTAATGTTAGGCGCTTATAAATGTATAATTACATAGTAAAATTGTGCAAAAATCATTTCCGGTTTCGTAAGTTTCCTATTCAGTTACCACTCCATTATCTATGGTGAAACCTTCTATTTCTTAAATGACTCATGCACTACAGATATGTACGATACAGAGAGACAAGAAAATTTAGAAGAGCCTTTATAGAGCCAATACAATCGCAGAAAGCAAGTAGTTTTGCTGTTCAAGATTCACCTGGTTTAAATCTTAGTCCCGTCAGTTAGGGGTCGGTCGCTTCCTGTTGAACCTGCTGTTCCTGCTGTTCAAAAGCTTCCTTAACCCTTTAACAGGCAAGTTTCTGCAAGAGGTACTGCAGTTGACAAATAAAATCGGAGTAAAATCAGAGTAAAATATATAAGTAGGGACAAAAATGTCTGATTGCCTGTTAGGCGAAAGACAAAGAAGCAAATCAACTATAGTTAATGCACAACATGACAACAAGCTCTCTGATATTGGAGAAAACATCGTTTGGTTGATGAAGGCCAAGTGGACAAACGCGGCAGAAACTGCAGGGGCGCAACTAGTGGGGGTTGGAGGTTGAGGGGGTTGCAACCCCTGCCCTTTTTGTGAGACCTCTAATACTAGGTTAGACATTAGATAAAGAAATAATTAATCGTCTGTTGTAGTACGCAATACAATTCTCCGCAAATCTGGCGAAACTCAGAGGCTTCTAGTTCTGCTTCAATCTCGTTCCCAGTTTGTAATATGCTACACCAAGTGTTTCCTAAAAACAACCGCTTTTCTGAATTTGTGGGCTGAGCTTTCGAATGAATCAATCATAGAGATAGTGCTGGATTTTGGCACCCTGTAGGGTATGTTGATGTGATAATTTCTTCGATTTTACAGTGAAATTTCAACTATACTCGCTGTAGAATTAGATGAGAAAGTTCGCTCAGATTGCTGCAAATTGCTGGTGTTTCCAAGGTTCTAGATTTCAAAAATTTCCGGGGGAGGACCCCCGGACCTCGCCCTTACAAATGCGGTCCACTAATTGCCACTACTACTGCCCCCCTCCAATTTTTGACATCTTTCTACGGCACTGATTGTGTGTATCTAGTATCCCAAATTGTTTTGAATACTGAACGGCTTAAAAGCTCTTTTTTTGCGTTCAACCCCTGCCCTCGAAATTTTCTAGTTGCGCCCCTGAAACTCATCAGATATATAGAACCAAGAATGATTGGGCAGTATAGACCTCTTGCAGATGACGTCAAAACGATGCATCTGGAGGACAACTTCAAAGTTCCGACGTTCAACAGAGGAAATAATGAATGAAAATCATTGGTTAATAAGCATTTGTCCTCCACCAAGGGAATAAGTGCAAGTGGTCTATATGAGTTCGACAATCTCGGATCAAATTCTGAAAGTGGAAAAGGATTAAGAAAGCTCAAGAATGTAGCGGAGAAGAAAAGGAAAGAATTCAAGGTCAAGTATATACAAACCTTCGTAAACTGAGTTTCAAGTCTGATTATAGCGGTAACCAATTTTTCCGCGATAAAGTATCACCAATAGGCTAGTTTCAGGGTACTGCGCGCGCATTGTTTTGGAAAGGAATTGGCGGGCTCTTGGCGGGCTCTCTAAAAAATAAGCAATGGCAAACAGACTTGCTAGCGATCCAACAGCAGCAGAATAACAGTGTTAAATATCCAGAAACTGTGTCTATGCTTTTTTTATTTTAAATAGTACGTTTACTTTGAGGGGAGCTTGCCAGTTTTTTTGAAAAATGATGCGCGCGCAACACCCTGAAACTCGCCTATTAGCGTTCACTTTGACATTGTAATCCCTCACGTTGCTTGGGGATGCTGAGCATCCATTCCAACCATATATACTCAGTTGTCATTCTTAATTTCTAGTATTAAAAGGGCGAAATAATTTACCTGCGTTTGAGCATAGCTAAACGGCTCGTAATTATGAAAGCTATTGGACCTTCTTTCTTGTGGAACACAACTCTTATTAATTCTCTTCAGGGCAAAGGGGACTATATTTACGTGACCTAATCACGTCCTAATGTTCTAACCCAACAAATTCTTCATAATCTATTCAGACAACAGACAATTGAGAAACTATTTTATAAGCTCGTCAGTCGTCACGTCTTGTGTTTTACAAAGGTGGCAAACTGACAATTGACAAACACTTGCATGTTTTATAATCAGTGGTAAAAAAAATACTACTATTTATACGTCATAATTTGATTGAAATACTAGTTCCTTATATACATTAGAATAACTGTTTATTCTAATTAATACAAATATAGCATTGTGTTTTACAGTTGATTTCATATTACTTTACCGCCGTGCATGTGTTGCGAAGTTCCTTGGGAAGTTCCAAAAATCATTCGGAACTTGGCGGAACTACCGACTACGTAAACAAGGTTGCAGTTATCCAATCAAAATGAGCTTTAATTCACAGCTCGCAGTTTGATTGGATAGTTGGCAACCTTGCATGTTTACTTATAGTTTCCAAGTTCCTAATGAACTTCCGAACTTCCCAACGAACTTCGCAACAAACTGTAGTAAAGTAATATGAAATCAACTGTAATAGCTTTATTCGCATTTTTAGTTTACCACCTCTGTTAGATTTCAAAAAAGTTACTATTTTGTTTGTTCTTTAATTTTTAATAATGTTCATTATATTTTATGTTTACTGTATGGAATCAGAAAACCAAAGAGTTATGAATTTCAAAGCTGTTTTAGTACGCTTTCTACTAATATTTTGCCACTGGAAAAGCAGAGTTGGTGAGTATTGTTTTTAACCACATTTCTATTTATTTATTTATTTATTTATTTATTTATTTATTTATTTACTTATTTATTTCTCTTTCTTTCTTTCTCTTTCTTTCTTTCTTTCTTTCTTTCTTTCTTTCTTTCTTTCTTTCTTTCTTTCTTTCTTTCTTTCTTTCTTTCTCTTTCTTTCTTTCTTTCTTTCTTTCTTTCTTTCTTTCTTTCTTTCTTTCTTTCTTTCTTTCTTTCTTTCTTTCTTTCTTTCTTTCTTTCTTTCTTTCTTTCTTTCTTTCTTTCTTTCTTTCTTTCTTTCTTTCTTTCTTTCTTTCTTTCTTTCTTTCTTTCTTTCTTTCTTTCTTTCTTTCTTTCTTTCTTTCTTTCTTTCTTTTTTAAAATTGTGTTTTTAAAATTGTTCTGATTTAACAAATTTTAACAAAAAATAATCTCAGGGCTCAATTGAGTGACTTAGAGATTTTTACCAACCTAAATAAAATATTTACAAAAGTCATATAAATTAAAAGAAGAAAGTACACCATAAAAGTATTTACATCCTAGCTGACTTAAATAAGTTTTTTATACGAATCGATCCAAAAATAACCGCCTTCTGCATTCTTTTTAATACAGCCCTTGCTAATTTCTCTTAGCCCAGCAGAACGGCTAACGAGGCTTTCAGCGTTTTTTTATAGCCACCCATCACGTCCAGAAGAACATTGATTTGGTATACATCAAATCCTTCGAATCTCGTCTGAAGCTCGGCTCGGACTTCTTGGTACTTGTTCGTTTTTTCTTCATCCTTTCTTTCCACATTGCTGTTTGATGGGCAACTACATTCTATGACTATCACCGTCTTCTGTTTCCTGTTGATTAGTACCATATCTATTACCCTGTTCTGTTGATGTTATTACTTGACTACCAAAGGAGAGAATTGGCATGTCCCATAAAATTTCCACGTCCTTGGTCTTCGTCACAGGTTTGGGCTCAATTGCACTATTTGCTGGAGGAATAGTTTTAATAATGCCAAATTGTTGCAATAGTGCAAAATAAAGACATTTTAAGACATTATTGTGTCGATATAGATATTCCGTCTGAGAGAGCCGTTCGCACCCAGACAAAAGATGCGATACGGTTTCTTGCTTCGATTCACATAGGCGGCACATATTGCTGGTGGTATCTTGCCCAAGCTTGACGCTGTAATAGACGCGGGTGGGGATCAACTGCTGTACAATTTCCACCCATTTAGCCATGGGAATCCATCACTGCCATATTCCATTTCCCACCGCTGGTTGGTGTTACGGCAAGCCATGGCTGATTTCCAATTGCTTTTCTTAATTTTGGTAATTCTGATTGCTATTTGTGGAAATGTCAATTCCTAGTGGATGTTCTTCCTCAATTTCTTCTTACTTGGTCAATAAGCGCGGCTGCTTTCACTGTTGGGTCGTTCGATGCGTACAGATGGATGTCAGTTTTAATTCTCAATTCTTTATATTCTTGCTCAAGGCTTTTTAAGCCCCTACCTCCTTGTGCTCTCGGGAGATATAGCAGATGTACAGAAGAAGCACATGGGTGTCTTCCTCTGTTGTCTGTAAGAATCTTTCGAACTTCTCGGTCGAGTTCCTGCAACTGGTGAATTGTCCATTCTGTGATGGTCATGAAATAAGAAAGGGCGCGGACATTGCAAATGTGTTGGTGGCCAGCACTTTGAACAGGTCGGACAGTGGTGATGCCCATATAAGCCAAACTCGCTGCAGGAATTCCTTGCTTGCTTTCTCGTGGATGGTACCTTTATCTAGGCCCAGATGTTCATGTATACCAAGAAATTTGTATGGCCTGTTCGCGGTGACTGAATCTATCAACGTCGAATCATTTAACTTGAGTTGAGACTGTTCATCCAGAACTCCCCTTTTCACATTCATCACGGCGCATTTCTTGGCATTCCATTCCATGTTTAAGTTTTTCATGCACATCTGGCTACACTGCAAGGCTGAATATAACTTCTTATCATTTGCAGAAAACATTTTCAGATCATCAATAAACATCAGTTGTGTAATTTTCAATGAAATAGGTTTGCTGATACAATATCCTTCCATTGTCCTTATTTTCCAGACAAGAGGATTTAAATGGTGAACAGCTTTGGGCATCAAGAATCACCTTGTAGTAGAGCCTTTTTTAGGATTATCGGACTGGACTCTCTCCTTCCGTCAGTGGTAGTGACATTGAGACTTGTGGAACATCCTGTGACCATTTTCATTATTGCCTGGTTAACTTTAGCTGGAAACTTGTGCATGGTTAAAATCTTTCGGCTAAAAACTGAATGGTCCACACTGTCATACGCTTTACGGACATCGATCCACGCACACGCCATATTTCGTCGCCGGTCTTTAACATCTTCCATAACGGCTTTATCGATTAGCAGGTTGTCTAAGCACCCGGACACACCCTCTCTTGCTCCTCTCTGGTCGGATTGTAGCAGTCCTGTTTCTTCAAGGTGATTATCCACATGTGGTAATCAAGAGAGATGCCGTCAATTTATACACAGTGTTCAAGCACGTGATCGGTCTATGGTATGATGTATACCATTCACCGTCCTTTGGTATCAGAGAAGTACGACCTCTGTTAAGTCATACTGGTAAACTCTCATCGTTATTTAATAGTTCCTGGACTATTCCCGCGAGTGGTTGGTGCATTACTGAAAGCTTCTTTAACCAGAAATTACATATTCCATCTGGACCAGGCGCAGACCAATTTTTCTTCTTTCTAATAGCTTTTCCTATTTCGTCTTTGCCAACAAATATATGGTTATCATTCGTTTGCCTTGATGTATTGCAGCAGGCATCCATCGCGCATTCAATCTCTTTTAGCCAAGGTGCATCAGGGTTACCTTTTCCTTCTCTCTCCCAAATCGGTCTCCAAAACGTTTCGGCTTGTTCAAGCGATTCAAAACTATTTCCGACGCTTTGTTCGTTGCTGTCACATGTAAGATTCTCTTCCATTTTTGGCCTGGGGTTGTCTGGGTCTTTCGAAATACATTTGCGCATGGTGTTATGTATTCTTGTCGGTTGGTTTATGTAGGTATTGTTCCATCTCCTGCATACTTCTTGTTTAAGCTTTCGTCTTCGTTTTCTTGCCAACCTCTTAAGCGAAACCTTTTGTTTTTCAATGAACGCATATAGGCTTGAGCAGCTGATTTTGATACCTCTTTCGTTCTTTAGGAATCTCTGGTTTTTCTCCCCTTCTTTGTTAATTTTGCATGGTTTTGAAGTCGACAAATCTCCGCACTCGCAATAGAAATTTCTCTTCTCGCCAGTAATATTTCGCTTTCGACCTTTTTTAAACAGCTAGGTATTCTTGGCCTTGGGCGCTGTGTTCCTGTTCTAGAGTCTTTAACTTTTTCTTTCGCTTTTCCAGTGGTTAAAAGCCATGCTGTTGCTGTAGAATATACAACGCAATTATAGTACCATAACCGTGCACTCGGCTCGATATCTGTGTTTTCTAGTATGTTATCCCACAGTGTCTTTGCAACAGAATTCAGTATCTTAATCTCAGATGAGTAGGAGAAGCGTTAGTTCTTGTATGGTATTTACGATTTTCAAACTCACCGGGCACATCTGTTACTGTTGACATAATCTCTGTGGCATTTTCCACATTTCGTCACGCGTTCGTTTCTCTTGTTCACTTAATGTGATGTGTCTGTTGCTGTGTCTCTTAGGACTTCCTCTTGTTCTAATACAATGCCATCCGACTAATTACACGTTTCGTTGCTTTGAGCTTCGCCCAAATTACCATTTCTTCCTTGTTCCATAATTTCATGGTCTGTATTCGCCCTCGAACTTCTTTGACTTTCGATTTCTTCTCGAACTTGCTTAGCAGTTACCACAGTTTCAGACTTTAATTGATTTGCTCTCACCCTTAAATTGTCCTTCGATATTATAATATTGTATTGTTTTCTAATACTAACATTTAATATCAATGAGACATACCGTACATTTAGTTGTTTGCTTGCACGCTCGCTTCTTCAATCTCTCTACTTTTATTAGTACTGGTACCTATATAGTCGTTCGCATCTCATGACGTCATTATGAATGTTACGTCACTACAGATATATTTGGATGTTCATACCTTTATCATTCCACAGGCCTTGAAGAATATCCAAGTAGTTCTTCTTCTTACCGTCTGCCGTCAGCGGTGGTGAATTGCTGTTTCCACGGTTAATGCTTCTAAGCTGGATAGCTTTAGAACGGCATTCCTGAAGGTCTATTAACATTGTGCCTGTCCATCGAGCCATCTTGCTAACATGCGGAACACGGGAAAGAAATTCGATATCGCCTCTACACATGCATACATAGTTTTCTTATCGAAATTGTATATACAGTACACAAATTGAAGACACAAATAAATAAAATTAATCCAAATAACATTGGTTGTCGGCCAGCAGCTAACTAATCTGTATAGAATAGAGCTCAGTGTTATAAAACACTTTTATTTCGAGGCTTGGCGCGTCCCAGTTCGGTCAGCTTTCGATAATACATCCGGAGCTCAACAGCACACGTCTGCCCTACTTGCCGCCATATTTCTTTCTTTCCATTTAATTAAACAGTTCAGCTTAATTAACAATATATAAAAAAGCAGATATATAGGGCCCTAATGGATAGCCTATATCTGTTATCCACACAAACCGAAGAAAACTATTTACAAATATTTCTTTCTTTCTTTCTTTCTTTCTTTCTTTCTTTCTTTCTTTCTTTCTTTCTTTCTTTCTTTCTTTCTTTCTTTCTTTCTTTCTTTCTTTCTTTCTTTCTTTCTTTCTTTCTTTCTTTCTTTCTTTCTTTCTTTCTTTCTTTCTTTCTTTCTTTCTTTACTTACTTTTCTTTCTTTTCTTTCTTTATTTACTTTACTTACTTTACTTACTTTACTTACTTTACTTACTTTACTTACTTTACTTACTTTACTTACTTTACTTACTTTACTTACTTTACTTACTTTACTTACTTTATTTACTTTATTTACTTTACTTACTTTACTTACTTTACTTACTTACTTACTTACTTACTTACTTACTTACTTACTTACTTACTTACTTACTTACTTACTTACTTACTTACTTACTTACTTACTTTACTTACTTACTTACTTACTTACTTGCTATACTTACTACTTACTTACTTAATTAATTACTTACTTACTTACTTACTTACTTACTTACTTACTTACTTACTTACTTACTTACTTACTTACTTACTTACTTATTTACTTACTTACTTACTTACTTACTTACTTACTTACTTACTTACTTACTTACTTACTTACTTACTTACTTACTTACTTACTTACTTACTTACTTGCTATACTTACTACTTACTTACTTACTTACTTACTTACTTACTTACTTACTTACTTACTTACTTACTTACTTACTTACTTACTTACTTACTTACTTACTTACTTTACTTTCTTACTTTACTTACTTACTTTACTTACTTACTTTACTTACTTACTTACTTACTTACTTACTTATTTACTTACTTACTTACTTACTTACTTACTTACTTACTTACTTACTTACTTACTTACTTACTTACTTACTTACTTACTTATTTACTTACTTACTTACTTACTTACTTACTTACTTACTTACTTACTTACTTACTTACTTACTTACTTACTTACTTACTTACTTACTTACTTACTTACTTACTTACTTACTTACTTACTTACTTTATTTCATATATTGTTGCATACAGGATTAGCAAGTAGTTTTTAAAACTAATCGAGTGCTTTTCCTGCAAATATAAATACAAAGGAAAATTATGGCGAGTATAGAAAGTATAAGTTTTGAAAATAAAATTAACATAATGAAAAACGTTTGGTGGACATGATATATTCCATGGTGGAATTTAAAATCGAAACATTCACTCTATGTCCTATATAGTTAGAACCTTTTAAAAGTAATTCAACTTGTAGACTTTTATTTAAGGATAGAAAATTTATTGATGGATGTAACAAAGAGACGACTGAAGTCAGGAGTTTAACTCGGCAGTTGAAATATTTAGGGCAGAGCAACAAATAATGTTTAATAGTCTCATGCGCGGCTCCACAAGAGCAAAAAGCGTATGGAAGAATGTTACGTTGGTGAAGATAAAAGTTTAATGCGCAAAAGCCTAATCTCATACGAGTTAACAGAATGAGCGAGTATCTGATACCTATATTATAATGTTTAGGAGGTGACGAACGGATTTGGTTACGAAGGCAATTCTTAAAACTTTCTAAAGGCAATAACCTGGTTTGTTCAGGTAGCTCATTCCACAACTTTATTGTTGATGGTAAAAAGCTATTTTTATATCTATTAGTCCTGCACATTAAAAGTTGTAAATCTGCAGGATTTCTTAATTTGTGAGTCAGTCTATTACCAGTATTTGTTGGTACCAGGTTACGTAAGTAGTTAGGTGGGTGGCCATGAAACATTTTGTAGAAAAGACACAGTTGATGCATTTTTCGTCTATCCCACATAGGTTCCCAACCAATTTCTTCATACGTTCTTTGTTGAGAAGTGCCTTTCATTGCACCAGTTACAATTATAGCACTTCTGTATTGTACATTTTCAATTTTCAATTGCATCAGACTCTCTCATCGTTCAATTACACCAGACGGTGTCAGCATATTCAAGAATGGGTCTAATATATGATAAATAAATTTTTTCTAGAGTAGATCTGTCAAGCCTGTACTTCAAGCTCTGCAGAATATTTACTCGTTTATTGGCTTTAGTTACCATTGAATTAATATGAGCAAACCAAGTCAGTGAAGAAGTTAAAGTGATCCCAAGATGTTTATGCATTTCAACATTTTGCACTTGTTTACCATGGAAACATAAGGGAGGGTGTGAGGGTTTAGACCGTTTGGTTGAGAAAATAATTGACTTCGTTTTTCCTGGATTGAAATCAACGATCCATGACTTTGCCCACTTTTCAATTGATTTCAAGTCTCTATTTAGTTTTAAGGAAGTTAATGAAGGATCATCAACAACGTCCATGATGGAGGTATCATCAGCAAATAACCGCGTATCAGATACAACCTCATTGGTTATATCATTTATATAAACTAAAAACAGAATAGGCCCGAGAATTGAACCCTGAGGAACTCCTGCATTTACATTTTGCCATTGTGAAAATTTACCTGAGATCACTGTTCGCTGTTGGCGATCCGATAAATAACTTCCAAACCATTTTAATAAGGTGCCCGAAATCCCATTTTGTTCCAGTTTAAAAAGCAATCCTTTGTGCCAAACTTTATCAAATGCTTTTGAGATGTCAAGAAAGACCGCTCTGATCTCTTGGCCATTCTCAAACGCTGATAGTATTTTATTTATTAGAAAAGTTAATTGATTTACTGTGGAATCACCTGGTATGAACCCTGATTGTGAATGAGAAAGGAGATTGTTCCGCAAAAGGAAGTTAAAGAAATACTTAGCAACAAGCTTCTCAAGAACTTTTGACATACAGATTAGTAGTGAGATTGGTCGATAATTAATTTTTATTTGGGCATCCTGGTTTTTAAAAATGGGGCAAACATTCGCCATTTTCCAGCTGTTTGGAAAAATTCCATTTCCTAAAGATATATTAAACAACTTAGTTAAAGGGACACTTACACTTTTGGCCATCATTTTTAAAACTTTGTTACTAATATGATCGTTTCCAGAAGCCTTATCCGTATCTAAATTAGCCAAGATTTCCTCAACGTCCTCACACGTACCGCGAATATCCATTAAGCGTTTGTCAGTCCGATAGGTGAGCTCGGGAACTGTCACATTAGAATCATCAATTTTGCTTTGCGAGACAAAATAATCATTTAAAAGGTCAGCCTTCTCTTTGTCATCAGTATAAACTTTGCTGTGATCGATTAACGGAGGTATATTTCTATTAATTTTATTTTTATATAAGGATTTCACAAGATTCCACCATTTCTTTGGGTGAAGCTTAGAATCGCTTAATTTTGTGGAAATAATTTTAAAATATTTCATTTTTTCCTCCTTGATTACTTTGACTATATGATTTCTCAATGTTCTATACACTTCCCATAACTCATCACATCGGTTTCTTTTATATTTTTTAAATAAT
>OZ035998.1:50240946-50463446 GCA_964035015.1 Corallium rubrum | reverse complement strand
TCCTCATTTTTAATAAAATAGCGGTAAAACATGTTTTTCATTTATAAAATAGAGTGAATAAACAAGCTGTGAAATTTGAGACCTTTTCCTTCAGAAAAAGAATTATAATTTTGATTTAAAATTGTGGACACAGCCTTCTCGGCCCAGGCTCTTCCACCATAATTTCACATTTATTTACTGTATATATACATCTGCCAACGGTCTACCACGGTCTACCAACGCTTTATATAGAAATTAATATAAATACTGTTCTATTTAAATCCGTGGTAGTGTAGCGAGCGGAGCTTTAGCACACACACAACAGAGTTGGAGTGGAGAACAATTTAATAAAACAAAGTACAATCTTATATAACATAACATTGCGTCGGTGAACCTCACCCAAAGTAGGAACTATCATTTTCATATTTCGTGGTAACCGCACCTGAAGGCAACTACAGGAAGAACCCTAAGGTTCCTACTAACCTAATCCAATTAGTACCACGACGTAAGTTTAACATGTAATAACAATCTCAAAAAAAATTAAAACAGCTGTTCGTTCGTGTATAAAGCTGGTTCGACTGGTGATTACACAAGACGCTTAGCGCTTTATTTTTTTAGTACTTTCGATCTCTTTTAGAGATTGCCTCATCTAGCCGCGGACTCTCGGAGATGGTATACCCCTGCCTCCTCCGCAGGCCCTCATTGCAGCAAGCCTGTAAACAAAATGGGGAGGCCCCAGAGGCGATAGTTTGCCTGCAAAATCTTTCCGGCCACTGTTTCGACAAACGTACGTCCAAGTTCTTTTAACACTGTGACCCACAATGAAATTCGGTGTAAAAAAAATTCGACGGTCAGGAAAGTACAGGTTTTTCTTATTGTTTTTTTTTTTGGTTTATTTAGCTATCGAAGACGTGTCAACTGACCAAGACTTATTGAGATTTAATTTTGTTAAATTGTACGCTATCGGTGTAGCGTAATTCAAGTTTAAGTTGTTGTGGAAACCGAAAAAGTATAAACCCAAGAGTCTCCGGGTAGACTAAAGTGCATTTTCGTTGATTATTCCGACGAAAGTTGCCAAAGTTCAACCGTAATTGCTTTTTACAACAATTCCTTCATTTTAAAGCTAGGATTCGTATATCATAGGTCTTCCATAGCCTTCAAAATCTTCGGATATAGCCATGGACAATCTATATCACGTTGTATCTGGATCAATCCATGGCCGCACTTGGAAACGATGTTCCAGTTCAAATCAGTAACGGGACAAACCGTAAAGCTAACTAGTTTACTTTCTTCACCGAAAGTTAAAGAGTGCTTAATTGGCTAGCCTATCATCATTGTCGGATTTGCGTAAACATGTCCAGGTTAGCCAGATTTTCATTGAACTGAACACACCGGTGCCTGCATGCAAGTGCAGGATTAATTTTCAGACCACACCGTTGCTCAATGACTGATCGTAATTTTTGAAAATTCCCTTCTGGTCGAATTAAACAATAGTTTTGTCTAATTCACATGCTTTCTTGATTTTAATAGCCGATAGGTGTAACTTTGTAATTCATATTGTAACTAGTTACAAAATTTTTAAAGGTGCCCGAGTACGGTGCCCGGGCACGGGCACTAATGTGAACACGACTTTTTCGCGGTGCCCAACTCAAACTAATCAAAACTGGGCACTGTGCGTTAAGGTAGTACCCGGGCACCGTGCCCGGTACGGGCACTAATGTGAACACGTCTTCAGTGCCCAAAGTGGTGCCCACGCTTCTTACCCAATATTCTTTGTAATTCGGAGGCTTAAAGCGACAAAATAGCTGCAAAAGCCATGAAAAGCTTTCTGTGTGAACGCTTATCAGATCCAGGCACCGTGAATGTGAACAAGTGGCCCGTGCCCGAGCACCGTACCCGGGCACCGTAGTCTGAACAGAGGGTTTGTAACTGTAACTGTAACTAGTTACTTTTTTTTCTTGTAACTTGTATCGATAACTGGTTACTTTTCTGATGATGTAACTATAACTGTAACTAGTTACAAAAATTATGTAACTATTACAGCACCGTCGTAAGAACAGTTCTATCCCCGATTCTAGGCCATTCTTACGGCAGCCACAGTTCACACACTTGTCGAGTTGTCGTGACTTGTTGTAAGAACCGTAAGAATCGGGGATTTTTCCTGTTCCCGATGGTCCCAGACATGGTCCCAGATGAGTGGTTTCAATGTGTGTTCACACATGTCGTAACTAGTCGTAACAGATCGTCGGCGACCGTCTGGGATGCATTTTCCTTTTTTCCAAATAGACTGAAATGATTCCGATTCTTGCGATATGCTTCCACCGATCAGATCGGTGACTGTCTGGAACGTTACTTCAACCATGTTCACACTTGGCGTAACAATCCCAGACGATCTGGACAGGGAAAATCCCCGATTCAGAGGCGTAGCCAGAAGGGGAGCCGGGGGCCCCGGCCCCCTCTGGCAAAAGTGCTGCTCCCCCCTGAGAAAATTTGGCTTCATATGCCTCAGTTAAGCTGCCCCCCCTAGGTTTTTCCTGGCCCTTGACAAAAAATCCTGGCTACACCTCTGCCCCGATTCTAACGATTCTTACGACAAGTGAGCCAAAACTATTTTTTTAATAATTCTTTCTATTAAAAATATAATTGATTATAAATTTATTTATTCAGACATCTTGAATCTAACTCCATTGCGTTTATTCCACCAACATTATTTGACCAAACTCCAAATCTTGAAGTCTTGTAAGTAGCCGTTTTCTATATGACATTCTTGAATATTTTGCATGTGCTGTAGGAATAAAAACGTTTTATAAATTATCCAATATATTTAGTTTCAACTGGTTGACCTTACTTGTGTCTTTAATTAAGTCTAATGTAACTTCGATTTGTTTTGTTTGAAATATATGAACGAATACAACTTTATGTAAATACGGCGCAACATGCTACGATATCCGGAGAGGGGGTGAGGGTACTCTGGCAATTTTTGGGTAGGGGTGTGCCGCCGTGATCTCAAAATGCTGATCCTATCCCTGACCTAAAATAGCGATTTTCTATACTCTCTCCCAGACCTAAACTAAAAAAATCATTGCCTTATCCCATCACTGGTGTCACATTGGCATCCATATTGGCATCTCAGATCAAAATATACACCCTATTCCAGACCAAAATAGACAATTTGTATACCTTATCCTAGACCCTGGAGCTCGAAAACCATATACCCTATGGGGCGACACAACCCCTTTCACTTATATACGAGTTATAGAACAGCTTTCAAAACTGAAGGTGATCTTCATAATTGTCGAAATCAAATTTGTATCGATCTTTAAAAAAAACTAACAATTTTAATGGCTTCAAACAATTTGGTTGTATGCTTGCGTTATCAGTTTTATGCAAAAACATTTCTTTGTGTAGGAGCTCTCACACACCACTTCTCACTTTAAATATTCTTTAAATTTTATATCTAAGGCCCCGCGTTTACACTAGAGAAAAAGTATCCGGATTCACATTGTCATTGAATAACGTCTATAGGCGCTTTAAAATTTGCCGAGTTTCCAGCTAACTATACAGGGTGTATCAAAAAAAAGGCTACCCTTAGAAAATATAATTAACATTCTTTTCAAATAACCTATTGTATATTGACAGCCCTGGACACCTCTGAAGTCACGGATGCGTAAAAAACAAATGGTCGTATACACCTGGGAAATTACGATAACTTCTAAACGTATGAAGGAGCATAACTGAAATAAAAATGTTAATTATATTCATATCAGTTCGATTAAAAATGGTTCAACTGACCACAGGGCTGTCAATATACAATAGGTTATTTGAAAAGAATGTTAATTATATTTTCTAAGGGTAGCCTTTTTTTTGATACACCCTGTAGATCGTTTTCATCTGACGTCACGGCGGCCATATTGGTGACCAAAACAATGAAATGGCGGCCATATTGGTGTACGGCATGGGAATTAGCTCTTTCTTATTCAAATATTTCGTATTGTTTCGCCACCCCAATGGGCCCACCGATCACGTGAGTGAAAACGATCTATATCTTGGTTGATGTTTGTACTTTAACATTTTCCAAAGTGTAAGTCAGTAGTCAAAAGACTTCTTTAGAGTAGAGCAGGACATTAACATTATAGTCCTGTTTTTATATGTTTAGATGGCTCAAAGGCAACAAACTCGAAAATATTTCAAACACGACATTTACTAAAACCTCTAATCTGAAAGCACTGTAAGGCCATAGGAATGAAAGTATTAGAATACCGTCCGAAAATATTTGAAAAGTAATGCGGGTTTTTTTCATTATTCATTATTCATTATTAATTATTTAGCAATTTTGATATAAAGTACATATTTTTGGTGCATAAAAGTGATTTTAAAGGTACATGCTCCCACAATAAAGTCATGCGCAGTTTGTCTTGGCAGATTATGCATGACATTTTATAGGAACTTGCAGAAAATACAAACCCCAAGAACGTTTTATATACTCATCTGTACGTTTTTAGAGGTGTGCTTTTGTTTATATTCAGACAGTTATTAAAATCGCCTCCCCAAACAAACAAACAAACAAACAAACAAACAAACAAACAAACAAACAAACAAACAAACAAACAAACAAACAAACAAGCAAGCAAGCAAGCAAGCAAGCAAGCAAGCAAGCAAGCAAGCAAGCAAGCAAGCAAGCAAGCAAGCAAGCAAGCAAGCAAGCAAGCAAGCAAGCAAGCAAGCAAGCAAGCAAGCAAGCAAGCAAGCAAGCAAGCAAGCAAGCAAGCAAGCAAGCAAGCAAGCAAGCAAGCAAGCAAGCAAGCAAGCAAGCAAGCAAGCAAGCAAGCAAGCAAGCAAGCAAGCAAGCAAGCAAGCAAGCAAGCAAGCAAGCAAGCAAGCAAGCAAGCAAGCAAGCAAGCAAGCAAGCAAGCAAGCAAGCAAGCAAGCAAGCAAGCAAGCAAGCAAGCAAGCAAGCAAGCAAGCAAGCAAGCAAGCAAGCAAGCAAGCAAGCAAGCAAGCAAGCAAGCAAGCAAGCAAGCAAGCAAGCAAGCAAGCAAGCAAGCAAACAAACAAACAAACAAACAAACAAACAAACAAACAAACAAACAAACAAACAAACAAACAAACAAACAAACAAACAAACAAACAAACAAACAAACAAACAAACAAACAAACAAACAAACAAACAAACAAACAAACAAACAAACAAACAAACAAACAAACAAACAAACAAACAAACAAACAATATATCCAACGAGGAACGAACGAACGCCATCAGTTATAAAACACGTGTGAACACCATTTCTGCGCCCACGTTCAATATTACATTTGGTATGCGTTGATGCAAAAAAATCTACCAAATCTTTCGAAGTGATACTTTTAACTTTTTATACACATTAATTTTGTATTATAACCTGATTTGGCTGATTATACCAGTTTTATGTTAAAATACCTGAATCTTTCAGCAAATAATGAAAATTTTATAAATAATGAAAATTTTTGCGCGGGGCTTTGAACCGACGCGGGCGGTGGACGGTATTCTAATACTTTCATTCCTATGGCCTAAGTAATCTTATACATTGCTGTACACAAAATGTGTCTGTTTGTCTTTCAAACCAAAATTGACACTCACAACAAAACGATTTGGTTTCTTTTTGTTTTCCGGGAAAAAACACTGCTGCTCATGTTTGAAATATTGCTTTATAAATATATACTAGCCATTAATTGTTTTAAAAGTGATTATATTTTTTTATATTTTTCAGTATACTATCACACAACAACATCAAGAAAATAACATATGACTTATTCTTGTCAAATGAAAAACTTGAAGTATTGTAAGTATATGTTCATTCAATATTTTTATGGAATCCTGATGATATTATTACCTCCACCAAGAAGTTAAATATTTCAGTTCTCTGTTATAAGAATTAATAGAAATCTGATCACATGATTCTCCATGTAAAAGAAATGCTTGCTTGATTGCGCTCATTACAGGGGCGGATCTAGACCAAAATCTGACTGTAGCAAATTAGTGATGACACCTTTCTAGGGGGGTCCGGGGGCATGCCCCCCCGAAAAATTTTGAAATTTCAAACCCCAGAAACAGCATTTCTTGCATTCTGAGAGTGACTTTATCCGAGTTATCCCTTTACTTTTTTTACAAATTTTAACCAGTACATAGGACTTAAAAATCTCGAATTTGCAATTTTCTATTGATCAATTAGAATTTTATCTATACTTATTACTGTAATATATCAAAATAAATTTATACTAGTATTTTTCCATGTTTGCAAGAGGTAAGGGATTTACTAGCCGTGGGCACGAAGTTCCATCAGATAATAAACAAGTAGGGTAAACAGCAGAACAGTACTTGAGACAGTTCCACCAGTTAATAAATGAGTAAAATAAGCAGCAGCACAGCACTTGAGACAGTTCCACCAGTTAATAAACGAGTAAAATAAGCAGCAGAACAGTACTTGTACAGGCAGTTACCATCACCCGAAGTTCTAGAACAAGTATTATAGGATCAAAAAATAATAATTAAAGGATTTTTCAATTTAAATGAATTTCTCTAAAGTTTAAATTCAGTTACGTTATTGAAGTAATTTTGTAAATAATTATCAATGGCATGATAACAGATATTAACACACAAATATTCATGAACATCATCGACATGATCATCAAATTCAAAGCTTCAAACAAAATATTATAAATTAAAAATAAAGATTAATCATTATAACTTTAAAGAATCTACCTATAATATTATCTTAACATAATTAAAGGCATTAGATAATATAATTATAGGTAGATTCTTTAATCTTTTAGATTTAACCTATACAATAAACCATTCACAGAGCACATGTGGACTAGCTAGATGAATATATGAAGCGAAAGTAAGACTATTAATTAAATACTAAGAAAAAAATGATACAAAGCAAGACTGAAAAAGCACTACATCTTATAGTATCTATTAACACTCGACAGTTCACAGTTGCATTTCAAAACATGGCGACTGTACAGCGATATTCTTAAGTTATTCATGACATGATGACGCTACTTACTTTACATAACTATCTATTATTCATAAGATATTTTATTGAAATGAATACAAATATATGCTTACCTTACTGGGTAATAGTTAAAACAGCGTGATTCTTCGCTATTTGGAAATTGGGATCTCGCAAACTGGCATACGCTCAAGGAACGAACACGACCATCAACAGCCTTCTTCCTCTCCATATCGACAATCCGCGCACATTCATCTCCAAACAAAGATAATTTTTCCCCTTTCCGCAGAAGAAAAGCTCCCATTGAGTATATTCCGCAATTGCTGCAATACGTTTTTGGAAGCCATCCGATCGTAAAACGATCAAAACTCACAGTGAAACTGAAAGAAATCTCGAGTAGACACAGTGTGCAATATTAACCGTAGTACGAAACAAAAATTATTACGTAATAAATATAAATTATGACAGCGCCGAGGGTAGCAAATTGCGGCTCCCCCCTTAAACTGCATCTGATTCCGCTCTTCTGATTGGCTGGCACCTCCTTCATGGGTGCTCTGTTTCTAAAAATAGCACAGACTGTTGTTATAAATAGATCCAGGGGTGCAAGCGGCAGTTCCCCCCTGATGCACTGGCATCGATGGCTTTGGCAGGTCAAATGATACTTCATGTAAACAGAAATATTATGTTTTACAATTTCAAAGGGTGAGAGCTGACTAGATAGGATAGCGGGCGCATTGAATACAAATCATTTTTTTGCAAAAATCTGACTGGTGCTATAGCACCTGTTGCACCCCTCTAGATCCGCCCCTGCATTATCCTTATTTTATGCAAACATTTTTGCATAATTTCGATACAAGTGCAATTATAAAATTGAAAAAGAGATAGACTTATAATTAAAATATAGACTATATTTTGGAATGGAATGACAGAAATGATTTCTGAGCCCCAGACAGGGTTAGAACCTTGCAGGTTCAAACGTTATCTGGGGCTCAGAAATGTAATTAAAGCTTGACAAACGTCCACCAAACTTCTGTTACATTTTATTTTATTCTATTCATTTCTCTTTATTTTACATAACTTTACTTCATTTTTTTCACTTATTTTTACTACTTCACTTCACTTCACTTCACTTCACTTCACTTCACTTCACTTCACTTCACTTCACAATTCCCTTCCCTTCGCTTCCCTTCCCTTTACTTCACTTCACTTCACTTTACTTTACTTCATTTTATTTTTCTGTTTTATTTTATTTGATGTTCAGAGCAATTGACAATAACCAGATTGTCAATTTAAAAGCTGATCTATTTAAAAGGATTCCTATTCTTATAACATTGTAAGTATGCTCTAAATATCCTTATCACGAATTCTAATATTAAAATAACAAGTGCAGTGTTTACACAGAACAAATAATGATCACAAATGTTATTGAGAACATTCTACTTATATTAAGATGTAATTAATTGCGTGGATGAATTGCGATACTGAAAAACCCGCGAGTAAGAACGTGCATTTTTGCAAGTTAGCCTAAACAGGTTCTTACATAAATGGTATTTAGCAGAAATTTAGGGTATTTAGGTTCTTAAAATAGATTCTTATTTTCCAAACGAAAATTATATTGTATATATCTTATAGAATTTAGTGGTATTTATCATTCTACAGACAGATTTCTACAGACTCTCCTGTATGCGGATGTGTAGCCATGGATATTAAAACAATATCTATATCAGTATTTATCTACAGTATTTATGTATAATTGCAACATTAACAGGTCTTTTTTTTTTGTTTTCAACATTTGCATTTACATTTTAATTGGAGTGATAAGGTACCAAGGTACCTGTGTCTCCAATGAGAATCCAAAATGCTGATCTAACTTATCTTACAATTTCTATACAAATTTTGGAAAATAAGAACCTGTTTCAAATTTTAGGCTAAACAGGTTCTTATATAGAGAGGTATCCCATACGAAAATGTTCTATAGAATCCTATAGAATATTCTATTGGAATTTGGGACTCTATGGAATATTCTATTGGATTTCTAGATCCAACAGAATATTCTATAGAATATTCTACGGCATTTCTAAAATTCTATAGAATCCAATAGAATATTCTATAGAATCTGTCCCAATTTCTTATTGAATATTCCATAGAATATTCTATAACTGGTAAATTTTAGCCTAACAGGTTCTTAAAAACTAGGTTCTTACTCACGGGTTTTTACTGTAGCGTTTGTATTTTTGTAGCTTATGCAGTCGAGATTAACAGAAATATCACTCATAAATGAGTATAATATCAATTGTAACCTTGTTGAGACATCTTATATTAAAATTTGTTGTATTTAGTTCATTAGATATTATTATTATTATTATTATTATTATATGTGTGACAAAATTACTACATTCTGATTGGTTGAGAGGAGTACAATTATTTTATTAATTATATATCCTTCTGTAATCAGGCCCAAATGCTGCAATTTCATTCATTTAGAGGAGTGCGATTTGAGCATTAATCGCACTCTTGCTGTAGCTGTGATCGCACACCTGCTTCAGCCAATAGAAATCAAGCAAGCTATCAAAATTGTCCAATCACAGTTCGGCACCCAGCTGTAGGATTTTCTGGGATTTTTCAAAAAATTAAAAAATGGAGGATTTTAAATATTAAAATATAGAATTTAAATTTGTATTTTTTGTATATGTTTTGAAAACAGTGTCGTGTCCCCAACAAATTAAAAACAAATTATTACCCAGATTGGCACTCGGGTATTTCTTAAATATCTTAGTCAGTAAAGTAGCAACACTCGGTGAAATACAGTAAACTTAAACTGCATGAGTGTGTTTATAAATACATGTGTATAAACACGCTATAAAGTAAAGACAAACAGCACTAAATTACTCACATTTTTTGTTCTTGTCATTCTTTATCAATAACTCCCGGTTTTACCTCACATATAATTGTATGAACTCCTCATTGAATCCTTTTAGTGTTTATGTAAATAACTGTATATTATAATTTGTAGATATTTGTGTATGAAGAGGAAATTTTGTGGTTCTCTCAATAGAGAATCATAAAGTTTTTGGGTTTTTTTCTTCATATTTTTAAAAATATTTTTCTTATGTGTAAATACCCACACGGCCCTTTGAAAATCACTGTGGTGAAAGGTCACCGTGTTTAAATAAGTTTAATAATAATAATAATAATAATAATAATAATAATAATAATAATAATAATAATAATAATAATAATAAATTCACTTTATTATTAAAAAAACTCCTCGCCTGAAATTTGCATTTTTTGCGCCATGTTGAGAGGCCTAGGTCTAGAACCCAAAAGTTGGGCTACTATGAAGTATTTGCTGTCGAAAACAAAGAAGCATGACCTGATCATGATTACAGAAGGATATATGGTAATAGAACGAATCACTGATCTATATAAGATCAGTGGAACGAATTGAGTCGTGCTATTAATGCCAAATCATACTCGTGATTAACCAAATCAACCTCCAATCTCGTACCCAGAGCCAAATATGCCCGGAACCAACCTCCCGCTTCGCGGTCGGTCGCCCAAGGCCCTGGGAACGATGTTGACAATAAAATTGAAAATGGCGGCCAATTCTGCAATGGAAAGTTTTCACATTTCCAACGACTTGTGGTACACTATGAACTAAAAATTCCATGTAAATATTTTGAAATGAGTACGGAGAACACCCAGAGTGAAAATGTTTCTTGTCAAGTAATGAAATAAGGTGTTTTTAAAGGTGTGGGTCAGGTGAGTACGAAGGCTACGAAGCGTACGTGTCGTAATTTTGTCGTAATATAATGAGTAATCATATGATTTTGCTTGTACAATTAAGGATTTACACTACTCGTGATATTTGAAAATTATGCCAAATTGCACTCGCCTAACGACTTGTCAATTTTGGCAATATCACTTGTAGTGTAAAGATCACTTGTAGTGTAAATATCACTTGTAGTGTATTATTAAAGGTGATGTACAGTCCGTTCTGCGCATGTCCCCAAAACAAGACATTCGTAGATAATTACATGAAGTACTCAGCTCAATGTAAACCGTTAGGAGCAACATGGCAAAAAACAAAGTGATTTGGCGAGGATATTTCTTCGGATTTCTTCTATTTCTTCTGAAAATGTTTTGTTTTGTGTACAAGTAATAAAGAGGAAGTAAGAAAACTTACAATCTTGAATAAGGTATCAGTATATTTTTTGTAAATAAAGACGTAAACATTCGTTTCGTACATGCGCAGAACGGACTGTGCGTCACCTTTAAATAAATCCTTAATTGTACTAAGTAGCTCAATGGTTAGAACGTCTTCGCCGACGATCAGAAGGTTGTAATCATATGATTACCTATACTTATTATTATTATTATTATTAAATTATTAAAAAACTTTGCCACAAAGATTAACAGGAGAATAACAATTTAAAAGAAAATACATCAAACTATATTAAAGTTAGTAGCAACTCTGGTGGTGATGAGGAGTAGAGGTGTGCGAATCCGATCCGAATCCGATCCGATCTGATCCGATCCGATTCGGATCAGATTCGGACTAAACTTTTATCGTTCAGATCGGATCGGATCGGATTTTGTTCTTTTTCTCTCGGATCGGATCGGATCGGATTTTGTTCTCTTTTTCTGAGATCGGATCGAATCGGATTTTGCACTTTTTTACCCGCATCAGATTCACTTTTGTCATTGTTTTTGTCACAAAATTAACAAATTCACTAGTTGTATGCACGTTGCACAACATATGAAGGCTATTATTACATAAGATTATTATTGTATAGTAGTTTACTTACATTTATTTCTTCATTGGTTTTCTTTTCGGAAAGTTCGCGGAACTAGGCCGGAAGGCCTGTATAGTTGCATTTTTCGCAACTGGTCCTGGTTTGGTCTTAAAATGTATATATTCTACACTCGAATTTTCCTTCACCCAAAATCCTTAGAACACACTATTGCAACATATATCCGGTGTTTTAATTTTTTCGAACCGGATCGGATTTGAGCAGCTGTTTTTGGATCGGATCGGATCGGACTACGATTTCTTGGCTTCGGATCGGATTGGATTCGGAATGACAGTTTTGGCAAACCCTCGGATTATAAGGGGTCAATCCGATTCGACGCACACCACTAATGAGGAGGCCTCAAGAAACCACAGGGCTTATAGTAAAGAGGTCTCCTCGTAGTCAATATACAGGTAATGCATATATAATGCATGGTGTATTGTATATTGAGCTATAGTACTCAAATAAATTTCTGTAATGTTGCCTGATTATTTTCTTCCTGTATGCTCTACTTTTAGAAAAATACATAAAAACAAACTGCCTTTCTTCAACCCGAAGTGTTTCATCAGCTTGAAAAAACTCCAGTTTCTGTAAGTATATGGTTTGCTGTTGCAAACAATAATTAACTGCATGTTATTGAGTAAATACAGGAATGATTCATAATTCATTAAAAGAATTAGTTCTGTTTTTTGAAGCATTCTGGTTATTCTTCTTTGTTTTTGAATGTTAATTTCAATTAGTTATACAAGTGGATTCTCAGACTGCTGTAGTGCTGAGGCATGGATAAAATCTGTTCAGTGCACTTATATCAAGCCAAAAAAGAAATCTAGAAAAGAAACATGTGGTAAGAAGTGTTTTATTTTGACAAAGTTTGATGAAGCCATCTATCCTATTAGCTCAGTTAGATTAAATATTAAAATATTGATATATATCATATATTACAATCGAAATATAGTAATTAGGTTAGATATACATTCCTGAAACAGAGAACGTAGGAGTCTAACATTTCGAGCGAAGGCCCCACGTTTCTCTCTGATGAAGGGCCTTCGCTCGAAACGTTAGACTCCTACGTTCTCTGTTTCGGCAGTATATATCTAACCTTACTATATTTCGATTGTTGTTTCTACACTGCCTATACACAGCACTCTACTTTTATTATATCATATGTTAGTTCTTTTATCTTTCTGTTTGTGATTTATGCTAGGTATACTAATATTTAAAATCTCGCTCACAGCTAGATGATATTTATGATTAAAGCACTCACTTGTGTGTGTTATTGGGAGAAATCCATGAGTTTACTAAGAACGACTGAAAAGTTAAATTAAATACTACTCGAGGCTGAGTATTTAGAAATTGGATGATAAACATTTAACACTGGCGAGTGTTTAGTATAGTTTCTCAAACAAATGTATATTTAAAGAAAATCAAAAACAATTTGCTAAGTTTGACCATTACTTGTTTCTTCTGACTTGATTTGTTTTTAGCAGTGCGTGATACAATTATCTTAGTTTATTCTGGGATATTTTATAATCTTTATAGGAGTAAGGATCAGATCACCCAGCACTTGTACGAGACCGAAGGCATGCCTTTTTAAATCGGCAGGTATAGGAAGAGTAAATAAAGATTAATGACGAGGATGGGAAATTCAAAACATTATGCGATACAAACTGGACAAAAGACGATGCTGATACTGTGTGTAGGGAACTAGGTTATCGTGCCTCAGCTGAACCATTGCTGCCTGAGTTTGCTAATGTCTTCCCTGATGGTGTACAGTATGAATCTGTGTCTTACGGGTTGGATTGTGGGAATGAATATTCAACCTTGGCTTGTGGACGACCTGAAATGCTGCCAAACAGGAGTTGTAGTGATAAAGAAAATGTTGGTGTAAGATGTCAGATTGAAGGTACAATAACTATATAACTTTGATCAAAATTTAAAGATTTTAAACAGTTTATTTATTAATTAATTCTATGAGAATGGTATATAATATTTTTGGAACTGAAAAAAGATCGGATTGGATTGACTGCGAGTCAACTATTTTAGGCACCGGGATGGCGACTAGGCAGAGCACAGTGCGCAAACATTTTCTCATCAAGATTAAGTGCGAATTGAAATAGCTCGCTCATGCACCTCTACTGTTCATCAAAATTATTTAAAAAAGGCTTAGCGATTAGTTTTAATTGAAAACAAACATGAGTAGCATGCCATAGCCAATCAGATTGCAGCAACTGCTAACACGTTTCCACTATATACTTAACTAATTCCTGGCCGAGGACTTCCCCAGAGGTGAATAAAATCGTCTGTCGTTAGCCAGAGGAGGGAGTAGCTAATGGTCGTTGGTCGTTTGTGGGTAAAAAGTCGTGGGTCGTGATTTTTCCCAAAAATTGTGAATAAATTATAGAATGAAATAAATGTATTGAATAGCTATTCGGGGGAAGTGGATTTTTCACAAACTTGGCGAAGGTGATTGCAATTTGTCAAGAGTAATCGATAATATTAAATACTGTATTGTCAAAGTTCAAGGCTTCCAGTGTGCAGGCCCGCCCAGAGGGGAGGGCAACTGGGGCAATTTGCCCCGGGCCCCCAGCTCAAGAGGGCCCCCCTAATTATAAATGCCGTAAAATGGCATGAGAAATTTTTGCAATGGGGCCCCCAATTCTTTATTTTGCCCTGGGCCCACTTTAGTCTCTGTGCGGGCCTGCCAGTGTGGGTTTTACAATCAGAAGTATTATCAACATCAATATTAAAAGGAATACGATTATACTAAATAATTTAAATTGAATCACAATCGCTTCTGCGCATTTGCGGAGGTATCGACGGGTGAGTTAAATTTGAAACCGGGCGTTTCCATTCTATTATAGAACCAACCGCCTGAGTGAGCTAATTGACTCAGAAACTTTGTTTAATCGAAAGCTGATATTTTGGAACGTTTCGCTTGGAACGGGTCCTACTAATTACTGCCGAGACTGCCCGGGAGTGCCCGAGACGGTATATTACTGCCATAGAGACGGTATACATCTATATTAGATGCCTTATATAATAAAGAATAGATCCACATTTACGGCACATCGCAAACTGCAGTTCGAAATCAGCAGTTAGCCGTTGAAGTTAGGACAATTTGTATATATACTGTATATACTGTATACATGCAATGTATATGTGTATTTTTATATATGGTGAATAAATACGAGTTGTTTTCCTTCGATTTAATTATAGCCCAAGAGCGAAGCTCGAGTCTGAAATGTCTCACAGCGCCACTGAAATGTTAATCACGGTCGCAATGATCAATGTATTTGTTTTTCTATTTTTGAAACAGAGTGCTTCGGAGAAAAACCCGTCCTGAAATAGCCTTTTTCAGAGTATGCCAGACCCGAAAACCGAGGTTTATTTCAACGCTTTGAAACATCAGCTGAACGATGTTACAATAAATAAAAAACGAAACTTGACCATCTATTTCACTAATAAATTGAAAATTCGGCATGACCATGACCATGACAAAATTGAAATTCTAATGCACTTCCGCGTTGCTGGCTTTCGGACGTTCTCTTTCATTATTTTGACACCAAAACTATCGAATAAGAAAAGTATTCTGACTATGTTCTTAATTCTGCCCATGCAAACAAATATGCGTGAAAATAATTGTAAAGCGTATAATTGCAGAGCAATCCAAACGCACACGGCGTTTCCGCCCATTCTCGGGAAATTTTGTGTTGTTTTAAGCTATAGTTTTCAAAATATTAGTAATGGCATTTAAAGATGTCCAGAAACGCTGTGTGCGTTTGGAAAAAATCACGACCCACGACTTTTTACCCACGACTCACGACTTTTTACCCACGACCCACGACCATTAGCTACTCCCACCAGAGTAAAATACCAATTCGCCTAGGAAAGAGTTAGAGCGATAAACGTGTTAGTTATAACGGGGATAAAACGCGGAATTGGGGATATATAAAACGCCGAATTGGGGGTAAAACGCGGAACTGGGGATAAAACGCTGTAGTGAGTGGTATCCCTGCCAGATAACTGCCAGATTTGTATTTCAGTGTATGTTTATTTACTAATGGCGAAGCATAAATAAAAACAATATAATAAAAGCACGCTGTTTAAAGTATACTTAAGGTGACGTACAGTCCGTTCTGCGCATGTATGAAACTAATGTTTACATCTTTATTTACAAAAAAATACTCGGATACCTTATTCAAGATTTTAAGCTTTTCTTGCTTCCTCTTCATTACCTGTACCCAAAATAAAACATTTTCAGAAGAAACAGAAGAAATCCGAAGAGATATCCTCGCCGAATCGCTTGGTTTTCTGCCATGTTGTTCCTAACGGTTTACACTGAGCTGAGTACTTCATGTAAGTATCTACGAATGTCATGTTTTGGGGACTCCATGGCGGACGTGCGCAGAACGGACTGTACATCAGCCCGGGGTACTCCCTTGATTCAGGATAGCGGTGTACCGCTTTAAACCCTGACCATGTTCCATGCAGACTAAGGAATTGGATTTTTTGTGACCAAAAAATGTTAGCCTGTTCCCAACCAGAAGAAAAATTAAATCGCACATAACTGGATTCTTAACATGCGTGTTAATAACTAGCGTCCTATAAAAGGTGGCCCTGTTCCAGACCAAAGCAGTGATTCATAAGAAGAGCGGAAAACCATAACTGGATTGCTCATCCAGCTCCAAATTTAAATGAAGCCAGCGGAGATGAGGAATTTGGAGTACCAAGATGGCCGCCACGGAAACTTTGTATGTTTTGGCAGCAAGAAAAGGTCGAAAAGAGATGAAAAGGGCCACATAAAGAAAGTTTCGTCTATTGGCAGGTATCAAACAAGGAACAGTGCAGAAGATTTAGGAGCTTAGTTTTCACATTTGTCAGTATAATTAAACAGTAAAAGTGTAAAACTGGAACGACAAGGCTAAAACTAGTACAAATATTAATTTAACAGCACTGGAAATTCGATGTGACGTTACGGCAGCGTCTAAAACGAACACGCATTTCAGACGTACGTATGAAATTAAATTCGTGTGAAATAAATGCGACGATTGTGCGACGGGCCTTAGAAATAGCGCTGCTTATATCGAGATTAAAAAATTGGTTAATGGCTTATTCGTTTACGCATTATTGGCAAGTATTACAATTCAACTATATAGCACCGCGCACCATAAATGACCAAGATATAGACCAGAGTAATCATTTTTAGAGTTTTCGTGTTTTTATAATTTCCAGCTTTTCTTTGCAGAAGAACACCTGCGGTGTGATAAAAGCCCTAAGGATGTTTGTACATGTCCGGGCGGGAAGAAGATTGATTGTTCTAAGAAAAAGTTGGTACACACACCATGGGTAAACGAAGGTTTTGGTGGAAATATTGTTGAGTGAGTTTTCTTTATATTTTACTAGACGCATGTTTTTATAATTGATCAAAACGCAACCTCGTACCCAGGGTCATTTGTAGGGAACTGGGCCAAGATGGCGAATAAAAACAAAATGGCGGGAACAAATGGCCCTGGTGGTGAGCTCTATATATAACTGGAGTGTCGTGATACACTGAAGTCAAACATGGCGGACATGTAGGCCTAAAGTTCGTATAGTTCCAGTCTTTTACGCGGTATTTTGACTGGATCAGACTTGACCAGACCGCGTAGAAGACTGGAACTATACGTACTTCAGGCTCAAAAGGATCGCGGGTTCTGGGAACAAGATTACCTAGCTCAAAATGGGCAGAATATTGCGCATTTTTTTAACTAGAACTCAGTCCTTTACACAAGTCCTTTACATCAGAGGCTGAGTTAGCCTGGCCTTCACCAGGGCCATATGTTCCCGCCGTCTTGGCCCAGTTCCCTACAAATGGCCCTGAGCGCGGGAGAACGCCTGAAGTTTCAGGCTATATCAAGACGTTTCGAATTAGGAAGATTTACTTTTTGATTACAGAGATTATCTTTTTTAAAGTTTACTTGCTTTTTACGGGCAGGTTATTTTAAAAACACAAAATAGAAAATATTGTTAAGCTTACAAATATTGTTTAACATCAGTTTATATAAAACATATTTTAAATGTATTATGTAACGAAAACATTTTTATAATTTTTTTTGCACTGCAGAAGTCCAACAAGAAATTGTATTAAAAACTTTAACGGGATTTGAATTTGCACTTTCCATTGCTCTTAACAAAAAAACCCAGAAAAATGGAGAAATTGTAACTGTTAACAGATAATTGTGTATATATCCTCATCAACTGCACATATTTCTATTTCTTAAAATTAAATTTAAACATGTATTTGCTACTACATATGGTGTTCCACATTCCCAACATCTGCAGACCATAATCCCAAGAAAAAAATACATACCCTAATTCCAAATTTACAGACCCGAATTATGACCTATACATTCACCATTTAACTGCTATATACATGACATAATGCTACAGAACCAATTCCTTTAGTTTTCCAAAAAATGATTAACTTTGATGATCCTTCCACACCTACATGCACCATTTAACTGCTATATACACGACATAATGCTACACTACGGATTCCTTTAGTTTTCCAAATATGCATGGTTAACTTTGAGATTCCCGGCTCCACCTACACCCACACCCACACACAGACACACCACACGTGCACACACAGACACACCACACGTGCACACACAGACACACCACACGTGCACACACAGACACACCACACGTGCACACGTGCACACGTGCACACACACACACACACACACACACACACACACACACGTGCACACACAGACACACCACACGTGCACACACAGACACACCACACGTGCACACGTGCACACGTGCACACACAACACACACACGGAGAACCTTTAAAAAGCTTTTCAAAAACTCATTAATAATTCATGAGGAAAACACAAAGGAAATCAGTACCATGTCCGTGGTTTTATATTGGATAAAGAAACCTCTTGATTTACATAAACTTTAGCTTTGATTTTCTCGGCTTAGACAACGTTATTTTTCAAACTTACTACGCCAATGAACTTACCAAATGGGTCGTTTTTTAAGTTACTTAAAACATTCGTAGTAGGTGTTTTATCAGATCTAAAAAACTCGGTTATCGCCTCGTGTTTTAAATCTGATAAAACACTGCTGCTCATGTTTTAAATATTACCTAAGACACAATAGATCGTTTTCATCTGACGTCACGGCGGCCATATTGGTGTACCAAAACAATGAAATGGCGGCCATATTGGTGTACGGTATGGGAATTAGCTCTTTCTTATTCAAATATTTCGTAATCGTATTGTTTCACCACCCCAGTGGGGCCACCGATCACGTGAGTGAAAACGATCTATATCATATTTTTTTAAATAATGAGTGTAGGAAAACTAGTTCCATTCTCAAGTTGAACTGACCTCTTCTATTATGGCTAAATAACTTTGCATCTTAGTATTTCGAATTAACGCAGAACAGATATTTTTAAAAAAAGGTGTTGTGATTGTGAGTTAATGATTCATTTTACTGGTTCTGTATTTTTATAGAATAACATAATTGTTAAAAATGACAACAGCAGTTAAACTATGAATGCTCCCTTAGTTGTTTTTTGTCTGTCTACTATTTTACAGCTTTGATCTATCGCAAAACAACTTACGATGGATATTTGTTGACATTTTGAAAACGTTCCCTAATCTCAAAACATTGTAAGTTTTTTTTTATTGCCATATAGTAAAAATCATTTTAAAAATACAGTTTAAAGAATACAAGCAATATTTCGTAAACTTAATAGGCATTGGCAAAATTAAGTTTATCTAATTCGAAAAAAACTTTGTGAAATTGTACAGACCTTTACGACTTTTCTGTTTTTAAGATATGTGTCTTTTTGTTTTTAAGATATTTTAGTTTGTTTGATAAATGGTGATCACTATAACCAGGGTAAAACATTCGCACACATAGCAAACTCAGTTATATATCTCCCACAAGGTTGTTCAACAAAAGTTTCACTTAAAACTGTAAGACTTCTTGTGATATTGAACTTTCATGTTGAGCAATCATGAAGGTGTAACTGATTTAGTAATACATGAAAATGTTCTACCCTGGTCATGCATGATGATGTCAGGGAAAAAAAGAGAAAAAATAGGGAAATTTGTAAAATTGGTCACCATTATATTTTCACAAGTTCTTTTACATTAGACAAACTTAGTTTACATTGCCAATGCTTTTTAAGTTTACTTTAAGTTCTTGCTTGTTTTAATTTGTAATCTAAATAGACAATGGCAACTTCTTCTTTTTTATAGGACAGAAGTAAGGCTGTGTAGCTGTCTTGTTTTTATATTTTTTGTGCGTCAAAGTCCGGCAAGAGTTTCGGTGAAAAACATTCAATTTTTGTCTGTTCAGTTATAGATGCACAGATGACGTCACTTCGACTGCATCTCATGCCAACCACTTGTTTGAGTGTAGCCACGTTGTGACGTTATCTGCAGTGCATCAAAAGCTGGACAGACCAAGTCAACCAGACAAAGTGCTAAAGAGCGGTGCCCTGTTTATTTGGCGTCAAAAACGTCACTTGCATTCTCGTTCCCAGAGCCCACGTTTCTGTGTCCGTGGCGTACGGTTGCCCTAAAACGAGTGACACCCAGAATATAAAGCTCTTGTTTATAATGTATTATAATAATAAGTTTTTATAAATAACACTTATATAATCAAAGTAAAACTTGCTTTGGAAACATTTTAGAGATTTATCGTCGAACAAGTTAGGGAAAATTCCAGAAGGTGTTTTTGCTTATTCAAAAAAATTGGAAGAAATGTAAGTGTTTTGATAACAAGTAAATTAATATATAATTTTAAATGTCTTTTTTCATAAACTAAAGATATAGCTGATGTGTTAAGTAAGAGGTAAATAATGAAGAGTCATGAGTGTGATAAAAATTTATACCCAGGCCAGCCTTGAGATATTTTGGGCCCCTGGTAAAAAAATGAGTGTTTGTCTTAAGCCCCAGGGTGGTGGTGGTGGGGGGGGGCAACCCACGGGAATATTGACATGGGGGGGGGGGGTCGTCAAATTCCCCTGCAGTAGAATAGCGCTGCCTTGTTGGTCAGAATACCCCTCCCTGGGAAATATCAAGTGCTAAAATATAATATTAAGATCATTTTATGTGTCAAAAATCCCGTCCCTCGAGCTTGTCAAGAAAGTCAAATTTCCCTGTCTTGGGATGTGTCTATCAGTCAACATCCCATGGGTTTCCCGCCCCGCATTCCCCCCCCCCCCCCCCCGCCTTCTTCACCCTAGGGCTTAACATTGATAGGTGCATTATTCAGTCAACCCTTAGACAGATAGTAGTGAATAGAAAAGGTATATAGGGCCTCTTGACAGCAATCACAAAACCATAAAAGCTCAATGGCATGCACTAATAAAGCCGTACAATACCCGCCTAACGCAATGTAATAATGATCAGTACTAAAACTTGAGTTGTTGATTAAGAATAGAATGCGCAATTTTCACTCTGACGTCAATTTCTATTCCATTTTTTTTTTTAATTCCTTTAATTTCGTTTATTGTCTTAGCTTTTGTATATTTTCAATAGAATTTAAAAGGCTGAAAATGACGTCAATGACGGTAAATGACGTATTCCGCACTTTATTTTCGTTCAACAGTTGAAATAATGTTTTATTTTGCTTCGTTTCGTTAAAAATGGGCTTTTTTGACGGTGGGTCCCTGGTCATAAGACCGGGCTGACTTTCCTAGTGATTATCGCGAGTGAACGGGGTTAATCAATGTTCACACTTTATACAAAGTAAACATTGATTTTAACAATCTTATGTCAAGACTCTTCTGCAATGAAATCATTATTCTATTTAATTTACCGAGAAAGAAACTTCAAGAGTTAGAAATCAGAATATTCATTAGTATGTGCTAAACGGTCAGCCTCGTACCCAGGGCATTTTTGCCTCCACGGTGGGAGGTGCCTGGGTACGAGGTTACTAAACGATGTGATAATTGGTTGTCACACTCTTTCCAATCCAAAAGAATGTCATGACCATTTCTCTCACTATATGCATACTATTCAGTTTAATAAAGCATTTAACGCGTCTGCTACAACATTAAAATCAACGTGGGTGTGTCATGAGATAACATGTAGGCAAATTTTGAGAAGCAATTTTAAACTAGTTTCAGAAATTGCAGCTTGATGTTAGTAATAATTGTCAGTTGTTTGCTGTACAAGCTGTGTTAGTTAGTAATACTCAGAAAAACTCTGAGCTCTAAGCGGGACTCGAACCCACAACCTTCCGAATGCTAGCCAGACGCTCTAACCATTGAGCCACGCTCTAACCATTGAGCCATTGAGTCCCGCTTAGAGCTCAGAGTTTTTCTGAGTATTACTAACTAACACAGCTTGTACAGCAAACAACTGGCAATTAATTTTAAACTAGCTCACTTATACTTCTGTTTCTTTCCGTCGTTATTTATCAAAAAGTACTCTGGACGTAGTTTTAGAGCAATATAGTAAGTCATTTAATATGCAAGGTAACTAACCTAGACTATAAAACCACGCCACAACTAGTTTGGGCAGGGAACTAGTTTGGCCTTGGGATAAGTTTTAACCTACTTTCATATGGAACAACCCAAGAGAATAAATAAACTATTTATATTTTATATTTTACCAGCGCTGGTTTAGGGCTGGGTGGGCTGTGTTTGGTGGGGAGTTCCACAAAAATGTCCTGAAAAAAAGTTATTAGATGTTATATGAAACATAAACTAATATGCGGCATCCTGCATGATAACCCAACTTAATTTATCTATCCATGCAGAATATCTATATGATACTCTATACAATTTTAATATATAAGTAAACAGATAACAATAAAATTAAATGCAAAAGCACAAAGTTTAACCTGATTTCGGCAACATAGATTTTTTTTTTGAAAAAAGCATAAAATGTCCCCTTGAAAACGTTAGCCAGTTAGTATCCAGTTAACGATTAGCCGTTAACTTTTTACACTCACCAAAGAAAACTGTGTTTTGTGTCCCCAAAATAGTTGTGTTAATTAATAATTTATCTAGTGTCGAATAACAATAAATGGTCAGTAAAAATTTTCAAACAACGTTTTAAATGAAAAAAAACAACTAAAAAAAGCAAAAAAATGCCTGTAGATCTTTATCCATTGACTTCTGATTTCTATATTTCCCCCCAGGGCTATAGAGCAAAATAAAAAAAATGTTGCTCTGCTATGGATTACAGTCTGCTGTAACATTTGACATTTTATATAGTTAATTATATATTCATGTCTTCCGTCTTCTCGGTTTCTGTCAATATATTAATATTGTTGCGATGTTGCATTTACTCAATCTCTGTTTATTGGACACTAAAAAGAATACAAAGGCTTCGTTTGAGATAATTTAGCTCCGTTTTATTGAAACTTGAAATAAGAAAGTACAATAATAAAATGCATCCTTAATCTATTAAATACAAAATTAATTATTTTTATTTTATTACAATTTTACTTTTATAAATGAGTAATGATTTATTTAACGTCGTAAGCACAGGATGTGGTCGCCCAATCATCCGAGCCAGAGGCTCATGTTAAAATTGCACGACATAAGCTAAGACCTAAGTGCTGATTTTACGGAGGAAGGAAAACCGCAGAACCCTGCGAAAAACCTCGAAGCACAGGAGAGACCAACTAAACTCTACTCACATGAAATTCAGGTTCGAGAACGGGGTTATTCCCAGACGGTCACCCATCCAAGTCCTAACCCCGTGCGGTGAGAGCAGTGGCGGATTACCTATATATAGAGCAAAGGGAGCATTTGCCCCCGGCCCCAGACTCTGACCGGCCCAAAAAAATAAGTGAATAAAAAAATTATGCAGTTTAGCTAGAACTAGCCTGAGAAAATCACACGCTATCTCAGCCACGGGCCCCCTTCTGTTTGAAATCGGGAGGGGAGCCGATGATCCAATCAACCTAAGCTTTCAGTTCACCATACTCCAGGGATGGCTCTCATTTTGTGACCGGCCCTAAAATATTTTTATCCCCGGCCCTGGGAAGGTTAATCCGGCGCTGGGTGAGAGGCAGCGCCCTAACAGCACACGCCGCCCGTGCTTCCATGCAGCCTTCGGCATTGTGATAAACTGTTAATTCTAATATAATGTTTATTTTTGCAGAAATTTTGCTAACAATGAAATTAGGTTTCTTCCAAAGAATCTTCTGTCTGGTGTGACCAGTCTAAGAAAAATGTATGTAAATTATTTATTATAGTATTGGCTTTGTTTCACTAATATTGGTATTCTGTCTCAATATACTTGTCTTATAAACATTCAGTTGTCCTTCAGCAGCGTATATGTGTGATCGAAGAAGAAGAATTTCAAATGAAGTCGAATCACTGCTGTAGAGAAAAGTTTTCTGACTGCCCCAACCGTACCAGCTGAGACAGTTAGAAATATCCATGCCTCAGCCGGGAGTCCCAATAGTTCAGTGGAAGACCGCTGGTATAAACGTTAAACCAGAGACCTTGGGTTCGATACCTGGTTGGGGCAGTCAGAAAACCTTTCTCTACAGCAGTGATTCGACTTCATTTGAAATTATTATTCTTAACATATATACGCTGCTGAAGGACCACTGAATGTTTATAACTTACGATGGCTTGGGTCAAGCCGACTTCGTCCTGGACAGGAGAAAGATACCTATAGTCCTAACTCCTGAGTCCTGTCTCTTCACATAAAGATAACTTTAAAAAAACAAACCATTTAAGCGGCATATAAGCCAGTCTGGCTTTGAGCAATCGAACACTGCTACTAACTGACTGCTTCATTATCTCTTTATTTAACAAATAAAACATAAAGCTCCGTCCATATGTACTTTTATAATGGCACGTTTGACGTCATTTGAACACCCTACGCCATTTTACGTCATTCATAATCTCGGTTCTCTTATAAATGCACGGAACCATATTTTATAAATACATTTATAAAATTCTTCTCTGAGTTTAACTTAAGACGGCTTGCACAGTAAAAACAACGAAAATAGAAAATTGCTTGCGTGTCTGTGACTATGATAGAAACACGAATGACGTAATTTCAACCGGAAGAAATGTGGTCATTTTTTCGTCATTCGTGTTTCTATCATAGTATAGATCGAGTCACAAAAGCCATTTTCTATTTGTTTTATAAAATGACTAAGTTAGACAGACTAACCATTTAACGACGTAAAACACCAAGGAGACGCCACGAAAGTGACCAAGACTCAGCTGACGTATAATGGCGTAATCAAATATTACGTGCCAGTGATTACGCGAGACTAACCAAACAGAGCATGCGTTGTACAATATAAAATGAAAATGACGTCAAACGTGTCTCTGTACTATATGAGTGAAAATGGCTCTTGTCCAATCACAGCGTGCATAGGACACCTGTTATTTTATAAATAGAGTTATAGAACACGGCTTTTAACCAATCACCGCTTGCGTTTTCAAATAGTTATTCTATAAAATATTCTGCTGAGCTACCTAGTTAGCGGGATGACTCGTAACTCTCCCTAATAATGGTATCAGTCTTTGAATGCCCTCTAGTTTTCAACATTTACATAATCTTTAATTAATTAACACGTTTGCTATTTTGTTAGAAATTTTGCCGACAATTATATAGAAAATATTCCCGAAAAATTTTTCCCATCTTTGCTAAATGACATGTAAGTAAATACGTTGCCGGAAACTAACTCTATATTTTATATATATATATATAAAATGAACACATTGCTACTCCGAGTTTCACGCGTTAAGCGATCATCAGGCAACACACACACGCACACACGCACACACGCACACGCCCACGCACCACACACACCACACACACCACACACACACCACACACACACACACATATATATATATATATGGCCCTATACCACCTCATGTTCTCTAGATGTGCGCACTACTTGTACTATCCCACAAGCAGTTGTCACCGGCAATTGCTCAGTTGAGAGTGTTCCAAGCTACACGAAACACGTGTCTGTAGATTGAACTATAGATAGATAGATAGATAGATAGATAGATAGATAGATAGATAGATAGATAGATAGATAGGTAGGTAGGTAGGTAGGTAGGTAGGTAGGTAGGTAGGTAGGTAGGTAGGTAGGTAGGTAGGTAGGTAGGTAGGTAGGTAGGTAGGTAGGTAGGTAGGTAGGTAGGTAGGTAGGTAGGTAGGTAGGTAGGTAGGTAGGTAGGTAGGTAGGTAGGTAGGTAGGTAGGTAGGTAGGTAGGTAGGTAGGTAGGTAGGTAGGTAGGTTGGTAGGTAGGTTGGTAGGTAGGTAGGTAGGTAGCTAGGTTTGGTTTGGTTTGGTTTGGTTTGGTTTGGCTTGGCTTGGCTTGGCTTGGCTTGGCTTGGCTTGGCTTGGCTTGGCTTGGCTTGGCTTGGCTTGGCTTGGCTTGGCTTGGCTTGGCTTGGCTTGGTTTGGTTTGGTTTGGTTTGGCTTGGCTTGGCTTGGTTTGGTTTGGTTTGGTTTGGTTTGGTTTGGTTTGGTTTGGTTTGGTTTGGTTTAGTTTAGAAATTAATGTTAATAAAAAAATAACAAAGTTTTAAAATATTAGTACAACAGTCTATAATCGTCTAGTCAGGTAATTGATAGGTGGCTAACATATTCTTATACCTCGAATTTAATTTACTAGTAAAGGTAACTAGAGAGTTGCATGTTTTGAAGTCTTGGGGAAGAGTGTTCCATAACTTGGCAGCTCTTGGGAAAAAAGATTTTCGAAAATAGTCTTGTTTATGTTTGTAATTTAAGTAAAAATTGTTTGAGTCGAAATTACGAGTGTTGTATCTAGAGGCACAGATATCGGTCAAGTATTGAGATAAGTCAATAGTCATAAGGCCATTTCTGAATTTAAAGATCATAATTAAATCGCTGATTTCTCTCCGATATTCGAGTGGTAAGAGACCCAGTTTGGTTAATCTTTCAAGGTATGACATCTGGATGGATGGATAGTTAAGTATAAACTTTGTTGCTCTGCGCTGGACATTTTCGATTAGAATAATGTGCTTTTTTGTATATGGCGACCACAGATTACAGCCATACTCTAGCCATGATCTAACTATGGAGCAATATAGGGTTTTTCTAGTAGATAGATCAACGAGATCCCTGGTAGGTAGGTAGGTAGGCAGGCAGGCAGGCAGGCAGGCAGGCAGGCAGGCAGGCAGGCAGGCAGGCAGGCAGGCAGGCAGGCAGGCAGGCAGACAGACAGACAGACAGACAGACAGACAGGCAATAAAAACACAATCAAATACTGAAGTTCTCGTTGGTGTTACGATTTTATGCCATTGCATATTTATTATACAATTTATCATAACCATACCAAATGAATGCAAGAACAAGAATCCTGAGGAAATAGGTTCTAAAGTTAAAGAATAATGTAATTACGCTTGCTTATATATTGATTGAAACTTTTTACCTTGCTTAAATTTTTTTGTTTTGGATTAGTCTTTAGTTATTGATAGTTTCCCCGTTGTGGTATTTGCGTAGACATAACAAATATTTGAAAGTTTTTATAGTAGCAGTTATAGAATTACAAAGCTAAAAACTATAAACAAAACAAAACAAAACAAAACAAAACAAAACAAAACAAAACAAAACAAAACAAAACAAAACAAAACAAAACAAAACAAAACAAAACAAAACAAAACAAAACAAAACATAAAATATACAGTATCAAATACTATGATATTAAAAAGAATATTTTATAAGTTTAAAATAAAATTAATAAAAATACTTTTTCACGTACATGCAATTTCAGAGATTTATCATCGAACAAGCTGAATTCGTTTCCAGAAAAAGTTTTTTCTAACCTAGGTCAACTGGGAAATTTGTAAGTATATATTGACCAACATAACATGTAAAATTTAGAGGAAATCACATTTTAAGTTAATGCTTTATTGAGCCATATGTCTGAAACAATACAGCCCTACGAAAAGAACTAAAATATAGGAGGAGTAATGTAGTAAGGCTTTTTCTCTAGTTTCTGAGAAAATGCATTTTTTTCGGCTCGTGCCGTTCACATTTTAGCGTTACTACTCCAAATATTGATTTGTTTGAGATGCTATATCAGACAATCTGAAACCAGCTTCGCCTCAGTTTTCAACAAACGTCGCAGTGTTTAGAAGCAATATGTCATTACCAGGAGGTTACAAAAACGAGAGGACAATGCCGAAAATTACGAGGCCGTTATAACCGAGTAATTTTCATTGTTCTCAAGTGTTTTAATGAGTTTGAGAAATCCTGGTGAAACACTCCTCCTTGCGTGTATGTAATAGATGAGCGCGGCCGATCTGTATGGGGATTTACAAGGCGTTATCGTACTTGTGAAATGAAACAACAGAATGAAGCTAATTAGTATTCATAACTTTTGCAGGTCACTTTGTCCAAAAGATACATATGACTTGAATGTTACGTTTTGATTGCTTCTTAACCTCATTAATGTTTCATGAATTTCACAAGAAGTACTTAAAATATGAGCGGCCGATCTTTATGGACATTTACAATGGCGAGCCAAATAACTTACTTATCAAATTCTATAAGTGGACATGATTGAAGAAATACCAAATGGTTTTCCGTGTTTGGATACTCTGATCCAAACACGCGGGAAATTGCGAGACTGGAGAAAAGCGTAACAAAACACGAGCCGTAGGCGAGTGTTTTTAGCTTTTCGAAAGTCGAGCAATTTGCCAAGTATTTGGATAAGAGTCTCCAAACACGAAAAAAAGACATTTGGTATTTCTTTTATAAAATAATCACAAGGAATATGATATACTGTACTGTCCGACATTTTCAAAAAATCGTTTTGGCGGGAATTTTCCGTGTTTGGATACTCTGATCCAAACACAGCAATTGACCAATCAGGGCTCGCGTAGTATACATGTTATTGTATAAGAATACTTTGTTTAAGAGTAGTAAGAAACGTTAGATAAGATCATTTTAACCCAGAAAAAAATTAATTTGAGCCGCTAGTGTCTAATAACTTTGATAAAACATTGATGTTTTATTAATCAATGTTTTAACAGTATTTACAAACACCTGATTAAACATTCATTTCTTTTGAATTTTCCTTATGAATTATTAAATTTTTTTTTTGTTTTTTAGAAGTTTGAGAAACAATAATTTTAAAATCCTCAAACCTAACTACTTTGAGGGCTTGAATCGCCTTGATTTTCTGTAAGTTGTTTTTTTTTGTTTTATTTTGTAGCTTAAATTATGAATGGTTTTATGTTTTGTTTCTAATTGTTACAATTCTTTCTGCAATAACCAAGAATAAGGTTGTACTGAGAGGATTTGTTTGCTTTAATTAGCTTCATGAGGGTTTCATACAAAACAGGGTAATAAAGCAGCAACTTTTTGATTTATGTACAAACTATACATGCATGGAAGAGACAAGTTATAGATGTGCCAAAATATACTGTGTATATCATAATTATGTCATGTCAAGAAAATAAATGAGAATGCATATTGTTATAGATGTAGCGTGCATGTTACGCAGGCTTCGGGGGAAAGTGGACTCTGGCAACAAACTCGATCTTCGCCCCATGTTTGGGCGAGTCAGTCAGGTTTGGGGCGAGTCAGTCAGGTGAAGACCCGCAAGTCCCCGCAATGAGGAAAATAGCAAATAACGCGTTAGAGCCTGAGCCCAAAATGGTATCTTGGAAACCATTTACGCATGCTCAAAAAAGAAATATCGAGTTTAATTTGTTGGTGGAAAGGGGCCCTGACTTGCAGAGTAGGTGCATGTATGAAAAATGTAGAAAAAGTGGAGCTATAGCTCGTCAAAACAAGAACGAAAATCATTAGTAAAAAAAATTATAAAATAAAAGAGTTAAGCCTTTATACTGATGAGACGTGTGATAAAGAAGAAAGACTCTGTGATGAGAGCACAAGCATTCAGTTTTTGTGACGTCTAAAAACTCAATTCTTTGGAATTAGAAGTGCAGCATATATCTTTTCATTAAAAATAAACCAACAGTGAGAATGAACAAAGGTTAAACAGACACGGGGGAAATGCACACTACTTTTTAGGGGAGTAAAAAATTTTTTGGCATATTTTAACTCCATTTTCGGAGTTAAAATAACTCCTTTGAGAAAGTAAATTATTTTTAGGGAGTAATTTTAACTCCCATTTAGGGGAGTTATAATTATTGGCATATTAAATTAACTCTTTCGAAAAAGTCTATTTTTAGGGAGTTATTTTAACTCCCCCTAGTTTAAGAATTTTTTTTCCATATTTTGACTTTATAAAGTATAAAGAATGACGGACAAATTCGGGAAGAAAACTGAATGATATGGCTTTTCTTTTAATCGATTTAAAAATCCTTTACGTATAGTGTAGTTCTGTCCTTTGTCTATCTGGGTATTATTTTTTTTAGTAGATCTGTTAAATTGCCTTTCAGAAAACGTTCTTTAAGTTGGGTTAGGTAGACTTGGGAAATTGATTGATTCTGACATTTTAAAAAAATAGTTGTCAATTTCCTTGTCGATTTTCACCTATAGGTTTCACTCCAATTGCTTGAAAACTATCTTGTGTTGAAGCTTTTTGGGCCGAGTTTTTACTCCTGAAATAGGAGTAATTTTTACTACCTAATCAGACGGGTGTTATAACCCAAAAATTTGGAGGTTATTTTAACTCCGACAGTGGAGTACTTTTTACTCCCCAAATTGGATAGTTTTGAACCTTTTTTATTAACTCCTGTTTTAGGAGTTAACATTACTCCCAGAAAATTACAGTGCATGGATTAAGATTTGGAGACGATTATGTATGAACGAAGGTTGTGTAGCGGGGAAAGAAAACATTTAGCCAAATATTTATTGAGAAATATTTTGTGAATTATTTTTAGACTATATTATTGTATTGTAGACATGTTTCGGCAAAACTTTTCCATCTTTAGTACATATATAAGCGGTTAACTGATTTATAGTTACATACAAGTGTCAAGTTATGTACACAGTGAATAAGAGATTATACTGAAAATTTAAATTTAAAGGAACAAAATGATTAAATTAATACCTAATTAAGAAATATTAAGAAAAAAATAGATTATGTTACTCTACAATTATTGACAAAATTAATTGAAACGACCAAGCGAATGATTTATGTTAATCGTTAATAATTATAGGCTCTCTTAATTGTTGTTACTCTAAACATGAAACTGCAACGGCAGATGACTGAATTTAATTACATCCGTTTTCAATCCCACAACATTGAAATGAGGCGAGGGGGACATTAAACCATTTCATATGTGAGTTTCAACAATCTTGTCAATAATTGTAGTTAGTTTTTCTTGTTAATATAGGGATTTATCAAAAATGAGAACGCTTGTCGGGACTAAATGGCGTCCAATCTTGGACAATCTCCCAAGTCTTTCCAAATTGTAAGTCGACCATAGTTATCGACGTTTTTAAACCTTTTACCATCAATAGATTTTCTCTATGACAAGTAAAATCGTCTGGCGTTAGCCAGAATACATATCAGACTTGAGAGTCGTACACCGCTCAAATGAAGACGCATATACCTCTTTGCGGGTCGAGGCTCTCTCCAAAGGTGAATAAATTAGTCTGGCGTCAAATTAGCCAAAACAAAGTACTAGAGAATAATTTGGACAGAGAAGAGTAGATTTTTGTTCAACATTGCTTGATATGTGTATATGCTGTATGCTATTTTGAATTAAAAAATTCTCATATCTTAGTTTGATTGGGTTTTATGTTATTTTTTCAGGAAGACAAATTATTTTTCCGACTGCTGTTTTGTTGCTCTTTCTCGTCCTGGTGTCAACTGTATTTCCCCTAGTGACACATTTTCAGATTGTGACAAGATGCTCAAAAGTGATACACTGCGTTATTTAATGTGGGCGCTTGTGGTCCTGACATTTGGTGGAAATCTTTTCTCACTACTTATGAGAATGACGGAAACAGATAAAAACAAAGTTCAAAACATGTTCGTTTGTAGCCTGTGCATCAGTGATATGCTTATGGGAGTATATCTTGCTGGGGTTATCAGCAAAGAAATCGCAACACGCGGTGAATATTATCGCCATGATCTTGAGTGGCGTTCTGGAGGAACCTGCTATGTATTGGGTATTATTTCCGTACTGTCAAGTGAAGTATCAGTTTTAACCCTGGTCTTTATTGCTCATGATAGATTCTTGCATATCGTTCATGCAATAGATTTTAAGAAGATCAGTTATCGTACAGGAATCTTGTTGCTAATCCTAACATGGGTGTTGTGCACCGTCATTGCAGTACTTCCAGCTGTTGTTAAACCATATTTTCGCGATCAAAGCAACAATGTTGGTTTCTATGGGACAAGTAGTATTTGTATGCCTCTTCAACTTCCTGGTCAAGGAGCAACTGCTTCTGGATACTGTCTTGCAGTATTTGGTGTGATAAATTTCCTCGCAGCCGTCTATTTGATCGTATCTTACATCCGAATGTTTTATACATCCTACACGAGTGCACGTCATTGTGGAAATAAGTCACGATTTGATCACCAAGCATCATTAGCCAAGAGGTTTGCTGCCGTTGTTTTCACAGATGTTTGTTGTTGGGTTCCAATTGCCATGTTGTTGTTCCTCTCTCTCGGTAGAGCTGTTAGTGACAATGACAATGTTCTCTATGCTTGGTTCTCTGTTTGTATCATTCCAATCAACTCGGCAATCAATCCAATACTTTACACAATCAGCACTCCTATGTTTTGGAAAAAGATAAAGGAATATGTAATTAAGTTCACTCGCAGCTGGAGAGGTATGTCAGTAAAGTTGTATCTATACAGTTATATACGTTGGTGCAAATAATTTTAAGGCTATTCATTAATATATAAATAATGCAACACAATCGTGTTGCTCGCCATTTATTCAATTAACAATTAGAGAAAGAGTCTATAATAGAGTTTTTCGTATGAACGGACAGTCAATGAGACGAAGCCAAATAAAAGCAAACTGTCCAAATGTTTTAATATAAATTTTGCCATCAAACTTTGAAAAAAAGTGAAAAAGGAAAACCGCCGAGATTAGTATTGATAACGAAATACTGATAATTCGAGCAGAATACAAGTGAAATCAACACCTAACATCTTAGCTGTGATCCGTGGTCTGAACTGTGTCGTATGGCGGCTGCCTGGAGCGCCTTTGATATGCCTCGACACGGCCATGTTGATCTGCGTCCTTCGCAATTCAGCCCCTGGCTGCAAGTAAGGATGATTGGCCACCCAGTCCTTTATCCTTTATAATTCTCTACTGCGGCGCTAATCAAAAATAGATATTCACTATCTAGAAAACCGAAATTACCAGATTAACATTCACAAGGTCGCGCTGTTTTCAGTATTTTTTACCAGATGATTACAATTGCTGAGAGGAGACTGGTAATAATTAGGGTGAAAGCGAGGCTTTAGTATTGCTTCAACCCTGCTTCAATTTTCATAATTTTGGACATATTCCGCCAATAAACTAATATGGCAAATATTTTCTCAATTTTAAGATACTTCTCTTTTAGCTATAGAAACTGGGAATTTTTCCCCCAAATTGAATTATTTCCAGTAACTTCAGTGCGTCACGTATTTGAATAGCAAATCTTAAATTATTAGCCATTTTCTTCCCCAAACCAAATATGTTCCAAAATTATGAAATTTGGAGCATGCAGAATGGCGTCGAGCAATGTACTTACTAAAGCCTCACTTTCACGCTAATTTATTACTTCGCACGATTCGAAGTTTTCTTCTATTTTGGAACTGAAAAGACCTCTGTTCAATTTTTACAATATAGAAATGTCGATTCGCCTGAGAAAAATCGCAAACGGAAAATCAAATTAACATGTCAAGAACATGTGTTTAATAATTTCATTTCTTTTATATAGGTACACGTGGGGAAAACGCCGATCAGGACCAAGAGAGAAACACAGAAAATACAAATGTCATACAAGCAATTTAATCATTTCTAGATCAGTAATTTATGCAGATGTCTTTGACTCGACGAACAATATTTACAAGATATAGTTTTGGTTTATTTGAAATTATTGACCTGGAAATTTATTCAACTGGCAATATATTTTGGCAAAGAATTAAATTTTGTTTTTGGTGATGCGGATTGTAATATTTGAGATGATCCTCATCAACAAAAGTGACATGAAGTAACGAATATAGAAAATAACAAAATTCATCCCGCTATGCCGAGTTACCCAAGATCTCGGCTACAAGTGCCGAGTTCTCGCCAGGGCGAGTTAAGGTGAAGTAATAATACGAGCAACAAATTGCTGCAACATTGTTGCGTTGCAACTTGCAAGTTGAAAAGCGTTGTTGCACATATTACTACCCACCTGTCACGCAGCAATGATTTTGTTGCAAGTTGAATCAGCATAATTAAGTGTTCCTACTTTCAATGATTTTGTTGCAAGTTGAATCAGCATAATACTTAATAAGTGTTCCTACTTTCAACAGTGATTTTGTTGCAAGTTGAATCAGCATGTTGCAACAAGTAAACTGAAGTCTACTTTTTTCAACAAATTTTTTTCAACTAACAACAAAATCATTGTGCGTGACAATGTTTAAAGTGGGTGGTAATACGTGCAACAACGCTTTTCAAACGAAGTAATACGTGCAACAAAGTTGTCTTGCAAGTCATTGAAGAAAAATGCTGTCCGTATTACCTCACCTTTATACCCCTCTGCCTCATATATAAACACTGCGGTGGGAAAAAAGTGTTTGTTCTACCAACTGCCGTATAAACAGGTCGTTAGAGTAAACTTCTTTGCTATTAAAATAATATGGCCGTAAACAGATTTCAACAATAAATTACTCGGCATCAATTAGTAGATTTAGTGATGGAAATTAAAAAAAGAAAGCTCCTGAACAGGAGACGCTTCTCATCCTTACAACTTTAAATGTTTTTAGCCAGATCTTGTAACATATGACAAATTTATTATATTATCGGGTTAATACAAATTGCAACTTGTTCATGTTATTTAATAAAAATAGAAAGATGAGTAGATGACAACAATTTTGAATGTTTGTTTTTTTATCTTAACGACATGTTTTCGAGCATTTTCTTCCTCCGAGTACCTTCCGTACTCAGGTCCTGCTTACTATATTTATTATATATTACTATATTTCGATTGAACCATTTGATATAATTCAAATTTGGTGTTATGTTCAGACCTAGAGAATGAAAGGACTGAACCTTTAATAGCGGTAAGAAAACCACTATTGTTTTAATTTTATAGAAACGTTGTAGACTACATATTGACTAAGGGGTCGATTATATGAACCGGGCTGACCCGGTTAACTGGGCTAGCCCGCTTTATATATATAAAACGCATGGTGTTTTAACATTTCGATTACATGCAAGCGGCGGTTTGCTGGGCAAACCAGGCTGAAAAACTGTTGAACTTGCTTCGATACGCGTTCGTTTGCTTGACTGTATAAATAAGTAGTGCTGAAAGGAACTGAAATAGAACATCAACGTTGTTTGTGTGTTTCGTGATCAAAGCGAAGATTTAATAAATTAATTAGTCTTCTGAAGACGCTTTCCTGGGTTACGGTTTACTTGGGGTTAGGGTTACTTAGGGATAGGATAATCTAGGGTTAGGGTTACTTAGGGTTAGGGTTACTTAGGGTTAGGGCTACTTAGGGTTAGGGTTACTTAGGGGTAGGGTTACTAGAGTTAGGGTTACTTAGGGTTAGGGTTACTTAGGGTTAGGGCTACTTAGGGTTAGGGTTACTTAGGGGTAGGGTTACTAGAGTTAGGGTTACTTAGCGTTAGGATTACTTAGGGTTAGGGTTACTTAGGGTTAGCGTTACTTATGGTTAGGGTTACTTAGGGTTAGGGTTAGGGTTAGGGTTAGGGTTAGGGTTACTTAGGGTTAGGGTTACTTAGGGTTAGGGTTACTTAGGGTTAGGGTTACTTAGGGTTAGGGTTACTTAGGGTTAGGGTTACTTAGGGTTAGGGTTACTTAGGGTTAGGGTTTCTTAGGGTTAGGGTTTCTTAGGGTTAGGGTTACTTAGGGTTAGGGTTAATTAGGTTTAGGGTTACTTAGGGTTAGTGTTACTTAGGGTTAGTGTTACTTAGGGTTAGGGTTACTTAGGGTTATGGTAAGGGTTAGCGTTACTTAAGGTTAGGGTTAGAGTTAGCGTTAGGGTTACTTAGGGTTAGGGTTACTTAGGGTTAGGGTTACTTAGGGTTAGGGTTAATTAGGTTTAGGGTTACTTAGGGTTAGTGTTACTTAGGGTTAGGGTTACTTAGGGTTAGGGTTACTTAGGGTTAGGGTTACTTAGGGTTAGGGTTACTTAGGGTTAGTATTACTTAGGGTTAGGATTACTTAGGGTTAGGGTTATTTAGGGTTAGGGTTACTTTGGGTTAGGGTTACTTAGGGTTACGGTTACTTAGGGTTAGGGTTACTTAGGGTTAGGGTTACTTTGGGTTTGGGTTACTTAGGGTTAGGGTTACTTAGGGTTAGGGTTACTTAGGGTTAGGGTTACTTAGGGTTAGGGTTACTTAGGGTTAGGGTTACTTAGGGTTAGGGTTACTTAGGGTTAGGGTTACTTAGGGTTAGGGTTACTTAGGGTTAGGGTTACTTAGGGTTAGGGTTACTTATGGTTAGGGTTACTTAGGGTTAGGGTTAGGGTTAGGGTTAGGGTTAGGGTTACTTAGGGTTAGGGTTACTTAGGGTTAGGGTTACTTAGGGTTAGGGTTACTTAGGGTTAGTGTTACTTAGGGTTAGGGTTACTTAGGGTTAGGGTTACTTAGGGTTAGGGTTTCTTAGGGTTAGGGTTTCTTAGGGTTAGGGTTACTTAGGGTTAGGGTTAATTAGGTTTAGGGTTACTTAGGGTTAGTGTTACTTAGGGTTAGTGTTACTTAGGGTTAGGGTTACTTAGGGTTAGGGTAAGGGTTAGCGTTACTTAAGGTTAGGGTTACTTAGGGTTAGGGTTAATTAGGGTTAAGTTTACTTAGGGTTAGGGTTACTTAGGGTTAGGGTTACTTAGGGTTAGGGTTACTTAGGGTTAGGGTTACTTAGGGTTAGGGTTACTTATGGTTAGGGTTACTTAGGGTTAGGGTTACTTAGGGTTAGTATTACTTAGGGTTAGGATTACTTAGGGTTAGGGTTATTTAGGGTTAGGGTTACTTAGGGTTAGGGTTACTTAGGGTTAGGGTTACTTAGGGTTAGGGTTAATTAGGGTTAGGTTTACTTAGGGTTAGGGTTACTTAGGGTTAGGGTTACTTAGGGTTAGGGTTACTTAGGGTTAGGGTTGCTTAAGGGTTAGGGTTAGTGTTAGAGGTGGTAAGGTGGCATGTGGTAATTTGTGAACTTGAACGCACCACATGCACTAGATGTATTTATACAATAATTTGAAGAGTACATTCATTTTTATTGGTCAATAGCCATGATCTATAAAAGAACAGATGCATAAATTACGTCACTGATGTGGTCTGACTTCTCTAAACCAATCACGGATCTCACTGCAACATCACGAGTCAATGACGTTGCTTGATTTGATAGATCATGGATCACGTCAGATGAAGTGATTTATCTTTTTTTTAATGCCTCGGAAATTCGCTGGGAAAATGTAGTAAGTCTGTTAAAACACAATTTTTCTATTTTTTATGGTAAGATCCCATTTTTTGTTGTCTGTTCAGTTATAGAAGCACAGGAGACATAACAGCGTGGTAAGAACAACAGAACTCGACTGCGTCTCAAAGGGGCCACTTTTTGTTCTTACCACGTTGTGACGTCATCTGTGACTATTTAAGAAATAGAAAACATTTTCCGTGTTTCCATAGAGTTATGGTTTATAGTTGCAGGCAATCGCGCGTCTTCTCCCTCGCCCGCATGCCCGCGCCTCTGCGGAGGTTATAGAAACACGAGTGGAAGTTTGGGAGAACGAGAAATTGTAGTGGGAACACGAGCCCGTTGCAGTGGCTTGCCAAAATTATGGAATCTATTTGTTAAACGTACAACTTATTATACACAATATATAGCATACTACACACTTCACTTTGTTTACCCTGCGAGCAGAGCCTTCTTTTCCTGATTTCTTCGCTGAGAGAGGAAGAAAAGTAGGCTCTGCTGTATTTGTGACAGGGTACACTTTGTTAAGTTTGAGTTATGTTTATGTGATAATTCACTACACATATAACGTCTGATCAGAATGTAAATTTAAAACTGAAATATGATTATTAGAAACCAGGCTGGGGAGACAAGCCAACCTATTTACGACATTTACTCGAGATAATTTTCATCTGTTTTTACATGAGAAGGGCTAGCTCGCCTAGCTGCTTGTTGGTTGCTTGTTGTGCAAACTAGATCCTGGCAAGACAAAATCTCGTTGAAATATGAACTATACTAATACAGTAATGCATGAACAAAGCAGAACTTGTGAACTGAAAAAACAGTATGTCAAAAAAGACTGATAAAAGCAAATGTTACATGTGCAGAGCTTTTAGTGCCAGTCAATCATGTTTACATGGGGAAAAAAGCCCAGCCCAGGTGATATCTGAGAGGCAGGCTCTCACATAAACACAACTAGATGAAAATCAACAAGTAATAATAACAAAAACAAGATATCAGCAATGCTACAACTTGTTCATCCTACACATTTTGACACCTGGAAATTGTCATACATACATAAGTGGTTATTGTAGTGATTATATTATTCCAAGTGTTGTGAACTAGATTTCCACTACACAGTACATAAGTGGTTATTGTAGTGATTATATTATTCCAAGTGTTGTGAACTAGATTTCCATTACACAGTGCATAAGTGGTTATTGTAGTGATTATGTTATTCCAAGTGTTGTGAACTAGATTTCCACTACACAGTACATAAGTGGTTATTGTAGTGATTATATTATTCCAAGTGTTGTGAACTAGATTTCCACTACACAGTACACAACTCAGACTGGACACCTTTTCTGCCTCTGTTGGCACATTACCTTTTTTAGAAATTTGGTGCCACTTCCAAATAACCCCATGACCCCCCTGCCATCATGCCACTGATGACCAAAACACATATGTGGGCCCACTAGCTCTCACTTCTGCCCTGTGATTGGTCAATTACCGTGTTCATATCAGGCTATGTAAACATGGATGTGACGTCAAGGCAAATTTCTTAGCCTTATTACATAAAAGAAATAGAAAATGGATGCCCTGTGTTCATATAACCGGATGCACAGTTGACTGAGTTTGGGAAAATTCAAAAGTACTAATGTAAACCCTTGCCTACAGCTATGGTTCACATAAACTTTCGAATTCCCCCAACTCACTTTCATGTTTCCACCAGGCTATATAAACATGGGCAGCCATTTTCTATTTCTTAATTATAATGATAAACTGATCACATTTATATTTATCAGTATAACAAAGTAAAAAGGTATTGAGCTGCCAAGATTTTTAGTGCCACAATACTGATGTAATGTTTTGTTAGTTCTTCCTGTACAGTGTACAAGCTGTCAAAACTCTGAGCTCTCAAGATTTTGAGGTTTGAGGCCCATAGAGGTCTGAGGCCGAGTCCATTTTCAAAGAAAAATGAAGACTTTTTGATATGGTTAGGCATTTTGTCTGCACTAATCCAGCGTCTTCAGTGACTGAAAATGGAGCTTTTCAAAAACACTCTCCAGAGTGGAGACATTCAAACACCATTTATCAGCACCACAGTGGATGGTGAGAACAAACTTTTTGAAAATGCTGATGTAATGACAACCATGTGATCAACCTGGGTTCTAGTTACCCACAGCCTTTGTGCATGTATATTGTGCAATTTTCAGGGTCATTTCAGCGTTTTAGTGTGGATGGCAAAAACGATTCAAAAACAAGTGTGGATGGAAAACTTTTGATACATTTTCGGTCTCCGTTTACCCTTGAAAATGGATTAGTGTGGACATGGCCTGAATTTTCACATCCAACAACAGCTTGTACAGCAAGAATCAGCAAAACATTACAACCTCTAAGCTGAAAATACTATATGTGAGTTGCACGATCATATGCGCGCATCATTTTGGCAGGCAACAGGCATTATTTTGGTGGGCCACAGGCATAATTTTGGTGGGCCACAAGCATAATTTTGGCAAGCCACAGGCATAATTTTGGTGAGCCACAGAGATAATTTTGGGGGGCTACATGCATCACAAATGTGGTAAATGAAAGAAATTCAACAATTTCTGAAGATATTAGCATCAGGAATTATCATTCATTTCGTTTCTATCCCACATTCTGATTGGTTAATTTACCTACAAATAACTGAGTGTAAATAATTTTCTGCTGCAAATAATTTTATGAGCATGCGCACTAGTGATAATGCTGCTGACAGCAAATAATTTTTGTAAACATGGCGGCTAGTTCTTCAGCTATCCAAGGAAATAATCGAGAGTATTTGGAAGCATCCACAACGACAATGTACTTCAGAAAAGAAATAGCAAAAAGGAAGTTTTAGTGAGATAAAAAGCAAGACTCGTGCCAACAAAAAAATAAGTTTTACAAAGATTTTAGTATGCCGAAGACAGAGAGAAGAGTGGTGATCTCTTACTTCAGGCATTTCAAATTTTTAACTATTTCATGAATGATAAATCAATTATTGAACTTGTCTATTGCAAAATATCATGATTTGTCAGTGTCTCGCTACTAGTTATTTGCCTCTGCCTTCGGCATCAGCAAAAACTAGTAGCTCACCACTGACAAATCACAATATTTTGCTCAGACTCATCCAATAATTGATAATTATTTCTATGTTTAAAAATAGTTAAATTTAATTTAGTATTGGTCATGATTTTATGCATGTGGCCCACCAAAATGATGCATGCGCAACATCGTGCAAATGCCCTACACTAATTTAATATGGTATATACAAAATACTGTAATTCGAGCAGAGCTCTTTATCAGTGTAAAACGAGAAGTATTTTTATTTTTTAACTGATGAAAGGCTCTGCTTGAACCATCAGCGTTTCAATGAAATACATGTCATTCCTAAAATTCTCAACAGTTAGTTTACCACCTTTTTAGATAGTTTCAGAAATTGCAGCTTGATGTTAGTAATAATTGTTAGTTGTTTGCTGTACAAGCTGTGTTAGTTAGTAATACTCAGTCCCGCTCAGAGCTCAGAGTTTTTCTGAGTATTACTAACTAACACAGCTTGTACAGCAAACAACTAACAATTATTACCACCTTTTTGTTTTGTTATTAATCCAAAACACTGCCTACGCAGCACTCCATTTTTTACACTTACATACACATTCATATCATTATATTTATTCAGTTATTCAATGATCAATTATTTGGAGGCAAAAAGTAATAAAGCTATTGCACCAATACCAAGTCCTACTGCTCCCATAACAGGATGATTTTCAACAATATCTTTCACGACGTTGCCCACAAACGATATTGCATGAAGACCAAGAAAAATCTTTTGTTGTCTTCTTCTTTCAGCCAAACTCATTCCTGGTGGAAACACAACTTTTAAAATAGCAATATGATTTTCTCTCACAGGAATAAATGGTTTCCATTTCCCACTTGTAACGCCATCAATGTAGATCATCTTGCTTTCGTTTTCACGCGCGAGGTAAACTTCAACATGTCCGCCGTGTTGTGCCACTGCCAAAGGTACATCAACTTGGTGATATTCAGTGTTATCTTCACGAAAAATATCAGGAATATTACCACCATACATGAAATCAGAAAATACATTAAATGCATCGTCAACAGTGAAATTTTCATAAGAACCATTGAACGACGTAAATCTAAAATCATTGACGTTGACGTTGACCTTTGAAAATGATGTACTGTTTCCCAAATCATATCGTTGGCGTTTAGATGGATCAGAAAGAACTGAGTACGCTTCACCAATATCTTGGAACTTTTTTGTAGCATCAGGACGTTTACTTTTATCAGGATGATACTTCAGAGCTAGCTTGCGATAAGCACGTTTAATTTCTTGAAGAGAGGCATCGCGATTAACTCCGAGTATCTTGTAATAATCCTTCCTCGTCGACATTGTGTTTACAAAGTTCACAAGAGGCAGAGTTCATTGTTGATTCTGGGAACTGGTAAGCTTCCAGCATTTTCTGGCATCCCCCCCTCCGGTAGGTCTTTTAGTGAAAGAGCTTGATATAGAATCAAGGAAAATCCGGGGGGTGGTAACCAGGTAACAACCGTATTCTGGCAAGTACTTTATGTAATTCGTTTTTTTGTAGTTGGGCCGCATAATCAACGACGTCCATATACTTTATTTTGTGAATATGTATTAATTTTGGTCTAACAAATCAATTCTAAAAAATAATCTGGTTTAACAAGAAATAAAATTCTATGTTTTTTTTATAATTTTTCCTCTTAATGCCTATAAAATCCCAAATTTTGAAATTAAGTTTGCAAACCAGCATAATTTAAGTTGCTCAATAGTCATAAATTAACCCGTAACCATCTGATTAGTACTACCACATATATATCTTTGAAAAATGGGAGTTACTATTTATTACCTTTGCATAACCATTTGACTGGTACACATCACTGGTATTCTGTAGTGATTTTTGTCGTGTCGCCAGCAGGGAACGCAGTGTCAACAAACGGAATACTCGGATATATAGTTCACAGTTTTTATTTAATGTAAATAACAGGTCTTTATCCCTGATAAACCGAGCATCCATCGGTGAAAACTATAAGACACGCAGCACACAAATTTAAATAACTACAAAAGATACAAGCAAGTATTCATATATTCACGAGCGTGTTATTATGTACACTAATGGACTTACGTCTTTATTCCTACGAGATCTTGAAAGCTTCGACGTGTTCTCCGTATTAAGTTCTCTCCAAAGTGTTCTCCGTATGTACTCCAACTAGTGTTCTCCGTATAGACAGAAGGCTGAAGCAGTGCCAAACTCGTTCTGTGTTGGCCCTATTTGCCAGTGTCTAGTTAATTATTCGCATAGTTAGTTAGTTAGTTAGTTATGGTTGAGTCTATTTATTTAAATTACTGTTTTGCTAGATTCGAAACGTCACAATTTTAGTATTTACCTTTCACTTAAGTTAGCAATATTTTTTTAGATCCAACAGTATTAGCACACAACATTACACACCTAATAATATAGAGGGCAACATTTCTCGAATATGATTGGCTAATGAAGAGGGCATTTTTTTGTAATTCAGGGCAAAATTACTTGCACTTGATTGGTTCCTTGATCAGCAGTACTTGCATGTGATTGGTCGCTTGGTTACTTAGCAACAGTGAACCTCAGAGGACAGACAATGTTTGCAACAAATTAACCTGAATGTCAGGCCTTTATTTGTTCCCGCCTCCCGCTAAACCCTGCAGCGCGGGCAGAGGTGCGGGCGAGCGAGAAGGCGAGAAAAATAAAGGCCTGAGGAAACTCTTAATAAAACTGTGGGTTCTCCGTCCATCTCATGGACGGGAGCTCTGATTGGCTGACTAATTGAAGTAAGGATTTTGATTGGTTCATTCAGATAAACAACTTCCCCAAAGGTGCACCGTCAAGGTGCACACCGTGACAAGGTCATCGCCATTTCTCGAATCTGTTTATGGTGTACGTTTCTGTGACCAATTCATTCATTTAATCATTTATTATGTCGCAAAATCAAACCATAGAAGGATTTTTCGGAACTGCTTTGTTAAATTCATTGACGCATTTCGGCTATGAGTCTTTGAAACCAGAACAAACGTCGTGCATTCGGAAGCTCGCTGTTGTCTGTTGACAGCCAAGATGTCTTTGCTGTTTTGCCCACTGGTTTTGGTAAAAGTCTGATATATCAGATATTGCCACTTGTGTTCTGTGAACTTCATCGACTTCAACATGGCACGGTGAGGAATTTCGTTGTAGCAGGTGGAGACCGTGTGAAAAACAGTCTACTTGGGTCCTTCGTTCGATGATCAGTGACGATGGCTACTGAAGGCGAAGCCGATGCGAAATTCCAAGTTGTTTATGGCAGTGCTGAACCTGCTGAACAATGGTTGTCAGAAAAGTGGACCCGTAAGTTACAAAACGGGAATCTCGGAGCAGTTTATAGATGACTGAGTTTATACGGTTGAGACGTGTTTATAATTATGTATCAATATATTAATTAAATGGTCTACCTGCATTCTAAAATTTAAATTCTAATGCTACAAAATTATATAATTATTAATTTAGTCGAAACTATATCAAGGCGGCTATCAAATCGTGTTTATCTTTTATTATGGTGGAATTTTGAATCAATATATATGTATATCCTCAAATTGTCAAATTTCTCGGTTTCTTATCGTAGTTTCCAATTCTTCGACTTCTTCTCCAGATCGGGTCTAGATATACCATGGATAAACGCCTTCCATTCGAGCTCGTGTATTTATTGCAAGTCTACCTAGACTAGTCTGGACTAAAACCAGACGAGGAGAAAGACTATATTTCTGTGGGATGAAATCAAAACATACGCTTTGATATTTTGACAACTCATATCAATCATACTCGTTCATATTTAAAAATAGCAAAGTGGGCGGAAGACGGTTTTATTAAGAGTTTCCTCAGGCCTTTATTTTTCTCGCCTTCTCGCTCGCCCGCACCTCTGCCCGCGCTGCCGGGTTTAGCGGAGGCGGGAACAAATAAAGGCCTGACATTCAGGTTAGCAACAAATCTGCAAGGTTTTTCGGTCTGAAAATGCTTTTTTGTTTACTTTGAACTAATTTGAACTATTGAAGGAGTGTAAACTATTAGTGAAAATGAATACCGTAGAAAACTTACGAACTTTTGCCTGTGTTTACAAGAAGAAAGCTACATGCACAGCGATATAGCGAGGGAAATTTGGAATGTTTTTGAGCACCGACCGTGATAAGGTACATTGTACTTTGACATTTTCTGGACATAATATAGCTCTTAAATAATTTTGCCCGCTATATTATTAACACATAATCGCATGAGTTCTCGTAAAATTAAGGTTTAATTTCACTCGTGTTTTCAAAATCTTACAAATTACCCTCGTCGCTTCGCGACTCGGGCAATTTTGTAAAATTTTGAAAACACTCGTGAAATTAAACCTTAATTTTCCTCGGCCCCATGCGATTACCTATACAAATTCTCGTAGTGATACAGTTTGATAAACCGTTCCTTACTTATTGCGTGTTTTCTGCACTGGTATTCTGTGCTACGTCAGGTTTTTTTCCACCGAATTTTCAATTAATAAAAATAACAAAGTCTATCAAATCTAGCCCAAAAAACCCCTGGGAAGAAAAAATACAGTGAAAAACTATCCGAAAAAATGTTAACATGCCATATTATATGTATTTTACAAAATATATGGAACATGTAAATTTCTGCGGTATTCTGTGGTACATACACCTGTACACAAACCACGAAAAAGTGAATCACACTTTAATTCCATTTCACTGACGTCAAAAGGAAAACCGACGCAGATAGCTAAAATTCTACAGCATCCGTGCAAGACCGCTTCTCTCCTCTGCAGGTTCCTCCCCTCTCTCCAAACAAAAGCTTAGCCTTGCATTAACATAACAAATAACACATAAAGCTCCGTGCGTATGTACTCTTCTAAAGGTTCGTTTGACGTCATTTGAACACGAAAGAAGTTGAGTAGAGCACGAGGCGATAGCCGAGTGCCTTTACACTTCTTTCGTGTTCAAATGACGTCAAACGTACCTTTATAAAAGTACATATGCACAGGAGCGGGTATGTTTTATTTGTTTTATAAAATAAGAAGAAAAATCAAACTAAAAGTGAGGTATTTTAGAATTTGGTGGGCTTTCCGGTCAGCTGACGCTATTTCACGTCATTCATGATCTATTTAACAATTAGATTATGAGCTCGAAATTTCTATGAGTGAATAGTTGACGAGAGCGGAGCTCGAGTCAACCAGGCCCGGATTTACCAATTTTGGGCCTACAGGCTAAGTGTGACGACACATTTCTAGGGGGGTCCGGGGACATGCTTCCCGGAATTTTTTTGAATTTTGGGTCTCTGAAACAGCATTTCCCGCATTTTGAGGACACTTTTGAGCAAAATATAAAGGTCTGAAATCCCAACAGAGTTTCTCGCTTTTTTTTGAAATAGTGTCTAAATTTTTTTTTTCGTCCCAAAACGTGGGCCGTCCAAATTGTGGGCCTATAGGCTATAGCCTGGTAAGCCTATCGGTAAATCCGGGCCTGGAGTCAACTATCATCTCATAGAAATTGAGAGTGAATAATCTAATTGTTTTAGTAGAAACTAACTTGTGTACCTTAGTTCTTCCAAATTATTTCAAAAAACGAAGCATAACCATTGTTTCTGTGCGAAAACCAAGGCAAAACAATCTTTCACTCCTCGTGTCCTCCATGTTGTTTTACTGCATGGCCGCGCGAGTACTGGTACTCAATTTGCTACTCGCTATCTATTGACGAATAGATATCGAGTAGAGTAGCCAATCAGATTGCAGCATTTGCAATAGAATACTAGTAAGTTTCTACTAAGTTCACTTATAAATGCACGGAGCCCAACCAATCAGAGCGTGCGTAGAGGGCACCTTATTTTATAAAGTTTAATAAACCTCGCTGAGGTTAATTATTGCGGATTTAGGTTGGGTGTTTCGCGACGTCCATACGAATACTCAACATTAACTTCGATCCACACATCTTCGTGGTTCAAGCCAAGCAAGGAACGAGAGTATTGAGTGAAGTTTCACTTAGAAACGCGTGACATTTGGCGCTAGCAAACATGATTTTATTGGCTAAACAATTAATGTAAACGGATTTCCCGAAACAACCTAAATCCGCAGAATAAATTTAGTGTGAACAATAAGTTCAATTCCCTGGAGGGGACATGGCTATTTTCGAACTCTTTGCTAAATTTTATTCAAACAATTAATAGCCCACTTTTTAAGATAACTTCCTCAAAACGACATTTATTTGGCGGTAATTTATTCCACATATTATAATTGTATAATATACCTTTATAATTTATTCTAAATTATACCATTACATTTACATATATAGATAGATTATATTTATATATTTCTCTATACGTACGAAATCTAGGTTTATGTACAAGGTGCGTGTGTCAAACAACGTGCTTTTCTTTAAATTTCCTGGTAAAAATGTATTCTTGGTTGTTCTATAACTTCATGTGCGTCTTGCGGGATTTTTACAACTCAAAAACAAGAAAACAATAAATATAGCAACAAGACTGGTTCTTACATTCAAAATCTTGAGGACACACAAATCTCCATGTGAACAATGTTATTGAATCTTGTGAAACGTTTTATGATAAACGTGTTTCCTTTGTATAAATATATTTAAAAACATTATGATTTTGTGGTCAAAATGAATATTTTAAGAAGTTAAGTCGCTACTATTTGATGATTCACTGCAAGATCCTAAACGGCCAGTAGTTGAGCATCCGCTGTGTCTTAAAATTTCCTCACATTCTTTACTTCCACTTTCTCGTGCGTACCACAGTGCAGTCCGACCAGGACTATCCAACAAGCCCACATCTGCAAAATACTGAAGGAAGAAACAAAAATCAATTGACCGTACCGAAAAACATGGCGACTTGTACATTTAATCAATCCTTTGCGTGCAGTAAATATTGTTTTTTGCAGAATTATTGGAAGATATGGTTTTAAAACGATCAACTTTGGTAGGACTGAAGTTCTTGCTTACATAACCCATCTTAGCATGATAAACAAGGTTTAGTTGTTATTTGAGCGGATTTGACGTGGCAAAGCATTAAATGTGTCGCCGCCATCTTTTTCGGTACCGTCAATTAGTGTTACTCATCCAATTGAGCTCTTGTAGGTGACGTCAAAGTCGCCATATTGGGTGGCAACAGGTCATCACCTATACTAAGAAGGCTTCTGATTGGTTTAGATAACCTAACCCAACACCTTCCCCTAATCAATAAGGAGCATGGGAACGAATTGATAATCGACAATGTGATTGGTTACTTATAGCCAATCAGAAAACTCGTTCATATTAGGTCTTTACTGGTGACAACTTCAAAGTGCTGACTGCCATCCAGCTTTGGAATACGTACAAGAGCTCAATACAGGGCATTCAAGATCGAGTTTTCGCACCAAAAATTAGGAATACAGTACGTGCAGGCAATTTATCACTTTCTGAAATTTACAGCATCTAAACAGACAGCTTTGTAAAACATTAGTTAAGTTTTGGAAGTGACTAGGATTTAGTCGTGCGCCGTCCTATCTGGGCAACCGTTATTTATCACCGTTGAACACCATGGACTGATTGTTTAAAATATGAAAATAAACAGTTCGTTTCACTTTTATTTCTTTTTACAAGACCGTTCTGCAAAGCCATGAACAGTATAATTAGTCAAAGTTGCAAAATGTTTAACCTTCTTCTGTGTAAGATGTAAAGTTTAAAACCTTCGTAAAAATAAAGCGAAGTTTGGCATTCGCTAATTCGTACTGGCCATATCCAGTGACGGGGTTAGGAACGCTAATAATGTACTTGGGAGTTGGGATCGTTTGGAGGGGCATATTTCATGCTTGGTAGCGTAAGCACAATGAAACTGGCTTTCCAAAAAAAATATTCCAAGAACACCAAAAAAACAGTCCTCAGTTCTTTTCGGTAATGCCAATTTATTTGAACTTTGCTCTCGTTAAATAATAACCTCATGGAAATTTCGAGCTCGTAACCTGATTTTTAAATATAATTTTGATAGAACTTCACATAGTTATAATCTATACCTTACCCATATCAGTAAGAGCGTTATGACAATATTTCCTTTACAACAACTAATATGAAGTGGAGTTCTCATGAGTTCATCATCTTCATGTTCATTAACATCTTTTCTTTCACTGTGTGCTAGCAATAAGATCACTTCACTAAGATCTTCTTTCTGAACAGCTTCAATTAACCGCTAGATAAGAAGAAAACTTGGGTAAGAATCAAATAAGCATACGTTTGAAGATGGTTTTCGAGTAAATATGATCATTAGCTACTAAGTACAGAAACCCTGCATGGTTACAGTTTGTAAATATAACTAAATGGAGCACCACCACTACAACAACTGTACCACCACCATGCACCATCACTAGCACCACCACCATTAATACTACCACTATCTTTACTATTATTACCACCATCACTATTACTACTACCACTATCACCATCACCACTATCATTATCATTACTATTATTACCACTATTACTATTACTACCACCACTATCACTACCACTATCATTACTATATTTACCACCATCACTATTACTACCACCACTATCACCATCACCACTATCATTACTATTATTACCACCATCACTATTACTCACCACCATCACCATCACCACTACCACTATCACTATCATTATTATTACTATTATTACCACCATCACTACTATCACCACACCATCACCATCACCACTATCACTATCATTACTATCATTACCACCATCACTACTATCACCACACCATCACCATCACCACTATCACTATCATTACTATCATTACCACCATCACTATTACTACTACCACCATCACCACTATCATTACTAGTATTACCACCATCACTATTACTACTACCACCATCACCATCACCACTATCATTACTATCATTACCACCATCACTATTACTACTACCACCATCACCATTATCGCTATCTACTATTATTACCACCATCACTATTACTACTACCACCATCACCATCACCACCACCACCATCACTATCATTACTATTATTACTACCATCACTATTACTACTACCACCATCACCACTATCACTATCATTACTATTATTACTCACCATCACTATTACTCACCACCATCACCACTACCACTATCATTACTATTATTACCACCATCACTATTACTATACCACCACTGCCATACTAGTACTACTACCACTACTACCACTACTACCACTACTACCACCACTACTACCACCACTTCTACTAACACTACTACTACTACCACCACTACTACCACCACCACTACCCACCACCACCACCACCACCACCACTACTATTGCCACTAGCACCACCACACGTCATGATTATTCCGACATGATTTTCTTCAAACTTCCCGTTGACGACAGACCCAATGAAACTCCAAATTCAGACCTGTTACAATTGTCCCAACCAGAAAAAAATGTTACTGGAAAAGAAGAGGGCAGTGATAGTAAATGAATGAAACAATACCTGTCCCAATGACAAGCTAGACGTTGAAAGAGACTGAAGGAATTCCTTCTTTTGATATTTTGCTCTAATCCATTGCTCTTTCTCCTCCCTACAAATTCATTAAATAAACTCTCAATATTTTACTGTATAAGAGAAGAAAGCAAAGAATCAGTAACTAACTGATTAACACTATGATTGCAAAATTCTAAAGATTCCAAATGGAGAAGAAACAATGCCTTTATTACCCCAAGAAAAAAACCAAGCTGTCGGCAGCTGATCGTAAAAATAAACTTACCTTGGCGAGGATGGATTGGGTTTTGCATCTGTTTGTGAACGAGCTTCCCAAATACTGTTCGCCAGTGTATTTCCTATTGATAACATCACAGTTCGAAGCTCCAGTCTAAAACCAAAACACGCAAGATACGTTAGGTAAATTTCTCTTTAAAAACCTTTCATTCTCAAAACAAAAAAACCCCTACACGACATAAAAACACAAAGAAAAGAATCCCATGCAGAATATATAGAAGTCATTCATCGCTTCTTTCATCTTATCATCATTAACTTTATCTCAGTGCCTAATCTTCTAGTTGACCTTATAAGGGTCTACGAATCTGAACACTAAAGGTGCTGTTACACGTTGCGATTTTTCTTGCAACTTGCAACTTGCAACAAAACACTGAAAGTTGAAAGTTGCATAGAAAATCGCACCGTGTAACACCCCGTAGCAACTTGCAATTTTGTCATTTTTGCCGTGTTGGAAGTTGCAAGTAAAGTTGGATGGGTTCTACTTTTTGATGCAGCTTACAACAAAAATCGCAAGTTGCCAAACGTGTAACACCCTTCCTGGAACTTGCGATTTTTTTTCCATATGTAAATTTGTTGCAAGAAAAATCGCATCGTATAACGGCACCTTAAGACCGATAAAGCACAATGTTGATTTTGAAAGGGGAAAAAAAAAAAGAAGGGGGGGGGGGGTGAGACCAGAGAACCCGGAAAATACCCTTGAAGCACAAATAGGAACCAACAAGGGCCTTCGCTCAAAACGTTAGACTCCTACGTTCTCTGTTTTGGCAGTATATCAAACCTTACTATATTTCGATGTTTCAACACAGCTGCCTGTGCAGCATTCTGCTGACATGGGTCTTAAGCTGTGGGATAGGCACTCACCCTACAACAGCGTGCTGAGATTGTCACCATGCTAAGGGGCTGTTTACATGGGAGGCGGGACGGGACGTTTGCCGGGATCTCGCCATGCATGTGTATCTCTCTTATTTATCCCGTTCCGTTTATATGGAAAGATGTTTGCCTGGACGTTTTTCATCCCGTCCCGGCAAAGCGGAATCCCGGTTTTCTCAACCGGGATCCCGGCAAATCCAAGACACTTTTTCTCATGTAAACACTCCGTCCCGCTTTGCCGGGACGATATTATGCTGACTTTGCAAGATTTGTCATGTGATGCAAAAACAAAAATGGCTTCCACAGAGAAGAGGAGTGCCTAGTCGTTTGCCTAGTCCGAACGTTTCTCAAGAAATAATCCACTGTAGAAGTTATAAAATATATTGGCAGAAAGATAATTCACCTTGCTACAACATACGTATAGTTGATCCGACCAAATAGCTTAGTTTCCCTAAAAAAGCGAAATATCGAACATGTCCAAATCATAATAGCGGCCGTTGTTATGATTTTTTTTCGTATGTATTATAATCTGTCTTCTCCGAATGTTTTCTCGAAAAATAAACCACTGTAGTAGCTTCAAATATACTGGAAGAAAGATAATTCACCTGGCTACAACATACGTACAGTTTATCCGACCAAATAGCTTAGTTTTCTTAAAAAAAGCGAAATACCGAACATGTCCAACACGAACTAGAGATGCTTGTTGAACGTCCCGGTAGAAACATTCTCATGTAAACCCGGGATGAAAAACGTCCCGTCCCGGCAAACATCCCGCCCGCCTCCCATGTAAACAGCCCCTAAGATTGTCAAAATCAGCACCATATAGTTTTCCCATTTAATTCTACGAACTAGTTCCATCAAGTCACGAGAGCCATTGGGTTATCAGATATCTAAATACTGTCAGTGTCATATGTTACCATCAATAAATAAAGTCACTCTACTCTATACTCCCTACTTTCTTTTTTCTTCTCTTCTCTCCTCCTCTCCTCTCCTCTCCTCTCCTCTCCTCTCCTCAACATTTCTTCCTATTACTTACGGCCACTCGTCCAGATCAAGAGAACGAACTCTTGACAAATGAGTTCCTAAATTTCGATGAATTCCACAACACGTGATACATATTAAAGCTCCTAAGTTTAACGTAGCCCAGTCAGGATCTGAAAATAACAGCGAGTGAAAAGAGTTGTAAGAATTATCAACTTATGGAATGCCTTACCATCCATTGTTGCAGAAGTCGAAAATGGACTTTTATTAGGCAAGCATTTTAGTTTATAGTAGATATATTTTTTTATAATTTAGGGGATCTTATTATAGGGTTAACCTCTAGATTCTCCTGCAAAGACCTTGATAGCTTATTTAATTTTTTCCCTAGTTTAGGTATATATCGTTTGTCTTATGTATTAGGGTACCTGGAATAAATTTATTTATTTATTGATTGATTGATTGATTGATTAATTAAAAGTAGACTTATAACTTACTAGGTTCTCCACAATCAGCGCAAATATGATTTCCAGGTACATGTCGAATAGGCAGAAGATCACTTTCAGAAGACGAGTTACTGTTCATCTAAAACATCCAATGTTAGACTTTATAAATGTCGATTATTCAAAACTCATTGACTGACAAAATTATCCTGTTCGTGATCTTACACGCCTATCGTGGAAATCAGCATTTGCTGACGATATTAGCGTGGTTAAATAAAGTTATTCATTCATTCATTATTCATTCATTCATTTCAGTGCAGACCGAGTGACGAAGGAGCGAGGTTTGTGCAAAAATACCAAGGGCAGGATAATTTTGCCGTGAAGACCGACCAAGCTTGATTTTTATCATGTATGGCCTTGGTTTAGTTCTATTTGAAGGCCGAGAATACTATACGAGCAGCAAAGACCGAAATAACCGACTTTTAACGAAAACACTGTTAGATACCGTAAAAACTGTCGTATTACAGAGCACCGTATACAGAGCATTTCACATAACTTTTTCGAAGGCGTTCCGAAGTTTGTTCGTTGTTTCCGAAGTTGGCCACGAACTTGGCAAGTTCATTACATAGTAGCCAATCAGATTGCGAACTTCGAAACGAAGTTGTGAACTTGCGAGATTGCGAAGTTTGAAATTTGAGTAGTTCAAAGTTTGTTGTACTGAGTCGTTAGTAATTATGAATCAGATGAATTACCCGACACGAGGAAAGTCTACTAGTAAATTGTTTTGCCGTATCAACTATTAAGTTATACGTTTTCGCATCAAGTTTACTTCGAATGTTAATATCCATGTCGACAATTCTTCCAACGTCCAACAGGGAACTTCGATTAATGGTGATCTTGCACGTTCGCAACTTCGCTTTGAGGTTCGCAACCTGATTGGCTACTACGCAATGAATTTGTCAAGTTCGTGGCCAACTTCGGAAATAACGAACAAACGTCGGCACACTTTTGTCAAAAGTTATATGAAATCCTCTGTAAAATTTTCGTCGCGGTAAATTCATTTTAACGATATCAGAATACCATTTTAGCTTGACTTGCTTAATTTTCTGATTTTGTTTCTCATTTTTCGTAATGACCGGTCTTTACCGGTTTGTAAAGACCGCTCAGGAACCAATCAAATTGCAGGAAAGTCGTGTTAAGACCGCTAACGTGACACAGACATATAATAAATTTTTGTAATGACCGGTCTTTACCGGTTTGTCAAAACCGCTTACATATATACCAATAAGATTGCAAGAAAATCGCGTTATGACCGCTCACGTGACAGAGCCATATAATATGTAAGAATAATAAAAAATACTTTATTTAACCCCAAAAATCTTTCCGCTTTCGCTGATTTTCAAAGATAGATCTAGGAAGTTTTGTTCACATAAAGTGCGAGGTAAAAAGTCAACAAAACAGTTCTTACCTTGTCTCTACCACTAGAGTTTGACTGAAGACATGTCAATATTTGCTGTTCAATCGCGAACACCCATTGTTCTCTGTCCTAAAAAGATAATCAAAAACATGTTACAGACCGGGTGTGCGTGAGTTCCGGATATACATGCAAGAATATTATAGTCGAGTTATTTTTAATTATATATACTGTACATATACACTTGCTCCAAGTCTGTTTCTCTTTCTGTCGTCTTTGTAAAGGTATTAGTGAGGTTCAGATCACACTTCCACTACCGCTACCGTAAATGTGGTTAAGTTGATGTAATGTTCGTTTTTTCGTTCTGTAGTCGTAGTTGGTGTTAATCGCCTAGTATCGTAAAACGCTTTCTTTTTGTACTAGGTTTGAGATCTGCGACCATTACTGAACGTAAAAACAATATTTGACATCCTTAATTATATTTACGGTAGCGGGATCTGAACCTCGCTAATGTCTTCGGTCAGCTGAAGAACTTTAGTACAACCATTTTTGAAAGAGGGGTCGTTTTTAGGACAAAGTGACGACACAAATCTAGGGGGGTCCGGGGGCATAGCCCGCGGGAAATTTTTTAACTTTGGGTCTGTAAAATGGCATTTCCTGCATTGAAGACACTTTTGACCCAAGTATAAAGGTTTTAAATCACATGTTTTAGGCGTCAGAGACAGTAGAAGTAATTTTAGAACCTCCAAAATTTCCCTCGCACCCCCAAAAAGGGGGTCGGTCGCACCCCCGATCCCCCCCGCCCCCTCCCCCCCTCGCCTGAGCGCGTACACCGTCAATCAAAACACCTAAACCAAGGTTTAAACCAACATATAAACCAAAGTTTTGAAACTCAGACCGTGACATTAGCGAGACGTGATTGGCTAAGGGTGTATTCACGTGACAATAATTTATTGGTTTAAATGAAAATCTAATACGTTCCCAAGACCCAAGGTGAACACAGTAACTTTGACGTTGACATAAAACATGTTTTGACCAGGTTTTGACGGGCGGCGTCACGCTTAGCATTAGTGCTCGCCCCTGTGTTCTCACTAAAATTCTTGGTTTTCATCTGACGTCACGGCGGCCATGTCGGTGCACAGGAACAATGAAATGGCGGCTATGTTGGTACACAATCTTTACCCTATGGGAATTTAACTCTATTCTTATTCAAATATTTTGTATTGTTCACCACCCCAACGGGGCCAGCGATCACATGAGGAAAACCGAGAATAGACTGCCATGCTAAAGACAATCTTTGGTTAATATTTGTTCAAAGAACATCTATTTTATAAACTTATGAATTCAACTCAGACATACTTCTAACGACTGAGCAGCAAAATTCCACGATTTTCCATCGAGTGAAACAATTCTAAATTCGTATTCTTCAACCTGGCCATTCCGCGTATCTAAAATAAATCACGATTAGTTAAAACGTCAACATTTTAAAACAAGAACATAAAGATTACCACGGTTTTCTCGTGGAGGAGCCAATCAGATTGCAGCATTTGCAATAGTATACTAGTAAGTTTCTCCTAATTGTTAATAGAAAAAGAAATTGCAAAAACATCCATAATTTGCTTCCTACGTTTTACAAATTGCGTAATTTTAATCCAGTCAATCACTCATCATTCAGTTGAAGTTGAAAACAACCTTTACAGAGGATTTCAAATAACTTTTGCCGATTGTGTTCCGAAGTTCGTTCGTTATTTCCGAAGTTGGCGACGAACTTAGGAAATTCATTACGTCTTAATACTTTCGGGGGGACAAAACCTATAGTGCTGGATTCGGCAGATTCAAGCGATCATTTCTATATAAAATTTATTTAAATCAGTCAAACAGAAAATATTTAAACATGTTTCGAAACGCAACGTCTCCCAATGTAATACGACACCCACATGATATCTAGACATTCAAACAGGTAAACATTTTTGGCATTATTCGGTACTTATTACTTGCGTTTTCTAGTTGTTGGACTAAGCAGCAAGCCTATAGCGAAAACACTACTTAAGTATCAGCTTAATTTACTCGTATTATTTAGATTTACAATTATTTCATGTGGGTGTCGTATTTACATTTGGAGACATGTGTTTCTAAAACATGTTTAAACATTTTCTGTTTGTCCAATTTAAACAAATTTTATACTTGAATCTGCTGAATCCAGCACTATAGGTTTATTGTCCACCGAAAGTATTAAGATTAACGCGTTTTTATTCGAAATTTACTCCAAACGTCCAACAGCGGACTTCGAAATGATGCCGCGAACAACGAACTTTGCAATCTCGCAAATTCGCAACTTCGTTTCGAAGTTCGCAACTTGATTGGCTATTACGTAATTAATTTCCGAAGTTCGTCGCCAACTTCGGAAATAACGAACGAACGTCGGAACACAATCGGAAAAAGTTACGTGAAATCCTCTGTAATCTGTTGTCAACAAATTTACAAATTACAAGTTTTAAATAGCAAAATCATTATTCATTCTTTGTGATGTATGTTTATGAAATTCTCCAGCAAGATTTTCAACATTCTCCAAAATATATTTTATTTACTTCTAAAAGATTGTGGCAACAATGAGCTTAAAGATAGAACTTTGGATACTACTGTATCTCTTTTCTGCTATTTGTCGAGTTACCTTTGGTAAAATTGTTCATAGTTTGCAGTCTGGAGTTAATTGCTTCACAAGGCATTTTAGTGCGAAATAGATTGGGGGTTATCCGATGATTTTGTCAATAACACCAAATTGTTGGTTTTTAACATTAAGAAAAATTTGTCAGATAGAATATTTTTTCTGAAAACAGTTGTAGGAAGGTATAAGCTTTTTCTTGAACTGTGCAAACAATTCACAAAAAGAAACGCGAAATATCTGCGTTCATTAATCTTTCAGCGTTTTTATGCGTGTTTAAAAATAATTTCTAAAAAAAACTCCAATCCAATACCGACCTGTTTTATTATCGGTTGCAACGTACATCTTCCCAGTTCCATAACTTTTTGACCTTCGATGACCTTTTTTCTTAGAGCTACTTCCAGAATGTGCATTAGATACCAGCGGACTCTCGGAATTAACTACAATATTTGTTTCTTTCCTACTATTCATGTGTGCATCGGATGTCCTTGATTTAATCGAGCTACTCTGCCCAGCATTGATTAAAGTTTTTTGCAATTCCTCAGGAAAGCTACTAAAGTCAAGTTCACATGATTTTGTGTGTTTATTTCCTCGTCTATTTCTTCCACGTTTTCTTGGTAATGATTCATGTTTATTAAGAAGTTCAGGTTTTACTTTCATCATAGGTGTTGTTGGAGCTAGAACATTATTTGCAGTACTTGATAAGGCATTCTTAATCTCGCGCTCGCAGTCTTGAGCTAAAAAATCGTTTGATATAATCAAAGATCCGTTTTCTTGTTTCCTATGATTTCGAAGTAGTTCGTCTTCAAGAGAATTTGCTCGATTCGTTCCGTGGTTTCCAGTTTTAGGAGAGCGAGTTTTCACTAATGAAACTAGATCAAAGACAGTAGATGAAAAAAGCTTATTATCGTGCAAAAAAACCCAATAAATGTTTGTTAAAGTGTCTAACAAGACAGGCTAATGTTAAAATATAGAAAAACCCAAAACATGGGACGATATACACATTTTACTGCTGGTTGCAGGTGACCCGAATATTTGATAGTTGTTTGCTTTGTGTCAACTGCTACTTGGGGATGAGTTCAGTCAAGTCAAGCTTTTCGACTCTCATATCTCCTTCCGCGTTTGCTAAGTTTCATAATTATTAGGCCTAAAAAAAAAATCCTGTGGTTCCGGTTTCCCGACCGACCATCCTACCTACCCTACCTACCCCATCTACCCCACCTACCCCACCTACCAATAGTGACAGTTCTACATGAATAAACTGTTAACATTTAGCTGCTTCTTGAAACATTTTTCTGTTGTAGCAATGGCCAACTGATCACACCCATGGCCATTGCTGCCCAATGTCAACCCCCCCAAAAAATTTAAAAACAAAACTTTTATCCGACCGACCTACCCTACTTTTTTGAGGACATGAAATAGGCCTTATCTCACAACTTGCTGTCTCCGCGTTAAATGTTATTAGTGTTCAATTTTAGTACGAATAAGTGAAATGTGATTGGTTAATACGAAAATAAACGTTAATTTACAACGGACAAAAGCTTGATTCGAGCTTGACTTCATGTGAACTTATACTTGCCCGGTGTCAAGTAGGAGTTGACACAATGCAAACAACGATCAAATATTCGGCGCGCGGCGCAGTCACCTGCAACCAGGGCGGTATAACCGCCCTGCCTGCAACCAGCAGTAAAATTCAGCTCTAATTCAATATGGATACATTTTTAATATTTTTCCAAAAACTAAAAATTATTGAAAAATTATCAACACTAAAATCATTCTACAGTATCAAAACGTTTTTGGGAGAAGTAGTATTTACTAATGAAAATGATCATAGAATTGTTGTATTTCTCAAATCATAAATTTAGCAAAAACAAACGCAATCAACACCGTGGAGAATGGTCTGAAAATGGAAGAAAATTTTACAAACATTTGGCAACTTTCATGACGATTTTCTCGCAACATATGGATTGTAAAGATTACGTCTTGGTTTACAGTACATAGACCACTAATACGTTGGGAGAGTGGCTATCATAAATTAATATTGAAGACAAAAATATCGCATTTTGTACGAGGTCAATTGAAGAGACCAATATATGAACAGACTTTTTTTAATTTTCAGTGAACTTCTTTCGTTGTACAGTGTTACTGTTTACCTTGTGATGACGATGCAATTGGAGGTCTTTGTCCAGGAATCTTCACAGTTGATTGTTTCAGAAAAACATGCTTGCCATGAACATCATTAATGTAATCCTTAAATGAATAAATTAAACACCCGCTAGTGTATTAAAGATATCAGCCTAAGATAGATTATAGTTTAAACTAACAAAAACGCAAGGTGTCAGGTACTGTACTTATAAAAAAATCTATCACTACAAAACTTTCAAAACAAATACATGCAGTAAACACCGTTTATTTTTTACTCTGTCTAACACCAGACAATTTTACTCGTCTCTTGAAGGGTGAACCGTCAGAGACCCTGGGTAGGAGGTTGCAGACTTCCTAGGCCATGTCTACACTAATCCATTTTCAAATGAACACAAAGACTTTTTGATACAGTTAACTAATCCGGCGTCTTCGGTGACAGAAAACACTCTCCAGAGTGGAGACATTCGAAGATGCCATTTTTCTGCGCTGTGTGGATGACGAAAACGAAGCTTTTCGAAAACGTTGACGTCACGACGATCATGTAATCTGGGTTCCAGTCACCCATGCCTTTACTCAGGGTCGTTTCAGTGTTTTAAAGTGTGGATGGCAAAAACGATTCGAACACAATAGTGTGGACAGAAAACTTTTGATGCGTTTTCGATACAAAGTCTCCGTTTTCGTTTGAAAACAGACTAGTGTGGACATGGCCCTAGGCAGCAATGGGTTAAAATACTTACATTTACAGATGGATAGTATGTAAAGATACCACCATCATTTAAAACAACAAACTTCTTTTTCCACTCTTTATTTAAAGAGTTTGTTGTTCTTTTTAAAAGATTTCCCTAAAAAAGAATATATCAATGCATCATTATACCAGTACCTTGTAGTATGTTTGTGTTGATGCACAAATTATACCAAATATTATACACAACAACAGTCACAATGACAATGGGTTGTTTATAAATAGAATTATACAATTTAGTACTGGCAATTACCTGGATCAAGGGCAGCGGTAAGGGGGCTAGGTGAGGGGGTGTTACTAGTTGGACGCCATATTTGAAGAACAACCTTGTAGCCTTTTAATTAATGCTAATTTATACACTACTAACAATCAATCATGTAACATATCTCCCTTTTCATAAATATAAAATACTAGGTTCTAAATTATTTTTGGTTAAATTTGAGGGGCTATATAGGGGGGCTATAGCCACCCCAATACTTCTATTAAATGGGGCTAAACAAGGCCTAAAATTTTCTGGGGGGTGTGGGGGTGTCAAAATACACTTTTTATCATTCTATTGACGAATTAGCCCCTCCAATATAAAACATCATCTGACACAACTGGCCTGGACTTAAATCATTAATATGAAACTAAAATGGTAAAATTGTCCAAATAAATTATCTGCCCAGATCAGTAAAATTATAAAAAACTACCAGTGCTTGTTTAACCTATTGTTTTACCCTTTCACTCCCGAATATGGAATTTTCTGTACTTCCTTAGTTTACTCTGTCTAATGCCAGATGATTTTACTCGTCAACGGGAGAGCTCCCAGAAAATTAGGAGTGAAAGGGTTAAGTGGGTTACTTGTAAAATTTTGTTCACACAAGACTTTCTAATAACTTACTAACTTAAATAACTTTTCTAACTACTGTACATAAATTCAAAGCCCACTCAGTCATTTGACAGTAAGATTTTCTTTTCAATTAACATACTATATAGTTATCTCTTAATTTTGCTAGGAAACATCATTAGTGTGGGTAATAGGGTGGTGCGGGTAATCTGTTGAATTCTTAAGACGACGCCATCAGGAAGACCGGAGACCAAGGATTCTACTTTCATCTTTCAACTACTGGTACTGTACTTTTTTTAAATTTTGTGGTCCCAAACCAAGGGAGCACACCAGACTGACCTGTATTTCTTCTTCTTTGTTCGGCGTTCCTTCATTTATATTCAGCCATTTTGAATAATGTGGTATATTCGGTTATTTCATTTTTGGAACATGCTCGGGTTTCCTTCGGCCCCATAGCCTGCACCTGCGCCTGCGATATGCTAATGATATATACCGCATTATTCAAAATGGCTGAATATAAATGAAGGAATGCCGAACAAGAAGAAAACAAGTCAGTCTGGTGTGCTCCCTTGGTCAAACCTATTATTAGCGCTGCGGTTTATCCGATGGTGCGGGTAATACGCTGTTTTATTTTTCCAAAAGTGACATTTTTGTTGCTGTGCGGGTAATTACAGCTTGCACGGTGTTGATATAACATGCAAAGGAAAGTTTTTTGTGATCATCTCAAGATTACAACAATTAAAAATAAATTGGCCTACCAATATTTATATAGGTAGTTAATAATCTAAACATACCTGCTTTACTGGAATAAAACGTCCTATACCAATTTCTTGATCTGCATCAACTTCATCCTTGACCTTGTCTGTTTTCTATAAGAACGATAAAACAAGAAAATTTGTACAATCATGTACATGAGTACCTTGTTCAATTTAACAATAAAAGCATAACAAATTAGGCAAGATAAAACAAAAACATATTCACATGACAAGATGTGGTGTTCATGCAGTAACATACATTTTTAACTACCGTAAGAGTTATATATATTATACAAGAGCTCTTTAAAGCTTAGCTTTTTTACAAGGAGCATTGACTCCTAAATATAAGAAGAATGGGAGCCAACTAAATTTTTTAAAAGCTAAATTGAAATACTGAATTTTCTGGATTATAATTTAAGTCACACCATTGATTAACCATAGTGCCATTTTTTTGGTAATTCTTCAGAAAAATCCTAAGACAAACCACACGTTATATGAACTGCATTTCTAAACCAGAATGTCTTATAACATAGCAACTTATAACATAGTGTATACATTTTATAACATAGCACAAAGTTGCACTGTAAACATTCTGCTGTGTTAATCATGTGATTAGACATATATCCAAGTAATTTTTGACTTTCGTTGATGATTAAATCCACATAAAATTCATCAAAAACAACAAAATCATCGCAAAATATCTTCTGTGCCATGCCATAGTGGAGTTATAATATGGCATGCTTGTTTGACTCAATAGCCAACCAGAGTGTGTGTTGTCATTCATTTAATTCCAGTTATTTTATAAAACATCTTACAACATAACAACTTTGAGGCCTATATATCTAGACAGTGTATACTGTAGTGCATGATATGGTACATTTATGAGCTTGATGTAATGTAAACAGCTAAGTAGAGATTTGACAGACCTTTATCAAGCACAAATACTCACTATTTTTATATACATAATCGCTGGTACATAATCACTTACAGTTCCAAAGATAATAGTTCTCCTTCGAGTAACTCTAGGTTTTGAAGAAGGTGTTGAAGATGGACTAACTGTACCAGTTGTTCTTGAGCTACCACAGCTGCTATTAGTTACAGTAGAACTAACAGAGGCACTGCGAATTTGATTTTCAGTACTTGCAGGTGGTGAAAGAAGTCCATCATAAGAAGTTAACACTGCAGAATCTCTGTTTGCCATTTTCTCAGATGCTATACAAGAGAAGATACATATCTTTTTAATGTTAATCCAGTGGCAGATTAACCTAGGGACAAACTAGGCATGAGTTCCTTAAGGCCCTACTCAAATACAAAAAAAACACAAATGTAGTGAATAATTATACTATTCAGAAAAGGCAATTTAGAAAATCAAAAAACTTAAGGATAATCTACATTACAATACTGTGCACAACAGTCTTGATTTAACTTCACAAAATACAAAACACAATGATTTTAATAATACACGATAGAGCTGCAATTGATATCTATATTAGTAACTAAATAAACTGATAAGTGATAACCACTCCTGTGCTTCGGGGAACTGGGTGCAAACTATATAACATTTAATATAATAACATTTTGAAAATGCATATATAGTGATTGGTAAAAGCCATATTCTATAACTTTATTTTGATTAACTTTAACATTTAGTCTATTATTGACAAATTATTTTATAAAAGAAATATATCCCACTGCAATTACTCATTCTCCCAAGCTTCCCCTAGTTGTGTTTCTAGAACTCTATAGAAACACAGAAAATGTTTTCTATTTCTTAAAAATATACTTCATGTACCACAATATAACATATACCTATGATAGTCTTCTTACTATAATACAAGCAGCAATACAAATGCAACAATACTCAGATAAAATCAATACATTTGCTGCTGGGCAAATAACTTTTAAACAAAAAGCTTTCATATGATAATAAAAGACAGCTTTATTACCACTGCAACAGAAGAACAGAAACTGTAACTATAATACTACATAACATTTCTTAAACTAATGTAAAAAGAAAAAAACATGAATATTAGAGATAATGTTAATTATATACAGTATCAATTAAACAGCAAAATGTGAGAACTACTTCATTTGAAATATTGCTACAACGCTGCATCAAATAATGAATCGAATATTTTCAATTATTTCTACTTTAAATACAAATATGAAAACCAAAAAGATGTTCTTTGTAATAGCAAGCAGACACCGTAACTAAACAGGGTTTTAGTCTAAAGCCAGTTTATTAGAACAGAATGGGCCAATTGCAGAACTGCAAAGCATCATGGTAGTTTAGTTACACGGCAGAATTTTTCAACATGGCGATTGTATTTTTCGAACGAGGGAAGGTGCTAAACACACGAAAATTGGAAGAACAGTTTTATCATTTTCGCTTCGATTAAAGTTTATATCAAATCTGTACGTCTTGTTTTATATTTCTACCGAATCTTGGGTTTCTACGAGCGAGTGGAGTTGAAGTATTCAACACGGCGTACAGAGTCGCTGAAGCGAGGAATGGCTTCGATTCGAGGTGGTCAGACACAAATTTTGGAATATTTCACAATATAAAGGTAAGTACTGCCTTAAATTATTTTCAAGATAAGGAACACGTTGTGACTCATTGTTTGCCTGAAAAATTCGGCGATCGATTTAATTCTAGAGACTTGAGAGACAAAAATGTTTGCACACTTGACCGTCCCGAAACACATCTTTTTGATCAAACGTTCTTTTCACAAACCAAAACATTGAGGTTGTTTGGCGCGAAAAATAAAAACAGTTGCTGTTTGAAATACCGAGCTTTCACATTTCAAAGGTTTTCGCTGTTACAAAAAAGATTTAAAAAGTACTTTTAAGTACTATTCACTGCTGTTCAAGTGTCTTACTGGAGATTTTTAACTACAACATATTTACGCGAGTCTAATTTAAAGCAACCTCGCTTGTTTCGAGTATATTTTGGAAAGTTTCGAGCCGTTTGGTTTACGGTTTATAAATATGGAGGAAGGAATACAGTGGACAAGAAACCTCAGTGGTATTCCCCCATTTACCCATGCATTATTAAAGCAACATTTGATAACTGACGACTCAAGTAAACTTGGAAAACCACCAAATGCTCACAAGCATAAAAAGTACGGGTATCAACTTTTCAAAGACAAAATGGTTACCCAGGTTGTAGTCAAGGCTAATGTTTTGAAAGGCACAGAAAGGTTTTTCCTGTTTAAAAGTGTTGTGCATGCCTCCATGAAAAAGGCACACTATGCAGTCTATGTTCACCTACACCAGGACACTGGTAAAATATCTCGTGCAAGTTGCACTTGTACAGCAGGACAAGGTGGTTGCTGTAAACATGTAGCCACCCTGCTATTTCAAATTTTGGACTATATTCAACTCGAGTTAACAGAAGTCCCAGATGATTTAACATGCACACAACTGTTACAACAGTGGCATGTTCCTAATACTAGTGAGAAACTTACTGCATTGCTTTTTGATCAAGTTAAAATAAGCAAGGCAACTGCCAAGACAGAAAAACATTACACAGCAGACTACAACAACCCAGCACCTGCTTTTGCTAAACATGTAAATGTTGATGACTTAAGAAAACTTGAGGGTGGTTTGAAAACTGTTGGAACTTGTGATTATTTACAGGGCCTTTTAGCATCCAATAGTTGTGAACCATTTCAATACCAAGAATTTCTTGAGGAATTGCCTTCAAAAAAGGCATTCAATGATGCAAACCTATTTGCAAATCAAATGTACAATACTGAAATAAGGGAATCTATACTGGAACAAATTACTGTTCCTAACTTTGCAGAAGTGTGCAAACATTTACCTTCTCCAGAGTATACACCATATACTGAAAACATTCTTTTTACAACCAAAGAACAAATGGTTGACATTGAATGTAGTGCAAGAGATCAGTCACAGAGCAAACTTTGGTTTCATGAACAAAGAGGTCGTTTAACTGCCTCACATTTTGGTACAGTAATGAAACGAAGAGAAAATGTTTTCCCCACATCACTACTTAGCAAAATCCTATTACCAGCAAGTAATGTTACAAAGCCCCCAGAAGCATGTCAGTGGGGCAACAGTAATGAGCAGACTGCCATTGAAAAACATTTGGAACAAAGGAATTTTAATGAACTAATAATGCCTGCTTATGTTCAGTGTGGGTTAATTATTAACACAGAAGCTCCATGGCTTGGTGCAAGTCCAGACTGCTTGTTATATGATTCTGCAGAGCCAACATCATTTGGGATAGGTGAGGTGAAGTGCCCCTTCTCAAAAAAAGAAATGACAATTAAAGAAGCCTGTGAGGTTGACTCATTTTATTTACATGAACTGAATGGAAAACCACAACTAAAGCGAAACCATCATCATTTTTACCAAATGCAAGGTGTTATGTCTGCATGCAAAGTTAATTGGGGAGACATTATTGTTTATACAAACAAAGAAGTATTTAGTGAGAGAATTTACTTTGACCATGAATTATGGTACAAAACAATGTTACCAAAACTTACTTTATTTTATTTCACATACATTTATCCTAAACTAGTCACTTAAGAAAACATTTAAAAACAATTGTTTGATATTTCATTCTGATTCACACTTATCGTTTATTAAAGGTGGGTAAAATAGAGTGAGGTAAGAACAAATTACCCATACTTTGTTCAAGTCTGATGACATCTTCAGTGGAAAGACATTTTTTATAATTCTAAAACTCTTTATGCGTTGTATTGCTCTTTCCACGTGCACTCTCAGAGCTGCAATCTTTCGTGTATCATTTTCAGCACTGAGTGAAAGTTGACTTGCACCATTCAGAAAAGGTATGTTGAGCCCAACACCAGCAGGCATATCATCTGCTATATCAAAACTCCTGTCTGCCATTATGTCATCTCCTGACTCAAGCAAAGTGAGAATGCCACAATCTTTGGTCACTTGTTTATCGGAAGCCATCCCAGCATACAATTCTGATACAAACATTGGGTACCCAGCAGGAGAAATCCCTAGCAACCCCTTAGTAGTATTGTGATTTTTATATGACGAAAATGTTGCAGACTGACTTCTAAATGATGTTGGCATTTCAATAAGTAGTTCTGTACAATCAATAATTACACGGGTATTTGGGTAGGTTTCTTTGAAAGGCTGTGGCATAGTTTGTTGTATATAATCACGTGATGCCCAAATGGGTAGGGCTTTTAACTTGTGATAGAGAAACTCTAACCAAGTAGCCCAGGTACGGGAAACATGTGCTTCTGAAATGCCAAATCGGTGAGCAATGTCAACCCCCATAAGACCACAACGTAGGCGAACCAGAACCATAAACAACTCTTGCTCTGGCGACATTGACCTTTTTCACCCCAGCTTTTCTTCTGATTCTGCCGAATATTCTACCTTGTTACTCGAACCAGCATAACTTAAGAAATTACATGCTGGTTGCAGAAAGTCAAAGAAAACTTTAAATGTTGCATAATTTTGAAAACCGGTGTAGAATTTAAAATTTGTGTCACTGGCAAGTACATGCTCTATTCGCAGTACACACTGACAGTTCGTATTTAGATGATAACTCATCATATTTTCTTTTTAAAGCTGCATGTTCAGTTTTTAATTTTTCATTGATTAACTCTTGTGCCTCTATGCCAGTTGTTTGTTGTTCAACTTGTTCAGACTGGGTTGTTTCAGTAGTAGTGTCATTGTCTAAAATATGTTCCCTCCCTTGGCTACTGTTTACAGTTTGTCTACCAGATATTTTAAGGACAGTTGGCAATGCACCAAAGGATTTCTTTCCACCGGGAAAGTGTAAGGAACACACTTTGTGGCTTTTTAATGGTTGTCTTTGTATTCCCAATAAATTCAGCCATATTTCCTTTAAGCTCGAATCCAGAGGAAATTTATGGAAGGATAATTCCGGATTTTTTGTTGCTTCGACAAAGTGGCACACAACAGGTAGTTCCCCCGCACTTTTTACCTTTAGGCACTTTTTCCGTTTCACTTGCCATATTTATCAAAACAGACCGTAAACCAAACGGCTCGAAACTTTCCAAAATATATTCGAAACAAGCGAGGTTGCTTTAAATTAGACTCGCGTAAATATGTTGTAGTTAAAAATCTCCAGTAAGACACTTGAACAGCAGTGAATAGTACTTAAAAGTACTTTTTAAATCTTTTTTGTAACAGCGAAAACCTTTGAAATGTGAAATCTCGGTATTTCAAACAGCAACTGTTTTTATTTTTCGCGCCAAACAACCTCAATGTTTTGGTTTGTGAAAAGAACGTTTGATCAAAAAGATGTGTTTCGGGACGGTCAAGTGTGCAAACATTTTTGTCTCTCAAGTCTCTAGAATTAAATCGATCGCCGAATTTTTCAGGCAAACAATGAGTCACAACGTGTTCCTTATCTTGAAAATAATTTAATGCAGTACTTACCTTTATATTGTGAAATATTCCAAAATTTGTGTCTGACTACCTCGAATCGAAGCCATTCCCCGCTTCAGCGACTCTGTACGCCGTGTTGAATATTTCAACTACACTCGCTCGTAGAAACCCAAGATTCGGTAGAAATATAAAACAAGACGTACAGATTTGATATAAACTTTAATCGAAGCGAAAATGATAAAACTTTTCTTCCAATTCTCGTGTGTTTAGCACCTTCCCTCGTTCGAAAAATACAATCGCCATGTTGAAAAATTCTGCCGTGTAACTAAACTACCATGATGCTTTGCAGTTCTGCAATTGGCCCATTAGAACGTTTAATAATCAATGCAGGAATACAGAATGTGTCATAACCGGTTCGCAACAATATTTGTTCATAATTGTTCATACTAACTTATGAAATATGATATTCACACGAATTATCACCTCAGTTTGCTGTGCTCACCATAATTATTCGTATTCCTTTTCTCTATCCACATATCAGTAATCAGTATCAGTATTAATATCAGTGAGAAATTTTCCCTCATAGACCAAAAGAGAAATAATTTATTTGGTTGAAACGAACGCTAAACAGTCGATAATATTTGCATGATAAAGGAAAGCTGTTGGGCGCATAGTTTTCTCAAGATTTACATAAAGCTCTGTGTAACATCTTTTAGTCATTTTGTCCTTATTTAATTTTATTACTTATTTTAGTGTGAACGTGTTTCCGTAATTATTGAAAGCATATATAAAGGTTTCGGTTCATCACAACCCCACGCCACACCACTTCACATATTTAAAGTCCAGTCCACGCTAAAATAACAAGAGAAAATACGACAAGTGTTGCAACCCAGGCTGGGAAATACCTCTTACCGACATACAAGATCTAAACAAAGCCTAATAAATGCATGTTTCATAAGCTATTCAATCGCGTTTATTGTGTTTGCGTGCGAGGTTTAAAACAGCTGATAAAACTGCAGAGGAAGGAAGTAGGGAGTAGTGTAATACTTATAATTCATCAAAGCATCCAACCGACTTCTAAATTTCACCGGTTAGTTTATCCTAATAAAGCTTATCATCGGAGAATATACTCTCCGCTTCAACAGGTACTTTGGAAAGCCAAACATATCTAGCTCAGAAAAATAAATAGAATAAACAATTAGAGACAACGTCAGGATAAAATTCCAACTGTGTTGAGTAAGTTTAGATTAAAACTAAGCCGCAATAGAGAACTATAAAGTCTAGTTTATTTAATATTTACGTATAAAACTTAACGCTTTGTTTTAAATTTTATAAGGCAACAGGTAGAGTAAGTTATATTACCATCCATACTAGTCGTTGTCGACATAACGGCGGCTGCTTGAAGATCTTCCCATGTTGTAATAATATCATATGATCCTGAAAGCTGGAAACTACGACGAATCATACTTTCAAATCCTCTAAAAGCTACTAATAATCCAGTTGTAAGTCTACTGACATTTCTTTTTGAAGTAAATCGCCGATCATGCCCACCAAGTTTACTCGTATTATTATTAACCACTTGATTTGCATGTTTTGGTCGCTTGACGGCAGTCGACGGAGACGCCGAAGTCTTTCCACACACTCCCGAAGTCTTTACGAGCATGCTTGAAACATTGCTTCGGTGATTAGACTCTTTCGACTTTACAGCATCTTTGAGAAAAAACATTGCTTCCCAAAGCCGAGGATTAGGGATGCTTCTCAATAAAACTAAAGCTACCTTTTAGCTTTAGTAAGTTCTTCCACTTATACTTACACCTTTGCTTTGAACTCTTGAATGATATTTCAACTAAATTATCAAGAAACGCACCTGATATCATCAAGTAAAGAACAGCTTTGGCGGCAGCAAATGATATATTTTACAGACGTGTACTAGATTATACTTTTATATCTTCCGGTATTATATTGCTTTCTTTTCTAAGGGTGTCACATCCGTTTTATAACCTATTTTGGTTCAAGTTTCTACCGCCGGACGGACAGGTCCTCTCCAATTCGCGCAAAGAACGCTTACAAATGTAAACTAACAGGTAGAATTAATAAGGGCGTTTATAGAAACCTGTTGTTTGCTGCGCTGTTTAATAGTTAACATCGTTTTAACGTTTCACTCTAACGTTGGTAAAAGAGATTAAAACTAGATGTTCAATACAAACACAACATTATAAAAAATGGACCAACTCATGTTGTTACGTGACTGCTAGCAGACAGTGCGTGGTTTGCACTGATTCGCTGCAGGCATACTACAACTGTTTGTATTTGTCATAAAACTACAGACAGAAAGTAAAGTTATAAAAAGTGCACAAACATGATGCTTTCTTACCAAGAAACATTTGCATCCGGACCGATATTTCATGTGTCACATTTGTTAGATCACTCACTATACATTTATATAGTGTGAAAACCAGTCATAAGTTAATATATACACATTATTTCAGGTCTCGATGGGAGAACTGGAGAAGTATCTTCCTACACAATATACATAAAGGGCGAACGAAGGCAATGAGATTTTCAAATTAAACTTAAATTTTTTTGTTAAGATTTTACAGATGTAACGAAAACCTAGCATTTCAGTTTTTCTTATCGTTAGGCCCTCCTTGTAAGTGGATACTTGGGCGAGGTCTCAGAGATTTCCGCTTATACGAGTGCTTGATGTAAAAATAGTTTTTAAAAACAAACAAAAAACAAACAAACAACACGCCCAGTGGCCAGTACAAGTATAGAAGTGATCGATGCAAGCACTTTCAATTATAATTATGACACAAGGTTGCATAATTTTCATGTACCTTATATACGTAGTTTATACAACGACTGAAAACCGCACAAGTTGCTCCAGGCAGGCTCTAGGCCAGGCCACAATCGACAAACACAATACTCATACTGTCATATAAATTAGGTTGAAAACGCTACGCAGTGTGGACTGTTCTTAATATTCATAGGATCATGAATAAACGCAGGAATTGAACAAAGGAACTGAAAGAAGAACAAGTCACAATGCGATAATAATAGGTATTTCGCCAGAAACTGCGCAAAGTGTTATTTTATTTACCGAAGGGATTCGAAGGATGTCCTGCTGCGAGATCATAAGCTTTCCAAGAACGAAATAATAGTTCACCATAATAGTTGTCCGAAAGTCTTTCAGTTCGGCACTATTATTCTAAAGAAACTTTGTGATGAAACAGGACTAGATTTTGGAGAGCTACAATCTTGGACAAAACGGTTGTCACACTTAACAACAAAATCGCATCAGTCTTGTTAAATGTAGTGTTTTTTGTTTATCCCCCCTCCCCCCTTTCAATGTTGACTTCTACACAGAAAATTGAACCAAAAGTGGTTTCTTGCAATTAGGAACAACATTGCACAGGGGGGGGGGCGGATTTTTCTTGCTAAAGTGGTAAAAATATCTAATTCAAGTGTGGATGATTTTTGAGGGCAGTGTAACAACAGGTTTTATCCAAGATTGTAGGCCAAGATGTCTTAGCAGTATGAGAAAAATATGTTAAAGAGCGTTTGGTCTGATAACAGTACTACGCACTCCATAGCTCAGCACTCCGTAACTCAACACTCCGTAACTCAGCACTCCGCAGCTCTGCACTCCGTAACTCAGCACTCCGTAGCTCAGCACTCTGTAGCTCAGCACTCTGTAGCTCAGCACTCTGTAGCTCAGCACTCTGTAGCTCAGCACTCCGTAGCTCAGCACTCCGTAGCTCAGCACTCCGTAACTCACCACTCCGTAACTCACCACTCCATAGCTCAGCACTCCGTAACTCTGCACTCCGTAGCTCAGCACTCCGTAACTCTGCACTCCGTAGCTCAGCACTCCGTAACTCTGCACTCCGTAGCTCAGCACTCCATAGCTCAGCACTCCATAGCTCAGCACTCCATAGCTCAGCACTCCATAGCTCAGCACTCCATAGCTCAGCACTCCATAGCTCAGCACTCCATAGCTCAGCACTCCATAGCTCAGCACTCCATAGCTCAGCACTCCGTAACTCAGCACTCCGTAACTCAGCACTCCGTAGCTCAGCACTCCGTAGCTCAGCACTCCATAGCTCAGCACTCCGTAAGTCAGCACTCTGTAGCTCAGCACTCTGTGACTCAGCACTCCGTAACTCTGCACTCCGTAACTCAGCACTCCGTAACTCAGCACTCCGTAGCTCAGCACTCCGTAGCTCAGCACTCCGTAGCTCAGCACTCCATAGCTCAGCACTCCGTAGCTCAGCACTCCGTAGCTCAGCACTGCGTAACTCTGCACTGCGTAACTCAGCACTCCGTAGCTCAGCACTCCGTAGCTCAGCACTCCGTGACTCAGCACTCCGTAGCTCAGCACTGCGTAGCTCAACACTCCGTAACTCTGCACTGCGTAACTCTGCACTCCGTAACTCAGCACTCCGTGACTCAACACTCCGTAACTCTGCACTGCGTAACTCTGCACTCCGTAGCTCAGCACTCCGTAGCTCAGCACTCCGTAGCTCAACACTCCGTAACTCTGCACTCGTAGCTCAGCACTCCGTAGCTCAGCACTCCGTGACTCAGCACTCCGTAGCTCAGCACTGCGTACCTTCGAATACACTTAGTCTCCGCGTTTTTTATTCCAAAGTTATAACTTAGACCATGCTAAAGTGAACCAAAAATTTCTGTTGACTAAAACTGGAACACGCTGCATGCATCAGTCTTGTATGTAATGAGTAATAATGATCCAAAGTAATGATTCGGTGAATTCAAGGCATTTTTCGAAAGAATATTCAGTTCTTCTAAGGACTCAGTACCATGTGTAGAATATCAGTGACATTATCAACGTCTTCTAAAGAACTTTCACTTTCGTCATCGAACAATTCTTTATTGATATCTTATTATCTCCAATCGTGATTATGACCACCACATCTTGACAGCTAACATAAGTGTGGTGTGTGAGTTCCGAACAAAACGTGTTTTATTGCTTTCATTTTCAAAAAAAGAACTAAAATGAACATTCAAGTTTCGAGAAAATCAGCACCCTCTGACGATTGCTCGGAACTTGTCATGTCATGTTTGTTCGCACAAGAAATTTTTAAAAGGAGGAGCCAAAGTTATTGTTTGGGATGGGGTTTGTACATCATATACATTTTACATATTAGTTCATAAACACATATAACTATAGATTGTTGATAAATAAGAACAATGACATGCATGTGTGAATTAAATAGGTCGCATGCAATATTCACGTTCAAACTGTACGGGATTTACAACGGCTCATTTTAATGCCAGAATATCAGTTAATAAGCCAAAATATGAGTATACCAGCAGTGAGTATTACTGGGGAAATCGACTAAAATTCAGTAAACTAATTTGATGTAAGTATATAAGTGGTAGTTTGCAAGTATAGTTTGCTTTGTAGAAACTAGGCATCGCTAGCGGTATACGAGACAGCACAATATTTGTCATTTTTACCTTGATTTTTTACATTGCATTGCTGCCAAAACTTGTCCTAATCTCGTACCCGGGATAGCGTTTGAAATCACAAAAGGCGTGCATTCCTTTTTGTCCAGTCTCGTGTTTTAAATGTAACTGTCTTATAGACCAAATCGTAGTTTCATTTAGGCCCACATGCAAATTAGTTTCCTATTCAATTTGGGCCACTATGCAAATTACATCGTGTCTATTAAAGCATAACGGGAAGATAACATAGGCTGGGACTGTTTTTTCATGTTTTGAGTTCATTATTTTAAGACACTACGTTTATGATTATTGTCAAGGATAATCGATAAGCAAATTTTATCCTTATAGAATACCTAAACATTAAAAAGTTTCTGAAATCAGAAATGTTGTTTACTACGGCTGCTTCAGCCTCATGTTATAAATGAACTACGTTTTATCCCGACTCAGATTGTATGCGCAGTCCAAACTCCGATTTCGTGTATTGTACATGATAATCCCGCCGCCGCTCGTCAGCATCGGATATTGTGTGCGATGCTATTAAACAATACAATTTTATATTATAGTCGTTTATCTATGTATATAATTAGAACCTAGTCAGTTTTCAGTCTGAAAATTTTAGCACTTTTCTCGAATTTTCTCGCCTATTAGTTATTCACCTATACGTGTTGGCAAATACTGATTGATCTTCTAGCCACCGACATATCGCGATATTTTATTCTACTTGCATTGCATAGCATTTACTAATTGCAAGAGTAAAATTCTGAGCGTAACAATAAAATAAAAGCTAAATTATTTAAAAACGTCAAAGTTGAAAAAAAATATAGAGTGGATAAAAATATAGTAGTTCTCCAGCATTCTGATCGCTTTCCTTGCCTTTTGATATAATAATAGACAACGAAAGCTTATACAAATAAAGGTATTTCTTTAAAGTTGTAGCTACTTGTCCTCACTCGATATTCCTTTTTGTCCAATTTATCTGAATTTATTTTATTTTCTTACCAATGTTAGAACCACGCGCAGACTGATACAATAAATACATGTAGTTTAACTGTTGATCATCAACAGTTAAACTACATGTATTTGATCATCAACAGTTAAACTACATATATTTGATCATCAACAGTTAAACTACATGTATTTAATGGTCAACAGTTAAACTACATGTATTTGATCATCAACAGTTAAACTACAAGTATTTGATCATCAGCAGTTAAACTACATGTATTTGATCATCAACAGTTAAACTACATGTATTTGATCATCAACAGTTAAACTACATGTATTTATTGTATCAGTCTGCGCGTGTTTAGTTTTCTAACATTGGTAAGAAAATAAAGTAAATTCAGATAAATTAGACAGAAACGAATATCGAGTGAGGACAAGTATAGCTATACAATTTTAAAAAAATAACTTTATTTGTATAAGCAAAATGAGCTTTGATTCACAGCTCGCAATTTGATTGGATAATTTGGAAACCTTATTTACCTAGTTCCCAAGTTCCCAACGAACTTCACAACACAGGACGGTAAAGTAATATAAGCGGTCCGTTCGGAACTTGGGAACTAGGTAAACAAGGTTGCCAAATTATCCAATCAAATTGCGCGCTGTGAATCAAAGCTCATTTTGATAGGATAATTGGCAACCTTGTTTACGTAGTTTCCGAACGAACGAACTTCGGAACTTCCTAACAAACTTCGCAACACACGGAGATAAAGTAATATGAAATCAACAATAGTGCACTTAATAAATACATGCAGTTTTAATGCACTTACCCAACTGGAACATTTTATTAACACTTTCTCCAGTTTCAAGACAAACTTCAACGTATGTAAAATCATTAGCCTCGTTTAGACGTTTCTTGATTTGACTGTAGTGGTTTGAATTTACTGAACAGTTCGCTTCACATTCTAATACAAACAAAACATTCGTTAAATTTATTTATTTATTTACTTATTTATTTATTTATTTATTCATTTATTTATTTATTTATTTATCTATTTATCTATTTATTTATTTAATATGCACTGCACCGCACCGCACTGCACTGCACTGCACTGCACCGCACTGCACTGCACCGCACTGCACCGCACTGCACTGCACTGCAACTGCACTGTTTTATATAGATATTACCAAAACCGATGATGCACGGCATGGCCCAAAATAAACATGTCATGTTTTCCGCCAAAACATTAACGAATCCGTCTGCATTCCTTAGCCTTTGAAATTGACACTGTGAGATCACTGCAATATGATTGGTCCATTTGCTACTTTTGAATTCTCTTTTGCCAAAAAAGGTTTAGGAATGCAGACGGATTCGTCAATGTTTTGGACAGAAATCAGGACGTGTTTTTTTGGGGGCCATTGGTAATAATAGTTATTGAAATGTCAAAGAAATGGCAAATGTCGTTTGATTAATACTACCCAGTCTGCTTTTCATTAACGCTAAAAGTAGTAAAACTAGTACCTTTGATTCCAACCAGAAATAAAGGAATATCTGAGAAATCTCTATACTGAGACATTCTTGCATAATAACCAGGCAACACGCTACAACTGAGTTCATCATTGACATTAAACACAAGCATGAGAGCGTCTAACCATTGCACAAACTGTAAAAATAAATCCAGAATGTCGGTGTCACTCTCCGATGCACTAGTATATTATTGTTAAAAAGTCGTAGAAATCCATTCTTTCGGGGCCACGATACACCCAAAGTCACCGTGAGCAACTTGCGCTAGTTAGCATTACGCAGTCAGGTAATCTGTCAGGCATTCAGTAACCTTTTGCAACTACTGTACGATATAGAACGTGTTGTTCAACAATCACAAAGAAAAAGAAACGCGTTGGACAGTTTTATAGTTTGTCTCAGTGACCTCAAGTTTACTTCATAAACGAGATTGCATTATATAGTGCGCTAGTTATAACTGATTAATGAAACAATTGACAAACACTTCGTAAGTATTTTCGTTGGGTTAGCCGTTAGGCTGCTAGCAACAAATGTCATGATAATTGATAAATATCAGGTCACGGTTTGTTTAAGACAACGGATTTATAATGCTTGGATCAAATGCATAGTAAGTTTGATTTGGTTTAGGCATATAATTATATAAATCAAATATCAAATGTAGCGAAGTTCCGTATTATCAGGAATTTGTACAATGTCGTGCCTGGAAATATAAAAACTGGCTATATGGGGTTTGGGAACAGCAATGCCTAGTACGCTCTTCGGTGTTTATTATTTCATTTACCGGCACTCAGTCAGTCACGGTTTTACGACCAATTAAGTCGCTTCAGTCCATCCATCATGTACGGAGGAGGCCCTTAGGAACGAGGATGCTTGTGTGACCAATAATTGTTGCAATATGGTCCGCGCGGAAACATTTGAATTTAGCTAAGAACACGTGACCATAAATCACGGAATGGAATCAGAGTTACAGCCAGAAAATACAAAAATAACAATGAGATAGCTAGCATGCTAAGTACAAGGAAAACTTTTAATTTCCACTAGACCTTACAAAATGTGCAAATGTAATATATATGACTTGTGGATAATTTAATTTACCTGAAAATCAGGAGAACCAGTTTCATTTCTAATCAACAAAAGATAACTTTGTCCATCAATAAGAACTTCCTTTTTATGGCATCTATTGAGATCTTCTTCTTTAGGGCATTCTCCAGTTATGTATCGATGAACTAAAGCTGATTTATCAGAAGTCATGCTACCAACTACACCCTATATCAACACAAACATTTTATTTCCTGCTCAACGTTTGGTCATTATAATTGCGATGCCAGGCCCCTGACGAGTTAGCTGCAGGCACGCGGCTAATTTTCAGGCCGCTGTATTTCCTGCATGCGAGTTTGTTTGTTTGTTTGTTTGTTTGTTTGTTTGTTTGTTTGTTTGTTTGTTTGTTTGTTTGTTTGTTTGTTTGTTTGTTTGTTTGTTTGTTTGTTTGTTTGTTTGTTTGTTTGTTTGTTTGTTTGTTTGTTTGTTTGTTTGTTCGTTCGTTCGTGAGGAATCGATAGTAAGCGACATTTTTGACACGAGACGTCTTTAGCGCCAAACAGGGCACCGCTCTTTACAATTAGATCGGGTTGGAACTTAACTTCTTGTGTCACATTAAATATATGAAAATTAATTGATGTAAATATAAAATTAAAATTCTCAATCTACAAGTAGTACCTAGAAAGTTATCATGGTTATCATATAATTCGAGAAAGATCTGTAGATACCCCATGACGTTTGTTTTCATTTTTTATTTACTCTCATTTCTGGTTTGCTCTTTTAATTATTTTCTTAAAAGCAAACATAGTGAATCCACAAATCATTCTCGAATTATAATAGCCTGCGTGTATAGCGGCCCAACATCAACGCGGGAATGTTGGTTCACCCAAAAGAACGAAAACAACATGAACTAAATAAAATTAATTTGCTTCGATCGAAGACCGCAATATTCCACTAGGTTGGTCCAGATAACTAGCTCGAGTTTCAAAGTTGGTTTTGCAATGATTATGCAATTTCTGGTGTTTAAAATCCTGGCTGAATTCGAGATTTCGGCCATTTCACTCCCCCAACTCCTGACCCTGGCGTCCATCTTGTATTAAGACAATAATTATATTTATAATATGCAAGACAAAATTACTGCATTTTGATTGGTTGAGAGGAACTTTTAGGTGTACCAACATGGCTGCCGGTGGGGTCAAACCTCGCAAGGCAATTTGTTCTAGACCGCCCATCCAGTTTGTATAGAGATCAGTGGTTTCTGATATGTGAGAGGCAAGATGTTGACCGTTAATTCATGCCTGCACGTGCTTACCCGGTTGTGGTTTAATTAGTCAGAACTTATGATTCAAAGTTTGCACTTACCAATTTTAATTCACAATCGGGCGATGGTTTTAAAACAGTAAATTCTGGACTGTGTTGAAAACAATCTGAAAAAACACAGCAACAATGTGCATTTTTAACAGTACACATATACATGTATAACGTACAGTGTTGTCATACGAGGAAATTCCCAGGTTGAAGATCTTGCAAAATCTTATCTACGATCATGTCAAGATCTTGCCAAGATCCTATCCTGAAAGATCCTGCAATATCCTGCAAGTTCTAGCCAAGATCCTGTCAAGATCCTGATCATGCAAGATTCTGCCAAGATACTGCAAGTTCGTGCCAAGATCCTGCAAGTTTTTGTCAAGATCCTGCAAGATCCTACCAAGATCCTGTCAAGATCCTGCAAGTTCTTGCCAAAATCCTGTCAAGATCCTGCAAGTTCTTGCCAAGATCCTGTCAAGATCCTGCAAGTTCTTGTGAAGATCCTGCAAGATCCTGCAAGATCCTGCCACGATCCTGCAAGTTCTTGCCATGATCTTGCAAGATCCTGCCACGATCCTGCATATTCTTGCCATGATCCTGCAAGATCCTGCCAAGATCCTGTAAATTCTTGCCAAGATCCTGCAAGTTCTTGCCAAGATCCTGCAAGATCCTGCCAAGATCCTGTAAGTTCTTGCCAAGATCCTGTAAGTTCTTGCCAAGATCCTGCCAAGATCCTGCAAGTTCTCGCCATGATCTTGCAAGATCCTGCCAAGATCCTGTAAGTTCTTGCCAAAATCCTGCGTAGATCCTGTAAGATCGTGCTTAGATCCTGCCTACATCCTGCAAGTTCTTGCCAAGATCGTGCAAGTTCTTGCCAAGATTCTGCAAGATCCTGCCTAGATCCTGCAAGTTCTTGCCAAGATTCTGCAAGATCTTTCAGGCCTTGGCAAGAACTTGACAAGACGTTCCCTGATCTTGGCAAGATCATGTCAAGATCTTCAACCTGGGAATACGGTTTTTAATGTTCATGTTCAGAACATGTACATCAACTTTTTGCTTCAATTCCGTCAGCAAGCAAATACTGTAGAACATCCTTTCTTCGTGAAGTTGTTGCTTAAAATAATTTGACAATTTTCACTTATTAGATCATTTCTATGTCATGACTTTTTTCCAACTTATTTAGTGTAATAATTTTTATGTTGTACATTGAGCAGGGCACATTGAGCAGGGCAGCAAGTAAAATATACGAGAGTCAACAATTAGGGCGTTTAATGGCTAAATGAGTATTGGGGTTACAAAACAAACTGTTTCACTCGGGGCCCCAGGGGCCTGTATATTAACTACTTAATAACCGAGAGTGAGGTATTTACGGTAAAATATTAAACCAAGGTCTTGCTGTATTGACCGAGCGATAGCGAGGTTAATACGCTCAAGACCGAGGTTTAATATTTTACCGTAAAGACCGAACGGTCGAGGTTATCAAGTAGTTTATTATATGGCACTTTTTATTACAAAATCAATCTTGTATTTCTTGGTCTTTGTTTCCTTTAACTTCGTCAAAACACCGAACTAGCGTTATTTTCTTCTGTTTCTTTCTCGTTTGGATACTAGAATTTACTTTTATAATGTTCATCGTCGTCTATTTCATCTATTTTCGCCGTTTTTCGGCAATAAAAGTTTCTTATTAGGATTTTTTGTTTGTTTCCAATCGTAGGGCATTAACAATTTTCATAATGCCCGTGGGCATTACGGAGAAATCTCGCCCCGTAACCAATCACAGCGCGTGATTTTACCGGAAGTAATCCGTGCCATATAATAAAACTGTTTATTATACCATGGTAAAAGCAAGCAATCAATTCATGAAAACTAAGTACTAATTCATTTCTTATTTATTTAGTTACAGGATTAGTATTTTTCCTATAGATGAGCAATGATTTGACTAATAAAAAATGTTAAAGCTACATGTAGTTTTCAAAGAAAATTATATAGCAGAATAAAGAATCAAAATATTGACCCTATATATATATATATATATATATATATATATGTGGCTATGCCCTGCATGGTTAGAGAATTAGGGCCTTTTAAAACAATATCAACTTATGTTCTTTTCTATTTAATGATTATAAATGGACACTCGTAAGTTATTGGACACAATCGAGCCCACGACCCTGTGATACTAATGCACACCCTGACCACTGGGCACTAAGTTACGGAGATGGTTGCCAAGAACTTAGACATGAGTTCAGTATATGTAATAGTGGCAATGCCTATATAATACGTGGTAATTATGCCTATTGGAAGGTTGGGTATATATCTCAAGTAATATTTTGCATTTTATTCGATTAAAATTTCCATTATAATAGCTTTCCATAATTAAAAGCGTAAACTCTAGCTTGTTGATGGAGTAGGACAACCCACAAATGTTGATTTAAACAAATTGTTCTACTGCAGGACTACATGCATAACATTGACTTGCTTTCCAATGAATTTCGTCCTTTGGTATATTTCAGTAAGAAACAGCACTAAAGTTGATCTATTGCCATTCCCAGAGGGTTGACCTCCACCTGCTAATTCTCAGCTTTCTGGTTAATACCATGCAGATAATTGTTTTCCAGTGACTCTGTGGCTAACTGCATGCAAACGGCAAGAAAAGCGTCTTGTTTTACACTTGGCACCACGCATACCCGTGATACATTTTCATTCCCTTTCAAGTTTTTGTTTTCCATTGATAGTCCCTCAAATATTAAACTTTTGGCTAATCTACCCCCTCCACCCCCACCCCCACCCCCACCCCCAATTACTACTGTAAGTATTATATCAAATGATTTAACATTTTCGCATCTCACTAATAAGCCATTTGCACGATGGCGTGAGATGGCGTTGGGTGACTACAACTACCAGAATGCTTTGCCAGTATTCCAGGGTTTCGCCTAAAAGGGATGACTCAAAAGTGCCCGTCTAGTCTTTTCGCGGCTTTTCCAAAATATGTCGTCAAATGTTTTTCCAAAAAGCTACGGGTAAACCAGGTTTCTGATTAGGTTTAGTTATGTTGTGGTTAGGCTACCGAAAAGATTGCTAAAATCTCTAGACCCACTGAAACTCGACGACACATTTTGGGAAAGCCGCGAAAGGACTGGACGGGGCCTTTTGAGTCATCCCTTACAGCCGAAAACCTAGAATACTGGCAAAGCATTCTGGTAGTTGCAGTCTGGGCTGTCTGGCACCCAACGCCATCGTACGTCAATGTGCAAAATGGTCTATTATCAGTTTGCTCCCCCCCCACCCAACCACCCAAGCATTTGATTGGCTATACTTTCAATCAACGTCCTCTTTTTGGCATATATAGACCTATTGTACTTTATTGCATCACATGATGAAGGGTTCCGATCAAAACGTCAGTCGGTCAGTATTTCTTTTCTAAAAATCTCTGCAGTTCACAACCTTTTCATTTTGCTCTACGTCATCAATTGCAATTTAAACTAGATATACACCACATGGATAGCAGATACTACCAGATACATACCGCTGAAAAGGTCAGTATTTTGTTATCAACCTTTCACTTTGCTCTATCTAAAACACTGCCTACCCACCCCCTAGCCCCCTGTTCTGCCGCCCTTGCAGTATCCATATGCGACAGGACGCTACGCTACAAAACATTCCGCTACGCTACGCTACAAAATGTTCCGCTACGCTACAAAATGTTCCGCTACGCTACAAAATGTTACGCTACGCTACAAAATGTTCCGCTACGCTACAAAATGTTCCGCTACGCTACAAAATGTTACGCTACGCTACAAAATGTTCCGCTACGCTACAAAATGTTCCGCTACGCTACAAAATGTTCCGCTATGCTACAAAACATTCCGCTACGCTACGCTATAAAATGTTCCGCTACGCTACAAAACATTCCGCTACGCTACAAAATGTTCCGCTACGCTACAAAACATTCCGCTACGTTACAAAATGTTCCGCTACGCTACAAAATGTTCAGCTACGCTGCGCATACATGCATAAAAACGCGTGGCCAATTGATACTAAACGAAATTTAACTATTTTTAAAGATAGAAATGAATCCTCATGCTAATATCTTCAGACATTATCGAATTTCTTTCATTGTCGCCCACCAAAATGATGCACAAAGCCCTGGGGCAAATTGCCCATCAACAAACAAATCACATTTCAGTTGACCACTATTACCAAAACCGATTGGCATGGCCTGAAATAAACATGTCATGTTTTCCACCAAAACATTAACAAATCCATCTGCATTCCTTCGCCTTTGAAATTGACACCGTGAGATCACTGCAATATGATTGGTCCATTTGCTACTTTTGAATTCTCTAGCCAAAAAGGTTTAGGAATGCAGACGGATTCATCCACGTTTTGGATTTCTTTCGCCAATGTGCATCATCGGTTTTGGTAATACATAAAAGTATTGAACTACAGTGGAACATGAGCACTCAAGCAGGGTCATAGCCAAACAGAGTTGATGTTCCTCCCTTTTAAAACAAAGACATGTAACTGTAGTTAAATAACAACTTTTAGTATTGTCACGCGTGTATCTCGAGGGTGTTTGACATTAAGAACATGTGACGGCAGTGACGTCACTGGTAGGACTGACTTCTTGTTGTTCCTTGACTGCCTCGTGTTTTAGGAGGCTTGTTCGAGTTGTAAGTAAACTTAATAGAAACCTGCTTGTTCTTGTCAGTTGTTACATTGGTGGCAGCGGTGGGATCTTTTTCTTTTTGTGTGTGTGTGGTCGACAAAGCAAATAAAGAATGGCACAATCGACTATTATCGCTGTACCTGAGAGCTTCAAAGGCGATCAAGATTTTGACACTTGGATCAAGAGATTCGAAGTTTGTGCGACAGCTAATGGTTGGAACGCTACACGGCAGTTAGCCATTCTTCCTGCTAAACTGACCGGCCGGGCTTTTCACGTCTACGAGGATCTCAACGAGGACCAAACAGATACGTACGACCACTTGAAAGCAGCTCTTAAGGAAAAATTTACGCCTGTCGGGATGCGAAGTGTGTACGAAGCAAAATTTCGTAACCGGACCCGAAACTCGGGAGAAAGCATCGACGATTACCTCGACGCTCTTCGCCAACTACTAAAGAAGGCTTACCCCAGCATGGATGCAGACACAAAGAAAACCATGATCCGCGAGCAGTTTATCCAAGGTTTTGAGGCTAGAATACAAGAGAAACTCCATTGGCTTGGCTTAGACAACATCGAGGCAATCCTGACCAGAGCCGGTAAAACAATGGGAAGCAAGGGACAAAACCGAAGGAACCAAAGTAAGTACACCAAGTGACACAACAGCCAGTTTAAATGATCGTTTTGACCAAGTTCGGGTATCTAGAAATGATCCAATACCCGAGGAAAGTGAATCTTGTTGGCTTGTTGGTGGTTCGAATTATAGTGGTCGACAGAACTGGGGGGGAAGACAAGGGATACCTCGGGACACAGGACGCCCGAGAGAAACACGGGATAATGTTGGGAGAAGAGGAACTACTAACCTTAGTTGTCATCGCTGTGGAAAAGTCGGACACTTTCGTCGGGACTGTACAGCAAAAGTTACTACTCGTGATCAGTATTGCTATGAATGTGGTGGTGTCGCTCACATCCGTTCAGAGTGCCCAGTATTTATTCGACGTCAACAAAACCAACAAGGACGACCGTCAAACTACAGTACTTGGTCAAACATCGGGGGACGACATTTCCATGACCGGTAATGTTTCAGAAACTGTTTCTACAAATTCTTCTAAATGCATGAAAGCTGCTTTTGTTAACATGAACATAGGAAAAACACCAGCCAAACTTCTTGTGGATACGGGTGCATCGATAACACTTATTGACGAAACCCTTTGGCAAAACATTATTCGAAGTAGGAACTACCAGTTAAACCCCACCACAGTCAACGTGACTGCAGCTGGTGGGCAGTCTATGGATGTTCTGGGTACATTCTTTGCTGATTTAAGCCGCGGCAACCTAAAAATCAAGCACACTGTATCCGCAACCAGAAACCCGCCACCCGACGGCACATTGGGAATGGATTTTCTCAGCACACATGGTGGGGTCGTTGATCTTAAGACCAAGAGACTACGCTTGATCAATGGTAGCATTCCCTTACAGCTTGCACCACGCCCCTTATTGAAAGCATCTGCTGCTCTACCTAGTGATGTTACCTTACCTGCACGATCTGAGGTTATTCTAAATGTTCAACTGGATTGCACTAGCTCTGTTGATTGCCCAGCCTCTGATTATGAAGGTGTGTTGGAACCTACCTTAGCCTTCTGTGAACGCTCAGATGTACTTGTAGCTAAATCCATTGCTCGATGTGTCAAAGGTACCATCCCCAGTTCGCATGGCTAACCTTTCCCCAACTCCTGTAATATTACACAAGGGCATGCATATTGGAACCTTCAGTCCATTGGTTCACATTCCACCTGATGGTATGATTCCACCTAACAGCTACTGTTTAGCCGAAGAACGTACAGCTCATGTGGCCCGGGTAGAACTGAATGAATCTCATCGACGACGCACTCCTGGCGACACCCCTTTGAACTTTCAGTTGAACCAAGCCGCTGTTCAAGGAAAAGAACGAGAACGTCTTGCTCGATTGTTGCACAAATATGACGACACATTTGCCAAGTCGGATGATGATCTAGGCCAAACTGATGCCATTTATCACAGAATTGAAACTGGAACCACACCACCTATTCGACAACCAGCTCGTCGCACATCTGTCCTTCAGAAAGAAGAGATCTCAAAACAGCTGAAATCTATGCTGAATCGAGGTGTTGTACAACCAAGTACCAGTCCTTGGTCATCACCTGTTGTTCTGGTACAGAAGAAGGATGGAACAACGCGTTTCTGCATTGATTTCCGGAAACGTAACTCTGTCACCTACAAGGATGCTTACCATTACCGCGTATCGATGAATCTCTAGATGCCCTCTCCGAAGCACGCTATTTCACCACCTTAGACCTGGCCTCTGGGTATTGGCAGGTAGCAGTCCATCCACATGATCGAGAGAAAACCGCTTTCACAACCCACCAGGGATTATTCGAATTTAGAGTGATGCCTTTTGGTCTATGCAATGCGCCGGCAACATTTCAACGCTTAATGGAGTTCGTTCTTGCGGGATTGCAGTGGACAACATGTCTTATCTACCTTGACGATATCATCATTTTCTCTGCCACGTTTGACCAACACTTGGAGAGACTTGAAGAGATATTGCAGCGACTCAAGTTGGCTGGATTAAAACTCAAACCAAGCAAATGTCAGTTTGTGCGAAGTGAAGTTGTTTATCTTGGTCACCATATTTCTGCACAAGGAGTTTCGCCCAACACAGACAAGTCCGCACAGTCCTCCAGTACCCTGTCCCTCGCAACCCACACGAAGTTCGCCAGTTTTTAGGACTTGCTTCGTATTATCGCCGGTTTATGCCTTCGTTCGCTACAATTGCATCTCCATTACACCACCTGACTGACAAAGGGCGTTCTTTCACGCGGGAAGAAACACTCCAATGCTGATTCTCTTTCACGAATTCCAGAAGAAGCGAAAGAACCCAGATCTGCTGTGTCCGCCGTGTCCATCTCTCCCGTCCTACCAAATGATGAACCAGCTACTCCTTCTCAAGCAGGTGACGATAGCGGTCTGAGCTGTCATGACATAAGCAACGCACAACGGCAAGACCCAGATTTGGCACAAGTTTTAGCTTGGAAACATGACGACCGACGCCCTTCACGAAACAAGTTAAGAACAGCAACCTCATCCGCGAAGAAATGGTTACGCCAGTGGAACAGACTAGTGGTGATTGATGGTGTGCTACATCGAACATGGAACCAAGACGGCGAGCGGAAAGTACCCATCAAGTGGTGGTATCAAAGGATTATACGATGACCCTATGGCTGGACACCTAGGAGTGACTAGAACTGTGGCACGCGTTCGTCAGAGATTTTATTGGTTTGGTGTCCAAGAAACGGTGGAACAATGGTGTAGGGAATGCGTCAAATGCAGTACAAGGAAACCACCTGTCAAAACAGAACGAGCCCAAATGGTTAGTGTTCCTGTTGTTGCCCCTTTTGACATGGTCGCACTAGATTTTGTTGGCCCTCTACCGAGAACTGATCGTGGTAACACCACGCTGCTGGTTGTCGACGACTACTATACAAAGTGGGGGGAAGCGTTTGCTATACCTAATCAAGAGGCAGAAACCGTTGCACGAGTACTCGTTGAACAATTCATCTGTCGACACGGTGTACCGAAAATTCTGCACTCAGATCAAGGTTCCAACTTCGAATCTAAACTTCTCCGAGAAGTTTGTTCCCTGCTCGGAATTGAGAAGCGAAGGACAACTCCTTACCATCCTCAGGCTGATGGGCTAGTTGAACGCCTCAATGGTACCATTACAAAGATGCTTTCTACATGTATGTATGTCGCAGAGCATCAGCGCGATTGGGATATATGGCTTCCCCATGTAGTGATGGCCTACCGCAGCAGTGTACAGGAATCCACTCAACAAACCCTATTCTTTCTCGTCCACGGTCGCGAGGCACGTTTGCCTATTGACGCTACGATTTCGACACCACAGCCAGTTTCCTTGCAGACGACCACTAAGTATGCACAGCAACTGCAGAAAAGAATTCGAGACGTCCAGGACAAGGTGACAGCACAGGTGCAGAAAGCACAAAATCGCCAGAAAAAGCATTACGACAAGAAAGCGAATGGTGCTGGTTTCAAACCAGGCGATCGAGTTTGGTTACATTGGGTAAGACGGAAACGTGGTCGTAGTCCCAAGCTTCAATGTCCCTGGCATGGCCCTTTCATCGTCATCGCAAAGACGTCTGAAGTGAATTACAAAATTAAAAGGGAAGGAGGAAGGATTACCCAGGTAGTTCACCGTAACCGACTAAAGAAATGCCACAGTGAAGTCCCGGTTGCCAAACGGTCCCACGTCCAAAGCCTCAAAGCGAAGAACCGAATAACCGCAGAGAAATAGTAGCAACGAGACCAGCACAAGAGAATCCAACGGACATAGAGTTGTTACCAGAAGATCGTGTTGGCGTCAATCCTGATGAGACAGAAGAAGCAAGGAATCCAGCACCACAACCTTTACAACCAGGGGTCGTCCCAGAAGAACCAAATCATCGACCGGTCAGGCAACGAAGACCTCCTCAACGTTTTGGCGACTTTCTTGGACCAGAGTGGGTCGATTTGGAAACGAATGCTTGTCATGATGGTAGTAGTCACGAATGGTTCGAGTGGCTAAAAACTGTTCGTAGAGAAACTACAAACTAAGACGCGAGACGCGCGGACGCGTCTTGTCGTAGGGGCACAGAATAAGGATCAACCAGAAGTCCAACTCTCTGTCGGCACCTTTGATGTAAGCGTCCTCGCGAAATGTCGGCCTCGCGATCCCGGCGCCATTTTGAAAGTAAGTGCACCCGGGAAATTAGCCCTCTCGTCCTTGCGACCCTCGGGCTCCTGTATTCAATTACTCTTGGCCTCGGTGTGACCTTTTAAGTAACTTTATATTGTTATCTATCTGTATAAATAATATTTAGTTAAGTAAACAAGTAATTTACTTTAGAAGACGATTCTTTGGAGATAGAATTCTTTGACCACGAGCTTATTAAAACTTCAGTGAACGGATACTACGGGTAAAAGCCCGTGGCAAAAAAGTCCTGCACTCGCAAAGCCGGGTTTTACATTTCTCGATTTTGCCGACACATTTGTTTATGGAAAAAGATTGCTAACAATTTCGGAACTACGTATTCTTGAAATACATCGGGTACGTATGTTGTTAGAAATTTTATAAGCTTTCATTTGATATATAATTCATATTTTAATGTTACCTGTAACTTTTTAAAATGTTCAAAATGTTCTCACCATTGTTCGTAAAATAAGAATTATATAATGGAAATGGACTCCTCACAAGTGTTATAGAATTTTGGATTTTGTTTTTAAATATTAAACGCACAACCCTGAACTGCATATTTGAAACAGAGGATACTGTCAAGTGCTATTCATGTCAGAACTTTTAATTTTCTTGCTGGAAAGTATTTTAAAATATGAAAAAAACATCATTATTTTGACGTGAACCGTCTGAAATGGATGAATTTCTTAAGTTTGTTTTGCCTTTTGTTGTTTTGGTGTTTGCTATAACCTCAGAAAGACTTCTAGCATGAACCTAAGATATTTCTTGAACAGAAGCTCATTAAAATATGAAAGGAGTGGAAAAGTTTGCAGATTTCTAGTTGAAGTTGAAAACGTTTTTGGTGCAAATTAGTGATCATACCTTTTGAATATATGAAAAAATATTAAAACTTTTATGGTCAATGGTCAGAACATTTTGAACATTTTAAAAAGTTATAGGTAACACTATAATTTGAACTATATACCGAATGAAAGCTTATAAAATTTCTAACAACATACGTACCCGATGTATTTCAACAATGCGTAGTTCCGTAAATTTTAGCCATCTTCTTCTATAAACAAATGTGTCGGCATAATCGAGAAATGTAAAACTCAGCTTCGTGAGTACAGGACTTTTTTGCCACGGACTTTTACCCGTAGTATCCGCGTACTGAAGTTTTAATAACCTTGTGGTCAAATAATTTTATCTCCAAAGAATCGTTTTCTAAAGTAAATTACTTATTTACTTACTTAACTATCATTTATATATATAGATAACAATATAAAGTTAATTAAAAGGTGACAAGAAGGCCAAGAGTAATTGACTACAGGAGCCCGAGGGTCGTAAGGGCGAGGGGGATAATTTCCCGCGTGCACTTACTTTCAAAATGGCGGACTGGCGCATGCGCATAAAAATAATGGGACACTTTTTTCCGCGAGTTGGACTTCTGGTTGATCCTTATTCTGTGGTAGGGGGGAGTAATGTCACGCGTGTATCTCGAGGGTGTTTGACATTAAGAACATGTGACGGCAGTGACGTCACTGGTAGGACTGACTTGTTGTTGTTCCTTGACTGCCTCGTGTTTTAGGAGGCTTGTTCGAGTTGTAAATAAACTTAATAGAAACCTGCTTGTTCTTGTCAGTTGTTACAGTACGAACCAACCCAAGGGGGTGTACTCTCGTATATAAGGTATGTACCACCCTATAGGGTATGGTTCCGAGCTCCAGGGTCTGGGTAGGGTACACAAATTGTCTATTTTGATCTGGAATAGGTTGCATATTTTGGTCTGATAGGATATGGATGCTGATGTGACATCAGTGCTGGGATAGGGTGTTTAGGTCTGGGATAGGGTATAAAAAATCATCTTTTTATGTCTGGGATAGGGTCAAGGTTTTGAGGTCACAGCGACACAGCCCTACCCAAAAATTGCCACCATACCTCCCTGGGAAACCAACTAGTGGACTATATAAATGCTGCATTTTGATTGGCTGAATTACCCACTGTCTATTGCTGATAAACCACTGGTAATGGTAGAGTTAAGTTTTAAATGGCACTATTAAGGAGATGTTTCATCAGGGCTAAAAAACTGTCTGTAATACATGTACCCAAGTGTATATCTTGGTGAACATATTATAAGAGACTTTATCACACATGTACAATACATGTGCATGCTTGAAAATATAAAGTTGATTTTGCCATGTAGAACGGGATACCTCACTTAATTGTTTTGCTTTTTGCTCACTTGTGAGATACCCTGGTCAACAGTAAAATAAATTCCATATTCATTTTACTGTCGTGGCAATAGAAGCTTTCCAAAAAAGTTGAACAGTTCATTTTGTAAGTTCTACCAATTCATTTGTTGAGTTCCTCGAATAGTTGATGAAGTTCGTTCACTTGACAAATTGCCAATTTTGAATTATTATGGAAACAACTCATGTACAATTTCTGTATATATTTCTGATCTGCAGGGAAAACCACTGATGTGTTTGCCCAATTACCATCACTTGCGATGTCATGTTTACCCTGGAAGACATGCGAACATGCCAAACCTATTATACAAAGGATACACTAAATATCCCCTTTCACCATTAATTTCCTGAGGAGAAATGTTGCTTCACTTACTTGGGGGGAGTGGGGGAATGATTTTCAGAAGGAAATTTGATTTTGACCAGGATTGTAGCTTACAATTTTGTTTATGCAGTGCCGGATTAGTACAGTAGCAGATGTAGCAAATGCTACAGGCCCCACTATTTATTTTTTTTGGGGGGGGGGGGGGGGGGGCTGCACTGGTGATGGACTGCAAACCAAGCATGTCTCTGCATGGGTCCAGTTAGTTCATAGACCCCATATACCAATGAAATCATGCTACTGGACAATTAATTGTTGTGCTACTGTTTAAGGCCTACTGGCTACTAGTACTGCACATATATAGTTTACATTATATATATACGATTCAGTTTAAATCAATGGCAATGGGGGGGGGGGGGGGCATGGTCCTGGGCAGAACCCTGAATATAGGGCCCTGTATTTTTCATCTGCTATGGGCCCCGCACAACCTTAATCCACCACTGTGTTTATCAAAATGGTATCTATTATAAATAAAAGATGTCAAGATAGGAATGGGTTGAAACTTGAATGAACAATTGATGAATCCATCTACTTTCAGCATTTTATACTTTTATATTTACACTACATATTTTAGATAGTAAAATTGCCAGTTGTATATTTTCCTAACAAAAACTATGCAGAAAGTTTTAAGAATAAAAAGGCCAATCTATCCATAGACAGTTTTAGCATGATTTAACATTAATATAGAAAGGTCATTTTGTTTACTTGTTAATACTTTGTGTAATTAATTGATCTAAACTATCAACATATCCTTTGCTGACAGTCCAAGTGACAGTCACATGTGCTGCAGCTATTCAAGACAAATCTTCTGAAAATAATGCAGGGGGCATTAGGGGCTGTTAGGGAGTTGATTTTATGTCACAAAAATCGTATTATGACTATTTGAGAAAGGCAGAATGGTATAACAAATTGGCTTCGCTTTTCTGTAAGCATAACACAGAACGATTTTTGTGACTTAAAATCAGCCTGGTAACTCGACTAGTTCACCTCATAATATGAACAGCCCCTTTACTCCTTTATAATATTGTTAAAGTAGTGTACATGTTTTTAGCACTTTAGCAAAATGTCAGTTGCATTCGCTGTTGTTGCTGGCATTATATTAAATATTCCTCAAATATACTTGAATATTATAGCCAGGGCTATAATTATGGGCTATATAGAATGATGGACTTTTTAATTAAACATATATCAACAATTGGCAGTGTGCGCTGAAACAATACGAAGATCAAACGCCGGTTACACAATCCTATATTACAAAACGCTCTAACCTGAACAATACGTTTAAATAGCTAAATACTTTTGATTTTACACTCAAAAGGCCACCCAAACAGATATTTCAAATGGTCTTTCAATAGTTCGTGACTAAATATTCCCAGGCATATTATATTTCACTCATTTCTTCGATATATAATGAACAATTTCCTGCACAGTCATTCACACAACAAATTATTCGCTTTTCAATAATAATCGGCATGATTAGTAAATACAAACAACAGGATTTCTGCTTTGCTTTGAGTGAATATTAAACTCTATGACAAACTAGAGACAAGTAAATATCTTTAGAAGCCCAACTCGACATATTCGACGGTGAAAGTTTCAAGTACTACAACTAGTCCTAAGTAACTGGTATTCAATTGAAATAATGTTGAAAATGTCAAACATTTCGACTATTCGCACACTGCTAACCAAGCTCATGACGTTATGCCGTATTAATAAAAAATAAACAAACAAGAAACATCGTCATATCATTCAATATGAAATAAATTATGACCAACAGCAGATAAAAGTGAAGAAGAGAAATGAAAATGTCTTGTTGGTTTAAAGCTCTCAGACGTATCTAAGAAAACAAACTTAAAACCCTTTTACCAAAGGAAACATGTCATAGTATCGAATAACAATGGATACTTCGCGATGCAGAAATATCATTCCATTCAACGGTAGGACATCCCACAACAAGCAACCCAACTGATCCTACAACACAGGAAACTTTGAAAGATCTAATGGTGAAAGGATGTATTATACACGATATTCAGTCAAGGTGTTTTATACTGTAATATCTGCGCACCTCGTTATCACAATATATTATATTAAGCTGCATCAGCCGTGATATTTTATGCTGCAGAAAGCATGAAAGAAATGTCGACATGTTCATTAACGTTTAATACTTGAGAAATATTTAACCTACGAACATTTAATTGTCAAACCACCACCAAAAGCTAAAACATATTGGGATCAATATTGCTGCATTCGCTTTAAAAATTATATAATTTATTCTTTTAGGTTTTTCGAATAATATAAATTTAGTTCGCTTCAGTCTGTCAACAGACATTTATTCCACATTTATTACACAAAGTGTCAAACGTTCTCCAATAGTCCAATACGTATACTATGCACATTTAACATGAAAAACAACACCATAAAACCAAGCGTTTGAAGTAAAACATACCTTCTATGTTATTCACTAACTCCCGCATCTGAATTTTGACAGGAATATTATCAATTTGCTGCAGCAGTCTGTACAAATCATTAAGACTACGATGAAGACCTTCAAATCTTTGGGCTTCCTGGCGAATGGCACAAGCCATTGAAGACAGTTGCTCAGACATAGTTTCATGAAGACGCAGCTTTCTTTCCTTTAAAAGAAGAAGCTGCGGAAGTGTTGCACCTTATTAGAATATTGTTTTGGTAAGCCATTGATCAAGCTGGCAACAGCTGCCTACTCAAGCTTGCCTTTCTACGGCAGATTTTTGAAATTCGATCATTCATGTCAACAGTTTTTTCTGCATTTGAGCCGTTGTTAATGTTGCTCAGCGGTCTACTACACAACTGAGGTAAATACTTAGTGTAACGAACGAATCTGAATGATATCAGAATGTCAAATCGTACGATTTTGCAATATTGATACGCGTACGCAACATTGCAATTTTGATTGATGGATTCAATCAGCAACCTGCAAACGCTTTATCACGATTCCTCGACGGGTTGCCCTAAACAATCGTTTTAAATGCCAAACTTGCGAAAAATCGCCTTTTTAGGTCTGGGATATATAGGGTACCCAAACATTGCCAGAGTACCTACCCCCTGGGTTAGACGCACTTAGCCAGACAATTTGTACTCGCCATAGAAAGAGTCTAACACCGTTTAAGTTAAATTTGTTAGTTATATAAGTTAACTCCATACATAAGTTCCTAACCAATAAAGACTAGCTGAGTTAGGTCATCAAAAATCCTGAAAACTAATTTTAAAATTGTTAACAACGCAGTACATATTTGAAAGTCATTCGAACCAGGTAAAATTCGAACTAAAGAAATTTGTAAGAGATTATTGTAATATTAGAGGATTTTATTGCATTTTTAGAGCGTTCAAGAAATTAGTCACAAAGAATGTTAAGTAAAGTTTATTTACAACAACTGTTCAGTACAGTCATTTGCAACTCACTTTTCACCCAAATCTCGGAAGTTTGTTCCGAAGTCCGCAAGTTCGTTGAGAAGTTCGTAGTTCGTTTTCAACTACGCATTTGATTGGTAGCTTGGTTCCTAGTAACCAGTGTCAGCGCGAGGGGGGGGGGCAAGGGGGGCATGCCCCCGCAACTTTTTTCCTGCCCCACCCCACCCCCAATTTGCCCCCCTGTTTAGCCAATAATAGTACCAATAATGAAACTATAATTGTAACTTGTTGGAAACTTAAACTTCCCAGTTTACACTACACTATACTTGATCTTAGCCCTTAGGATATCTCACTTTTCAATTCGCAGAAAACGCCAAATACAGTTTTATAACAGTTACGTGAAAAAGGTTTTGCCCCCCGCCCCCCCAAAAAAAAGTTTGCCCCTTGATTGCCCCAAACTGCGAGGCCTGGCGCCGCCACTGCTAGCAGCCAATCAAATGCGTAGTTCAAAACGAACTTTGAACTTCTCAACGAACTTGCGAACTGCGGAAAGAATTTCCGAAGATTTGGGTTAAAAGTGAGTTGCAAATGACTGTAACAATGTCACACAGTCGAACTACTCAACATCTCTTGATGTATTTCTGATGGTAGTTTTGCCGTTTTGTCAAGCTTTGCATATTTTGAGGAAAAAATTAAATTAAATGAAATATTATTAAAAAGAAATAACACTTCTTTTCAAAAAATTAACAAAAAACTACACTTGTGTTGGTTTGTAACAGTTTTCTTTCCCGACTGATAATAAAACTAATGTCGGACGGATAAGCCAGCTCATTTTAACACCTGGTTCTGTTAAAAGAGCACATATTCAGACATTCTTTCGTACATCTACTCGATTATTCCACCATTGACTATTAGTATTACATTTCTATTTAATTATTTATTTTACAAAGTATTTCTATTTGAAATCTTCAGCACTAAAAAGGCCCTAAAAGAAAGAAAAATCGAACATTTCTTAAGTAAATACATAGTATTGAGGGTTATTAACTACTTAATAACCGAGAGTGAGGTTCAAAATCAATCTTGTATTTCTTGTCTTGGCTTTCTTTAAGTGTTGGTACAAGGTTGAGCTGAGCCATTGGAATCCTCGTCGCCAGATATAGAGTTTAAATATATGTATAGTTTTTGCTATAAAAATGATAATCTCACATGTGTGATTATTCATGATAATCTCATATGTGACGATTATGGCTGAATCAGCATTATAGTTTAATGCAATTTTTGTACGGCAATTTTTTTATATAATAAACAGAACAATACATGGATGTATGGAAATATGAAATTTATTTCTCGTGTTGACCAAGATATCTTATTCGTTCGCTTCGCTCACTCGTGAGATATCCTAGTCAACACTCGAAATAAATTTCATGTTTCCGCACATCCATGTATTATTCTCTATATACCGTATAGGTAGTTTTCACTGTGACGTCACAAAATTCTAAAATGTTTATTATTACAGTCATTTACAACTCACTTTTCATGAAAATGTAGTTCAAAACGAACTTTGAACTTCCCAACGAACTTGCGAACTTTGGAACGAACTTCCGAAGATTTTGGTGATAAGTCAGTTGCAAATGACTGTAAACCTACAAGGTTGTTTTATATATTTTGTACATTGTTATTACGAGTCTTCCTTGGAAAATTTTAAGTTGATACAAGCATTCCTTCTTGAGTTACAGAGTTTTGAATTATATTATTGCTGACGTCAGCATAATTTTCAAATGTCGTTAAGTCACTTTGTACACACAGTTGGGCATACAATGATTGGCTAGTAAGCTTTAGAAGAAATGTCTAATTATATCTGATGTACAATCTAAAGATTCTTGTTGAAACTACACTTTATGTGAGCATTCGTTTTTTGCCCGCCATATTTGTGTACCTCACAATACGTCAACAGAACGTCAACGGACGAGTTTCAGGGTGTTGCGTGCGCATCGTTTTGCAAAGGAATTGGCGGGCTCTTGGCGGGCTCTTGGCGGGCTCCCCACAAAGTAAGGAATGGCAAACAGACTTGCTAGCGAGCCAACAACAGCAGAATGACAATGTTTTATACCCAGAAACTGTATATACACTTTGTATTGTAGTTTTTTTGAAAAATGATGCGCGCGCAACACCCTGAAACTCGCCTATTAGGTACACAAACATGGCGGCCTAAAAACAAATGCTCGTATAAAGTATAGTTTTTGGCAGAGTTTTCAGGTTATACATCAGATGATTAGACATCACTTCTAAAGCTTAACAAATTTTTATACGTTGAACTGTGTATACAATGTGGTTTTTAACGACATTCAAACATTATGCTGATGTCAGCAATAATATAATTTAAAACTCTGTAACTCAAGAAGGAATAAAATAATAGAATAAAAAAATAATTAAAAAAAACGATGTAAAATTTTCGACGTAAAGACTCGTAATGACAATCTACAAAATATATAAAACAACCAACTTTATAGGATTAATAATAAACATTTTAGAATTCTGGGACGTCAACCACCTATATTTTATTTTATTTTACAAGATTTGCCAGACAATACACACACATACATACATACATACACACACACACACACACACACACACACACACACACACACACACACACACACACACACACACACACACACACACACACACACACACACATACATACATACATACATACATACATACATACATACATACAAACAATGAACAAATGTGAAGGAAATAAGTAATTATATAAAGCAAATACAAAGGCAGGTACTGACCACAAAGATAAAATCTCCAATAACGGGGTCCCGATAAATAAATAAATAAATAAATAAATAAATAAATAAATAAATAAATAAATAAATAAATAAATCAAATAAATAATTAAATAAATAAATAAATAAATAAATAAATAAATAAATAAATCAAATAAATAATTAAATAAATAAATAAATAAATAAATAAATAAATAGATAAATAAATCAAACAAACAAACAAACAAACAAACAAACAAACAAACAAACAAACAAACAAACAAACAAACAAACAAACAAACAAACAAACAAACAAACAAACAAACAAACAAACAAACAAACAAACAAACAAACAAACAAACAAACAAACAAACAAACAAACAAACAAACAAACAAACAAACAAACAAACAAAAAATGTTACTGTAGTTTTAGTGTGACTTTTGCTACACAACATACCTTAGCCCTTCTTAAAATAGAATCTTTAGAGGGATCATATGGATGATGTTTTGATGGAATTTCTAGCACAGCAGGAACTGCACTTTGATAACCATCTAAAACATGCCGAATTTCTTCAGCTACCTAAAAGTATTGGGAAAATACTGTCAATAGATTATCACTAATAAATTTTGAAAGTGTTTGCAATCAGTTCAGTAGCATATATACAAAGCTACTGTTACACGATGCGGTTTTTCTTGCAGCTTGCAACAAACAGGGCCGTAACAAATCTCTTCTCTTAAAACAACTTATGATATTTTGTAAGACATTATCAGCAAGATATTACACTACACTGCGTTGTTACATAGACTGTTACTATTAGTGCTGTACATAACCGTGCGAGAGAGGGGTTGAAACACACATAATTTGATTCAATTAGTTCTTTCTGCATGTGCAAGCCAAGAATTTTTTTTGGCCAAATATAATGAACAAAGCTACAGCAGTGATGAGAGCTCAGAAAAGTGAAATATTCTATTGTTAACAAACAAACAAACAAACAAACAAACAAACAAACAAACAAACAAACAAACAAACAAACAAACAAACAAACAAACATTATAGACAAACTGGTGTTTTCTTGCGTACGACTTTGCAATATTGATACGAAACATTGTAGAGATGAGCCGATTACGAAAATTGCCGATTACTGAAGCCGATTATTTGGTGGCCGATTAACACAAATAATCGGCCGATTAATCGGCATATGCCGATTAGTGCTACGTTGTTGGTTACCAGTCCCTGTGCAGTTTTGCAATGTTGTAGGGATTGCTAAATTGCAACAAGATTTGTGAAATATAACAGAAATGTTTCGTGATGATTAGTTTTGCGTGTTTTGAGAATCAATTTCGTTTTGTTTGTCCGACTTTCAGTTCTATAAGTCGGTATGCGCTACCCTATTAGTATTTGGAAAACTGTGATGTAAAAACGAAATATTATCTGCTTTATGCGGTGCTAGCCTGTTTCGTTTGTCCGTAGAAATGTTCCCTGCCTCGCTAAACATACGCTCTGAATAAACACTTGAATTGGGAGGCTCATACTTCAGCACAACTTTAAACAAGTTGGGATAAACAAGTTTCTTGGCTTGCCATCAAACATAAGGGCATGCTTGCAATGGCTGTAGCGGAAGGGCGAGAAAGGCCAACGTCGATCTCTTCTTCAACTTTGTGGCTGGCGTTGGAAGTTTTGTCGCTTGATCCAACAATCTCGTCGAAGCAAGACCATACGTCTTGATGAAGTTTAGTGCTGCAGCTCTTTTCCTGGGTTGAGATGTTCTCGGTCGTGACTACCTCAACCGGTGAAGATCCTTTGCCATTTTCTCGTGTTGGTTTTAAAATTTAAAGTTTTAAAAGCGTTTCACAAATCTTTTGACAGACTAGAGTTCCGACGTTCCGGTTCACTGTTTCCGAAGTTGGCGACAAACTTTGTTTTGATGCTCGCTATTTGATCGGCTGCCATACGTAACGAATTTGCAGAGTTCGTAAACTTTGGCTTACGTCTGACTGCGGAACTATTCCGTCAAGAGTTGTGCGAAACGCTCTGTAATCATTGTGAAATAAGGACTATTGTGTTTGGGCTTATACAGTTACGGACTTATGGTGTATGTGTTTGCGTCGTTCATGAAAAGCTTTATTTGAGACATGCACCGATTATTTTGCCGATTATTCAAAATAATCGGCCGATTACCGATTATTTTAAATTGGCCGATTAATCGGCTTTGCCGATTATTTCCGATTAATCGGCTCATCTCTAAAACATTGCAATTTTGATTGGCGGATTCAATCAGTAACTTACTTGCAAACGCTTTTTCAACCCGTCGAGGACCGTGATAAAGCGTTTGCAGGTTGCTGATTTAATCCATCAATCAAAATCAGGGCCATATGAAGGCGGGGATGGATGGGGCAGCAGCTCCTGGCCCAAGAGAGAAATAGACCCTTCTTTTGCCAGACAACAATATTAAATTTAATAATAAATATAGTAAACACTAAACAAATAATGTCATAGCGTGAATAAGTGCATGTTCTTTGCCAATATCGTGTCAAAACACAAAAATCAAATTATTCTGTGGTCCTGGGCCACTAGCCTGTTAGGCTGTTTAGCTCGACTCGGACTTATCATTCATCACTCCTTATATGTAAGCGGCAAAAACGGAGCAAGAGACTGGTGTGAGTACTGAGCGTAATCACCTATTTTTGGCACCAAAACAGCACGGCTGGAGCTCTGGGAACGAGAATGGCGCTGATTATCTGAAATTCTGAGTTCGCATCGATGCAACCGACTTCTTAACCAAAACAGTCAACTTTTAATTTCAAAATGTTTTGGATATCACTTCGAATGTACATATATAGTAATTAGCAAAGGTTTCAAAAACACTGTCAGTAACTAAAGAATGATTTGTATCGATTTCCGACAGTTTCGGCCGAGATTTGCAACGTTGTTCATTTAATTAGGCTGTTTTCCATTGCGTCCGTTTTGCCCTCGCGGGCGGAGCGGGTTTTGAAAGTTGCCTTTCAACTCCCAAGGCGAACTAAACCATGCACGCTCCGCTCGCGCCGGCAAAGCGGACGTAATGGAAAACTGCCTTTCAAGACATCTTTAAGAGACAGCTTTGTGTATTTTACAATTTTGATGACGTCACATAAAAACACTCTACAGTATATAGGCCCTGTTGTCTCTTACAGCTCCAGGCCCAACAGACCATTAATCCGGCCCTGATAAAAATTGCAATGTTGCGAATCAATATTGCAAAGTCGCACGCAAGGGAACATCCGGTTTGACTATAAATCATACACATGCATAGGCTGTCATAGCACTATCACAGAGCAAGGCTCAGTGTATCATTCCAGAATATTGAAACATATCATGAGTGGCTTTGCTATATGAAGCAGCACTTATCCCTACGACTCCATCAAACGTAACATCACACTTACACGAAAAGAGAAGCATTATGAATTTTTCATAAAACATGGTGAAAACTAGAAAAGTATCTTTAATTATTAATATATAACGCCATGAAAAACTTTAAACAACATATTCTGAAATTTATATTGCAGACTTGCCTAGATGAACTGGGAAACACTTTGTCAAATATTGAACTTTGGACCTTATTTGTGTACAGTAATATACTACGAAAAGTGAATGTATGAACTGTAGACTGTGCTTTAAATAAGATGAAATGACTTGGTAGATACAAATATTCTTTTTTGTAGAATATATATGTGTTATTTACCGGATAGGAGGTCCGTATAGAGAAATATTTCCCGAGGTCTCAAAAACGGCCTGAGGTCGCAGGCGGAGGGTCGTTTTTGAGACCGAGGGAAATATTTCTCTATATGGACAGACCAAAACGGTAAATATATATATTTATTTTTTATTTTTTTTAATTATCCCCACTTGGTTCTTTTGGTCTTCATCAGTGTTTAGAGTGGACAAAAAAGGGAAGTCTGTGCTGTTTCATTTTTAAAAGGAAATTAGATTTTAGGTCTCTTTCACGGATGAAAAACTCACTTTCAATATGTTCGGTTTCGTTTAAGTTCATTTTCAAGTGTTTTTAGAATATTTTACGGCCTATATAAAACACATTTAAAAACTTTATCTCGAGCGGTCCGTATAATCGAGGAGGAGAAGCGAGAAAACGTCGACCACGTAGCATCCCCACTACACAATATTTTTGACTCCAGATTATAATAGGCCGATGCCCAAAGAACATTGCTAGGTCAGTCGTACTCACAAATTGTGGGGTCAGTGGCCTGCTACATAGAGGGGGGGGGGGGGGGTCCTTACATTGACAGACTTAAAGTGCACATGAAACGAAAATTAAATTTGTCTTATTTTAAAGAACACTTAAAATGATAGAGTAACATCTTTTGCAGTTTTTCGTTTACGCACACGCACATACTTCCTTCGAATTAAGTTTGGTTTGATAATAGCAAAGATACATAACTTTCTCTGATAAGTATTAACTCACTATGCACATGTTATGTCAAGTTGTTTAATTTACATTTCAAACAAACTGAAATATCTCAAGAACGAAGCAAGGAAACGAAAAACTGCAAAAGATGTTACTCTATCATTTTAAGTGTTCTTTCAAATAAGACAACCTTAATTTTCGTTTCATGTGCACTTTATGTCTGTCAATGTAAGGACCACCCCCACCCCACCCCACACCACCCCCCCCCCTCTATGTAGCAGGCCACTGACCCCACAATTCGTGAGTACGACTGACCTAGCAATGTTCTATGGTCAATTTCTATGGGTATCAGCCTATTATAGCCTGGAGTCAAAACTATTGTGTAGTGGGGGTGCTACATGGTCAACGTTTTCTCGCTTCTCCTCCTCGACTAGTACGGCTCATACGAACCGCTCGTTAGCCAATCAGAAAGTAGGATTTGGTAGGATACGGACCGAAAAAAATAAATTACAAAATTAAGAGATTATTAACTGAGAACAAAGTCTACAGCTAGGAAAATATCAGACCAAGGTCTTCAATGTTCGAATTAACGGTTCGTGATTCGTGATTCACGAACCAAATTACGAACTTAACGAATGCAAAAGCAAAGATTTTAATGAAAACCACGAATCGAAGATAACGAGTGACTTTTGAAACTTTATATGATCGCATATTCGGACCTAGAGGCCTAGGTACTAACACTGAGCTGGTCTCACATAGCATACATGAAGTAGTTTTCATTAAGTGGTCAGCGGAAGCATTGCAAACTTTGGAGAAACAGCCGATCCGCCAGGCTACCGATCCGCACGTTGTATCTAATAAACTGGTAGACATTATATACACATTGTATCCAGTAAGTTACTGGAAATTGTTTAATAAAGAGGTTTTTAATGAAACCCTTCCCCCCCCCCCCCGAACCCCTTAACCCTAATCTCAAAAATGTGAATTTCCCGGGGGTAACCCTAACCCTAACTTGAAAAGTGTCGGGGGGGGGTGTGGTTTTTAAGCCGCCTCCTCCCCGTCGAACCCCCCTAATAGTGTTGGTAGTTTATGGTCAACAGTTATTGACAAAGATTGTGGGATGCGCAGTGAGTTTTAATCCGTTAATTGGCGCATCTTAGAATTAAACAATTTCCAGTAACTTACTGGATACAATGTGTATATAGTGTCTAGTAGTTTATTAGATACAACGTGCGGATCGGGTGGGAGAAAAAATCTTTCCAGGAAATTGGAGAAAAGGTCCAACATTGACATTTCTCTTCTGACAATGTTGACTTGGAAGATGGGAATGAGACGACGCGGTCGACTGGAACTGAGTAAAGTCCGCAAGTCACAGAGAACGCACAGCAGGCTCTGGGAACTTATTGAATCGATGCTGACGCTAAATATTGTTCGTGCATGTATATACAAAACTTTTATAATATTCACGTTTTACAAAACATTTTAACAGATGATTATTGTTCAGTTTTATTTTATAAAAAATAAACCTTTTTGTTTTTTGACTGGGGTAAAATCAGGCATTATATTGATGAAACTTTTTTAAAATTCACGAACCAGTTTTCAATAGTTTAACCTTGTTAATAAATCATTATATGACTAATCCAAATCTTTCAATATTTGAATCAAAACTAGTGTGAAAACCTTGTTTTACAGGCCGTAAAATATTCCAAAAACGTTTGAAAATGAACTTAAACGAAACCGAACATACTGAAAGTGAGTTTTTCATCCGTGAAAGAGACCTAAAATCTAATTTCCTTTTACAAAAGAAACAGCACAGACTTCCCTTTTTTGTTCACTCTAAACACTGATGAAGACCAAAGTTTAAAAGAACCAAGCGGGGATAATTAGAAAGAAAAAAATAATATTTACCGTTTTGATCGGTCCGTATAGAGAAATATTTCCCAAGGTCTCAAAAACGACCCCCGGCCTGTTTTGAGACCTTGGGAAAGATTTTTCTAATCTCTATACGGACCTCCCATCCGGTAAATAACATATATTTTGTAAATATATATAAGGACCTGCAAGTTTTGACTTACTTAAGTGCCAATCTAAAATTATTGCATGGGCTACATCAGTTAAATCTTTGGCTTGTCCACTTAATGTGGTCACTGGTAACAAGTCTAAATTTACAGATAGTCTGGATGGCATGGGGGAGTGTGATTTAGTGATCTATGCTTTGAGTGATTACACCTAAGCCCCTCCCAGCTAAATTTCAAAATTCAAAACTTAGTTACCATGGTTTTGTCAGCAGTGTGGTGTGGCCAGGGTGAAACAAGTGGAGGGAGCGGTAGTTGCAGAAGTGTGAGTCACTTAGGGGGCTCAGGGAATACCTTCTCCCATCCCAAAAAATTTAAGGGTCTCTGAATTATTCTATTTTCTGCATTTTTAAAGCAAATTCAAAATTTTCTTATTGGGTAAAACTCAGGGTTCGAATTAACATATCGCGATTCGCAAATCGCGATGCACTTTTTGAAATATGCGATCCAAAACAAACATAAAAACTCCAAAATCGCGATGCAAAGTACTGTAACCTTCCAATAACTTCTTCACAGTGTGTTTTGGTTTATTACAAAACAAAACAAAACAACAGCCTTGGATAGTTCTCACGTTACATCGCATCATAACAATAAAACGTCGTGAAACTGAAACACTGCTACTGTAAATTTATCCTTCATAATTCAGTGAGATTTTGAGCACAACAATAAAACAAACACATGTCATTTCAGACACATTTCTGACACTGTTGTTTCACCTGCAGCTTGAAACGTCACATTTAATGAGTAAAATCCTTGGAAAGGTTCGAATTACGCACTGATGAGTTTGACGTTTGAAACAAGTTTAAAATGCATTGTTTTTTGGCACGGGGTTCCAAATTCTAGCATAATCCAGATTCCAGAACTCCAATGCCAATTCTGTCTGAAATACCATAGCGAAAGTGGAAGTTGAAACTGGAGGGGAGGGTGTCAGTCCCAGCCCCCCCCCCCCCTACTTTTTCAACAATATTTTTGCAATGCACTTTCGAAATGTTAATTCGAACCCTGAAACTCCTTTATGACTTCCATGAACAGGCTATCTTGCTCTTTTAGTTGTAAGAAGCTGTTGGAGGAACTTTAACAAAATAATTCATTAGCAGCTATTGTATTTGAAGTACTGTATTTTCTGGGCAATAACACACGGGTTTTCTCTTAATTTTGCTAGGAAACATAATTAGTGTGGGTAATAGGGTGGTGTGGGTAATCTGTTGAATTCTTAAGACAACGCCATCACGAAGACCAGAGACCAAGGATTCTACTTTCATCTTTCAACTACTGCTACTGTACTTTTTTAAAACTTTGTGGTCCCAAACCAAGGGAGCACACCAGACTGAGCTGTATTTCTTCTTCTTTGTTCGGCATTCCTTCATTTATATTCAGCCATTTTGAATAATGTGGTATATTCATTAGCATATCGCAGGCGCGGGCATCGGCCCATTCAGAGTGCAATATAATTCCAAAAACTTGGTCTGACATTATGTCAGACCAACCCAGGTTTTGGTCGGACATGATCAGACACTAATTATTTTTGAATTCAATGGGGAAATTTTTTTTAAATTTTAATTTAACAACTTAAAAGAAAAGTAAATAAAACTTAAATATAAGAAAAGTTGTACTCTGGCTTGTACAATACATTGTAATAACCTCACTGGCACAACCGTATGCACAATGCTCAATAGAACAACAACTTAGTCACAGTATAAATATAAAATACTTATCCTAATACATGACAAAAAATATTAACCCTTTATAGCCCATTGGCCACCTTTAGTATTTTACTCTGGCTAACGCCAGACGATTTTACTTGTCAACTGGAAACCTCCTGGGCTATAAAGGGTTAAGAAACTATCTCGCTTAACCCTTTATAGCCCATTGGCCACCTTTAGTATTTTACTCTGGCTAACGCCAGACGATTTTACTTGTCAACTGGAAACCTCCTGGGCTATAAAGGGTTAACAGGTATCACTAATTTACTATATAACATATAATATAAGTTCAGTACTAAGTACTTAATTAAGCAGATTATATGGACAGTTTGAGAAATTAGCTTCAAAGTTTAAAAACAACAAGCGATATTTCGCACTTAATGACGCAAAACAGAATACACTAGAAAAGGCTGGCTCAATGCAGGAAAACATCTTCCCTTGCATGTGTAACCTATTATGTTTTGGTTTTGCGAGAATGAGGGAGAAATTACTGCAGCCAAATGGTCGGCCAAAATGTCCGTGCAGAGCAATCAGTGGACAGCCATATCCGCGTTTTGCCCGCGGAATATGGCCGGTGACCAACCGTTATATTGCACTCTGGGCCCATTTATTTCATTTCGGGCCCTTTGGCCCCACAGCCCGCACCTGCGATAAGAAGAAATACAAGTCAGTCTGGTGTGCTCCCTTGCCCAAACCTATTATTAGCAGCTGCGGGTTATCTGATGGTGTGGGTAATACGCTGATTTATTTTTCCAAAAGTGACATTTTTGGTGGTGTGCGGGTTATACGCCGTGCAGGTTATCACCCAGAAAATACAGTATGTTTTCCTCCAACATGGCCACCTTATCTTTGTCTCCTATAAAATCTCAAGGGATTGATTGCAAACCATCCAGGGATTCGAAATAGCAGCTGGCTGCCAGTGGTAGCCAGCAGTTTTAGAACCCTGCCGGCAATTTCTAATTTCAAAGTATAACTCAACTTTGGGTTATCGGTGAAATTGCTTTTGCCAAGATCAAAATTATGGTAATTTGTTTTGATTTCTCTGTATATGATTGTAAAAGAAATCAGTATTTGCTTAGCCAGATTGTGTAAACAAGGGTCAGACTGGCAACATTGTGAAGATGAATGAATATAATGAGAATGTAACTTTGCTGCTTGGGAAACAGCCAGCAAAAATTTTAACCTACAAAATTAAGCATATTTTCTTAACATTATTTTGAACCCTGCCATTAACATCTGTTTTACATCATAGAGTTTTAGTAGAAACTTACTAGTATACTATTACAAATGCTGCAATCTGATTGGCTACTCTACTCAATATCTATTTGTCAGTAGATAGTTAGTAGGAAAGTGAGTACAGTGAAACCTGAGTTTTGTGACCCCCATGTTTTACGACCACCTGTCATATACGACCCCTTTTTCTGGCACGGACAATTTGTAGTTGAAATATACCTGCAATGAGCGACCACCTGCCTTACGCAACCAGCGACCGGTTTTTTTTCTTCCCCAAACAAGATATTTACCTGTTATGAGCGACCAACTCAACGTAAAACTGCCGAAATACGTTAAAGAAATACCCATTTTTTCACAGTAGACAAACGCAAATGCGACCACATGTGAAAACAAGAAGCCAGAAGTGTTGCTCAATTGCCGTGTTACCGCAATTTAGTCTTGTTTTGCTTCTCTTTTGAGCATTATTTGATGAAAATCTGTGTGAATTTCTCCTGCCAAAGCCAAATACTTTTTAGTTGATGTTTGAGAGTTAATACAATGACTGAACAATCCAAAACCATGAGTAATATTTGTTAACTTTAGACAAGTTGATCTTGACGATCATTTACCGCAACAAGTTTGTATATTTTACAACAGCTTTTTAACTTGGAAAGGAAAGTGACAAAACTGAGTGTTCACATCTAAAAAATACTACTGGAAGATCGTAAATAAAGCCAAGAGCTTTTAACAAGACTAAACCAGTGCAAAAATTGAATCTGAAACGTAACAAAAACACAGCGCAAAAACTGAAATGAACGACACTACGAGACCATTTTGATGTGGAGAACATCACTCTAAGGCCATGGTATTAAACACACAAATGTCAAATTTCTTTTATTTTAATATCCAAATATAAATTGCCATTTTCCTATAAACCTTGGTCGTGGTGCTGCCAAAATGGCTGCTATGATGTCACATCACTACCTGTCTGAACGACCACCTGTCCTTAATGACCACTTTTTCGTGGCACCAGGGGTGGTCGCAAAACTCAGGTTTCACTGTACAAGTAGGTGACAAGGAGTGAACAATTTGTTTTGCCTTGGTTTTCACTCAAAATTTCTATGAGATGATAGTTGACTTGAGCTCCGCTCTCATCAACCAGTCACTCATAGAAATTTCAAGCTTATAATCAATAGATAATTCTATTGGGAATTCTAGAGGATTGAGGTCATGTGACCTCTTAGCCTATACATATATATATATATATATATATAAACTATTGCAGCTAAACACATTGACTGAAAGTTATTATTATTCTAGTATACAAATATTTAATTACAAATACTTATAAATAAAGTTACTTTCACACCTTTGGTCACTACGAAGAAATTTTTCTGTCTTTTATCATTTAATTCACCAATTCCTCCCAAAAGAAATCCAGTACAAGTATCCTTAAAGCAAGACACAAACTAAATTACACCACTACAAGAAATGGAAAATATCCTAACGTTGTACAGAACTAACTTCGTCTCCGATCACAGCAATAAGTCTTCCTTTTGATGACCCTGATCTTCCCGCAGAGTTGGTCGCCATTTTCTCAAAATGCAAGTGACCGAGATAACTCCGAAATCTTCCGACCAACTCCCGACTCTATTACCCTGGTCCCAGAGGTCCTACGCCGCCCGCTCCCCCCCGAAATGCCGAAAGCGGCGAGAGAACCTCTGGTCGAATTGGCCGTTTCTTTGATCGCTCCGAGCCAATGAAGTCGCTAGGGTCAGATCTTGACCCCATTTTCTGATTGGCTAAGAGATATGTTAGGGGGGTGTCGATTAAAAAAAAATATTACACAACTACTAGGGCTGGGCGATACCAGGATTTTTATTTCGATACCGATACCGATTACTTGAAAATTAGTATCGGTCGATACCGATACCTATTTCGATACCAAAACAAGTACAAAATTTTCATTTTCGATACCGGAAGTGAGTACTATTAACGCTGGTATCAGTCACTTCCGATACTCTGCACAATTGTGCAAAAAGTAGTCTCCAACAAGCTAGGTTTTCACACTTATCATATTTTATTTTAAAACTTTAGCATTATTAACTCAACGGCATAAATAATAAAAAATTTCAACAAGACAAAACTGTTTTTCACTATATATCTCTTTTCGCGGGAATTTCGGTCAATATGAAGACAATTTTTATTTTTTTTTATGTAACTACTTTATGTAACCCAAATAAAGAGCCCACGCTACGCTCAAATCACTATTTAACTTGGCGTAGTACTACCTTTTTATAATTATTTCAACGGTTTGTTAAATCTCTTGTTTAACAAAGATTTCGATTTCAAGAAAAAGTAAAATCGTACATGTAGCCGAAAAAAAAAGGTGCAAGTATCGAGCGATACCAGGTCAGTAATCGATACCGATACCGCTTTGCATGGTATCGCTGGTATCGATACCAAGTACTCGGTATCGCCCAGCACTAACAACTACAAGTCAAAGGTGGAGGCGTGAAGAAATATACTGCATCTTGTAAGGCGTTTGTAGCATCGTTATGTTAAAATCTCCGGAGCAAAATTGCAAAACAAAGCCGTAAAGAACAAGAACTAACAAATACCGTTGCTGGTGCACATTTCCGGGTCGTACCTTGGTACACCGAGTTTGCAGTACGTGAGAAGTATAAATATTATTTCAGTGTGTATTTCTCTTACTCAAGAAATATTTCTACGTTGCCATACGGATTGGGCGATCGAGTATTAAACTATAATTTATGTATACCGAGAACGTCGTTCAGCAACTTTTTCAATATTCTCTAGTGGGTTCGCCGTGACATCCAAGTATGACGTGTTTTTTTTTAAATTTGAATACAGTTGTAATGCGGGTATCAGCGGCTTTCCCGAGGGGGCGACCCCCGGGCAACCCACGGGCAACCCACGGGCGTGGCACGGGATTTGTTTTAAAATCACGCCCCAGAGACAGGGGATTTAGCCTACTTTTGTATTTTGTCAAATTACCCCTGGGGACATACCCCCGGGATTTGCACATCTCCTGCTGTTACATGGGTCAGCGGTGATTCGTCGAGAAACGAACAACAGGAGCTGTCTTTGGCATTGTAGTCAGGTATAAAGTGTTTGTAATCGAAGAATCCTTCATATTTGGATGAATAATTAAGCCATCCATCACCAGTAAATGTTGGAAACAAAAGAATATTTGTTTGAAACTAAGGATGAAAACTTTTTAAGCGTTTTGTGAATATCAGTAATGACTAAAAGTGTTTTTTGTTTGTACGAGCAGCTGATACAAGATTAAGTCTATTAAAAAAGTTGTCATTTTATTAGCCTAATTGCACACTGTACTTTATTGATATTAATATATATTGTCGTCGTTGTGGTCAGTATTACTTTGTAGTAATTAAATTTCTTTATTAAACTGGCTTTTGTTCGAGTTTTGAAGCTTTCTTGTGGACTTTCTACTAGCACAATTGCATTTTCTTTGCAAATGACCATTGGAAGGTCTCCTTTTGGAAAACATTGTTTCCCAAATTTCCCCCAGGGGGTGGGGGTATTTGTCACAATATTTCCCCCCAACCCAGGGGCTTTAGCATCCTTTTGTCAAGGGTACTTTGACAAATCCCCCTGGGTCCCCGGGGGTCGCCCCCTCGGGAAAGTCGCTGATACCCGCATAAGTTGTTGCATAAATGAACTTGTTATACCATTCTGTGATTGTAATTTATAAATCCTATCGCTAATTTTATTACGAATATAATGACGGCGTGGTAATGCCAAAAGCAAGGTGCCATGCATTTGTATTAACCACGAATTGATAGCTGTTTATTGTTTTAACTCCTACTTTGACCTCATCCAGTCATCTCATACATGCTAAAGAATAAAAATCCGTTGTTTATGAACACTCTAAAGAAGAGAACGTGAACTAACACTGATTTGAAAAAACTTGCACGGAAAATTTAAAGAATATTTGGCGCGTACGTCACAAGCAAATTATTCACATGCATTGATTCAAAAGAAAACAACGTAAACAATAATGGTGGCGCTTTATTTGTGTCAATTTCTTTTACTTTCCTTGTTTAATTTGGCTGCGGTGTATTTTCTCTCGTGTCATTACATGAAAAAGTTTAAAACGTCTGGTTTTATCTTTACCCCCCAAAGCCCAACACAACTCTAGAAAATGCATATTATTTCTTTGTGGACGGGTGACATTTTTGCGTTGTAGTTGTACACATAAAATTCGGTTTCGTTTTCGCAATTTTTCTGAATAGCAGCGGTATAGAAACTAAAGTGCCATGGGGAAAAAATTCTGCCCTATGGATAAGAATATATTTTCCTGTTATTGTAGCTTGCAAGTGATTTTGAAACGATCAAACGAATAAATAATTTGATCACTGAAGCGGTCGGTCGAGTCATTCAGCGCAACTAATAAGTTATCTTGTCTTGTCTCGTAGGCTGTTGGGGTTTTTTTCTTGCTCGACTGGTAAAACGGCCAAATTTCTAGACTTATAGTTTATTTCTCCTAGCCTGCGCCTCAAACGTCCTTAATAAATAAAGTGGTTCAAAAAGTTTTACCCCCCCCCCCCCGTCAATTTAATTAGATTACCGCAACATGAAAGTGAGACAAGACGCCTGGTCAGGCGTTCACTCGGGCTACTGCAAAATCATAGTGCTATGCAGTGCTAAGGTCTAAAGTCTATTAAACACATTGGTCACTGACAAAAGTCAAAACGCAATCCAATTCTCCGATAGAAAACACAATTTGCAATAACAAAACACGATGGCTGTATTTATTAACATATTTCCACACATGTACACAGCGTTCATATGTCGAGTCTCTTCAGGTATTAAATAACAACACAACTATCAACTATATTGTAAGTGTATATAATATCAAGATACTTGCCACCGACATTACTGACCAATAACTATGTCTGTGAACACACAGAACACATCCGAGGCGAGTGATCAGACATCAGGAAAGCAAAGAAAGAAAGTATTATTTCCACACATGTACAGCGTTCAAATATGTCAAGTCTCTTCGCCTTATTACACAGCTTCATGTTTACCTAGAAAGTGTCACTTGCAAGTTCACTTAATGAACGGCGTGTACGATTGTAAGAATGTAAGTGTATATAATAATATCAAGATACTTGCCAGCGACATTACTGCCCAATAACTATGTCTGAACTCTGAACAAACAAAACACATCCGAGACGAGAAAGCTCACTCACTCAGTCAGTCGAAAAGGAAGAAGTGAAAATAGTGTACCAATGGAAATAACGAGACAGCTTACCTGTACTTCAACAGATCCTGGCGAGTTTTGATAAAACGGCCATACAATGTATAGTATCGCCAAGAGATAGATTCCTCGTTGCTCCTTTCGAAGAACACGTCCTGATTACTCAGACAAGGTCATCATTTTAATAGACGTAGCCATACCAAGGTCCGCCACTCCGCCACCGCATTTCGGAATTATTTTTGATCGACAGCCAGTCGATAGCCAACATGTAAACAACTGAGAAACAGTGAAATGTCTTGCTAATACTCAAAAACATCGATAAAATGGCAATAAAAGCTTGGTTCAAAAGAAACAACTCGCCAAACCTCGATTTCGCAAAGTGGCGGCCATTACGGCAATTTCGCGCGGCCGGGAGACTAAGACTAAAACGCAAAAAATAATAACAAAGCCGAAACCTACACACGTAAAAATCTCACAGCTTGTCAACAGGATGTGTTCGCAACAGGCTTGTAGCAAGGCTGGGAACAAGCTGTAACAATGCTGTTCATTCAAGAAGCTGCTACAACCTTGTTGGCATCAACCTGTTAACAACTTGTTAAGTGCAGAGCGGTAACAGGTTGTTGGAACAACTTGTCATCAGTCTGTTGGAGTCATCAGCCTTGTTACAAGTTGTCAACAACCTGTTACAGACATGTTAACAGACTGGGACAGCCAGTGCGAACACATGACGGTAACAGCTTGTTGAACAGCCTTGTAACAACTTGCTTGCAGGTCTGTAACAGCTTGTGCGTTTTTACGTGTGTAGACTCGTCTACCTGCGGTAGCCCGAGTAATTAGTAGCGTCTTCGACCAGAGGTTCTCTCGCCGCTTTCGGCATTTCGGGGGGGAGCGGGCGGCGTAGGACCTCTGGGACCAGGGTACGACTCTATTTGCACTACATGGGAAATGCATATTTGGGTCAAAACAAACTGGAGTTGATCTTTAATATTTAGTGACGTAGGAAGCAAGTTGAGATTGGAGGGGCACAGCTTGATAAGGGCACTTTTCTTTTGCAAAAAGGGGCACTTTACGGCAAAGTTGGGGGCCACATGTCTCCTCTGCAACCCCGGTTCCTACGTCCCCTCTTTATTCTGTGGCATAAAATGAAGTTAGTTTTAAATCCTCCCGCGCTCTCGGCAGCCTACCACCTTTTCACTTTCCTCTATCCAAAACACTGCAGTCTACCCAGCACTCGACTATGTTGCAAATGGTACACTATTTCCCTATTTCCAAGTTTCCTATTTTCAACTATCCCTGTATTTTCATCATCATCATCATCATCATCATCATCATCATCATCATCATCATCATCATCATCATCATCATCATCATCATCCTGATATAACTCCTCACGGGAGGTCAGGCCTTCTTGTCGCCGCTCTCCTAGCCTGCGAAGCGCACGGTTGTTTTGGGAGAGGGTTTATTTTTGGGGGGAGGGTTTATATTTGGGTTAGCCTGTGTACAGCCGCTCTCCCGTGAGAAGAAAATTTTGGGAGAGGGCGTCTGTGAGTTCGAGGCGATAATCGTGTTCCAGGTCACGTGGATATTCCACGGATTCGTGGAACCATATCTGATTGGCCCTTACACAGTCTTATTGTATTACACAAGTTTTAATTGGCTGCTGATAGCATAAATTATAATTTGGTTGAACGAAGATTCAAGTCATTCAACGAACATACGAGCGAAGTAAACAACTGCCGTATCTCGTTCGATTCTTCAAATTATCTTCTGATTACACGTAATTTATGGCAGCCCCTGATACTGAAACCAAGCAACTTCAAATATTACAGATTCAGATTGATTGTATAACTGAAATAGTATTTCCAATGGACAATCTATCGTCGGTAAGACTACGATTTAAAAATACCTAATTTTCGACATTTATAGGAGTTGGTTGTTATTATTAATCATGGCACATCTGAATTGACAATTGTGATACTGGAATTAAAACATACAACGACATTTATGAATATGATGCAATAAATCCACTCTGCGAAGTTCATCCAAAGAATTGTAACGATAGCTTTGGTTAAAGTCAAGAACAACATTAGATATATGTTTCTTCCCGACATTTAAATGTATCCTGGATAATCGTGGGGAGTATCATGATGAATAATGCTAGCCAGTTGTATTTATGATAAAGGTTCACATGAGTGATTCGGCAGAGCGTTAAATATTTCTTATTTATTATTCATGTATACGTATTATACAAAAACGAAACACAAAGACCGCATAAATTTTCTTGCCAAAACACCCCCAAATTCTGGGTGTCACGGCCGATGCCAGGGCCATTTTCGCCGACCTCCCAACGTGGAGGGGTTGCACAAAAATGAAATTGTACTTGACCGTGGTCGTAAAGTCTGACCTTTGGAAAAACTTATCTTGAATATTTATAGTAAATACGCTGTTCAAAGACTCTCGTTCTCGCACACACGTCTTTTTGATCAAATACAGTTTTTAATTTGTTAGTTTCTTCACGACATATAATAAAGAAACTTTGAAAGTATTATGAAGTTATTCAATAATTATTATAATTTACTTAAAATCCACGTGACCTGGAACACGATTATCGCCTCGAACTCACAGACGCTCTCTCCCAAAATTTTCTTCTCACGGGACAGAGGAGGTTGGACAGCTGCCGCAAAGCATCATGGTCCAAACGCTAAAATTGATAAATTATCGATTCATTTGCATCTGACCGCCGACGCGCGAGGAATGAACTATGTATGGAGCCCGATTAGTGCCATACTAATATCGTGCTTAGTTGGGGTTTTTTCTCGCCTGTAGTTTTTTTTCTCGCCTGTAGTTTTTTTTCTCGCCTGTAGTTTTTTTTCTCGCCTGTAGTTTTTTTTCTCGCCTGTAGTTTTTTTTCTCGCGCTTCGACTTTTTTACCGGCTGGCTCATTTCTACAATTGGAGTGTTATTGGACTGAAAGTTGAAACATGGCGAACTTGAATATTGTTAGTTTTGTAATTATTTTGCTCGTAATCGGAGATGCATTTAAATGTTACGCAGTGTTACCTCCCTATCTACCTACTCTACAACAAGGGAATGTCGAACGTGGAGATATCATTGAACGTTACTTTCATTTGGGAATGAATTACAAAGAGATATTACTGCTGATTGGATTAATGCATGGTTATTACTTGAGTATGCGTCAACTAAAAAGAATTCTAAGGTCTCGTGGTCTTGGGAGACGAATAAATCGTAGCGATCTTCAAGAGGTTTGTCGATGCTTGAAAATGGAATTGCGTGGTAGTGGAAGTAGTATTGGGTATAGACAAATGACCCAAAGACTTTCACACGCCTATGGCCTTTGTGTTGACAAAGATACTGTTAGAAACCTCTTAAAATTAAAATTCTGGATCCAGAAGGGGTGGAAGCAAGGTCTAAACATCGATTGATGAGAAGGCAATATAAAACGGAGGGACCAAATCACTTATGGCATATAGACGGGTACGATAAATTGAAGCCATTTGGCTTCTGCATACATGGAGCTATTGATGGATACAGTAGACGAATTATGTGGCTGGAAGTTGGCCCTTCTAACAATGATCCTTTTATTGTAGCTCAGTACTATGTTGACTGTGTTCGCCAAATTGGGGGCACTCCCAGATTGATAAGGGCAGATTGTGGAACAGAAAATGTCAATATTGCTGCTATACAACGTTATTTCCACAGCAAAGAAAATAGCTTTCTGTTTGGTAAATCAACCTCGAATCAGCGTATTGAGGCCTGGTGGGGTAGTCTAAGAAAAGGGTGGACAGATTGGTGGATCAGATTTTTCAAGGACATGAGGGACTGTGGTATTTTTTGTGATGGAGATGTTGTACATGATGAATGTCTTAAATTTTGCTTCATGCAAGTTTTACGGGATGAACTGTACAAGTTTGCAGAACAATGGAATTTGCACAGAATAAGGGCAACAACAAATGTCGATTCTCCAAGTGGTCGTCCTGACCTACTTTATTTTCTCCCAGAAATGAACGCTGCAAGAAACTTAATAACACCAGTTTCATTAGATGACATTGAGATTGCTGAACAGAGATGCTGTTACAGATCTCCAGAAACTGGTTGTGCTGATGAATTTTGTGAATTAGCATCAATAATAATGCAAGAAAAAAATCTTGAGATGCCACAGACAGCAGAGGATGCAGTAATTTTGTTCTCGGTACTGACAGAAGAGATTCAAAACTTATTATAGTGTCTACTTATTTTTATAACAAGACATCCAATACACATGCGAGTGGAACACAGATTCAATTTTGTTTGTTTTATAACAAGATGCTAAAGAGGCACATGAAGTGCACTTTACATGTATTTAATTGACAAAAACACCTGTGAAAAACACAACGTTTATTCAGATAGGAAACTGTATAGTTTTAGTTCACCTTTGAATTGGTTTCCTTTGTTCTTTGGTTTCCTTGCTTCAAGATAATAGTTCTCGATCGAAAAATAAGAACTTATATTTTTTCCCAATTTAAGATTTTATTTCTAGGCTCAAGTTTTTTTTGTTGGTTTCAAGATCTAAAGTTTACGAAAAAGGTCTAGATATAAAGAAGTCAGAAGGAACATATCATTGCTTCAAGATATTTAATGTTGCCTTAAGAAAAATAATCTTAAATTGGAAACAAGCAAAAATAGCTTTTCTTGTTTTAAGATATTATTTGTATGTTCATGATATTTTTTTTCTTGCAAGATTAATATTCTTGCAAAAAGAAAAAGTATCTTAAAAATTAGAAACAAGGAATATAGTATTTGTTGTTGTTTTAAGATATTATTTGTTGGTTTAAAATGTTGTTTTTTCTTTCTTGTTGCAAAATTGTAAGAAGAAAAACGATCTTAAATTAGAAACAAGGAACTATGTTTTAATATATAGTATTGTGCATATATTTGCCAAAATCACATGCATTAAAACCAGGATCAAAGCACACAAATGTCAAAAGGAAATTTCAATTAAAACATGGGAAAAAATATACATTTCACAAGATAGCCTTATTATATACAAATTGTGCATATAATAAACCTGCAAAGAATTTTGATCAGATATGTTCATGCCATGTGCAATAAAAACTAAGGGTGAAAAAAAAACTAAGTAAGAGATAAAGCCCGAGAACGAGGGCTGTATGCTATATACAGCCCCGAGGACGCGAAGCGTCCGAGGGCTGTATATCGCATACAGCGCGACGTTCGAGGGTTTTATCTGGCTTATTTCACGATTGAGGAGGTTTTCCAACAAACTTATGTCTTTTTTTCTACCTTGGACAAAGATTTTCCTAGTTTTTTTCTTCATTTCTTTTCTAATTAGTATTCAAGGGCTGTATGCTATATACAGCCCGCGGTACATCAAAGAAAACCGACTCAATCGTGAAATAAGGGCGATTAAAAACTAAGGGCGAGAAAAAAACTAAGGGCGAGAAAAAAACTAAGGGCGAGAAAAAAAACTAAAGGCGAGAAAAAAAACTAAAGGCGAGAAAAAAAACTACAGGCGAGAAAAAAACTACAGGCGAGAAAAAAAAACTACAGGCGAGGAAAAAAAACTACAGGCGAGAAAAAAAACTACAGGCGAGAAAAAAAACTAAGGGCGAGAAAAAAAACTACAGGCGAGAAAAAAAACTACAGGCGAGAAAAAAATCTAAGGGCGAGAAAAAAAAACTACGCGCGAGAAAAAAAACTACAGGCGAGAAAAAAACCTACAGGCGAGAAAAAAAAGCTACAGGCGAGAAAAAAACCTACAGGCGAGAAAAAAAAACTACAGGCGAGAAAAAAACTACAGGCGAGAAAAAAAGCTACAGGAGAAAAAACAGGCGAGAAAAAAAAACTACAGGCGAGAAAAAAAACTACAGGCGAGAAAAAAAGCTACAGGCGAGAAAAAAAAACTACAGGCGAGAAAAAAAACTACAGGCGAGAAAAAAACCTACAGGCGAGAAAAAAACTACAGGCGAGAAAAAAAACTACAGGCGAGAAAAAAAGCTACAGGTGAGAAAAAAAAAACTACAGGCGAGAAAAAACCCCAACTAAGCACGATATTAGTATGGCACTAATCGGGCTCCGTAACTATGCCCGGTGGACTACATGCGCAAAAACTTTTGAAAACTCGTCACAGTTGATCCAGAATTGTTAAATCTGATAGTCAGAAATATACGAGAACAATTCGTGGTTATCATAGACAATTAATATGATCAGATTGTGCTTTATTTGGCGTATATTCGTGACAATGGCGGATGGGCATTCAAGACTACTCAAGTTCCTTCGGTTCGACGCATTTTATGTTACAATTAATAATGGAACAAATCAGAAACGAATTAGATGTTTACAACAAAGAAGGATTTGGTTGTGCTGTGCAACGTGTGATTCGTTACAACTGGAGAAAAGCGTGAGGTGAGAAATCAACATTATTTGTTGTTTAGTGGTTAATGATTTCCCTCTCAAATGTTTCCTATTCTATACTACCTTATGATGCATTTTCCGTGGTTTAATGTTTTGCATTCTGCAGTATTACTGTAAACTTCTATAACTGTTGTGTGTAACAATTATCTGGATCAATTAGATACAACTATCATCCTTGGTTTGTTTGGGGTTTTCCCCCCGATTTTTTAACAAACAGTCTTGTTTCCTTTTATACTTTATACTGTACTTGTAGTATCCCAAATTTTATAAAATTGTGAATAAAGCTAGCTTAAAATTTATTATTCAATAACAATCTTGTATTTTTCTTTATAATTAAGGTGAATGAAAAATCGGGATAATTTATTGGATTGCCTCCAGAATCTATTGATAAATTTGGTATATAACTGGACTGGTCAAATATTTCTATTTTATCAAATAAAGGGTATTTCCTGTATCCTCAATATATATGTAAATAAGGAACTTGAATAAAATTAAAATGTCTTGTCTCAATATTGATCTTGGTCACTTCTATTCAATCAGGGGCATTGTTACCATTTTAACATTGGTCCAACATTTTTGCAGTGAAGCAACCCCCCCCCTGCCAAGAAAACATCAACTTTGGCCATTTAGAGATGGCATCAGAAAAGTTACTGTATTAAGGTAGACATATGAATGAACTATAAGACAGACAATGTCCAGCCCAAGGGTGTCTGTCTTAGACATAGTTCATAGCACTCAAAGGCAAAGGGATGAATAATAGCATTTGGATTGTATAATAATATGCAAGATAATACTTCTGTGTTAAAATTTTATTAATTACGTCCACAATTATTATGCATTGCCTTATGTAATTATACAACATGACAACATGCAAAACTTCAAACTACATATTATTTGAATGTTATTCAGTAAAAGAGAATCCATCAATTTATCATTGTAAAAATCCAGTTCAGATTGGTGCTCGTGCCTGGGCACTCAGTCTGAACACCACCAAAGTAAGTTTTTCCAACACTTACATCTGTACTGTATCTCTTCACGTCCTGTAAAAAATACAATGTGATATGGAGTTATTAACTCTTCCATGTCTTAAGAGCTGACTGTACAGCCAATACCTAACTATTGTATTCACTTTGTGGGTACAAACCAAGGGGTGGACACAGGGCACATGCCACCCCCACCCCCCACCCCCAACCACTTGGAGTCCCCCTTTATAATTTTGCAACAAAAAAGACCTTTATCGGAAAACCTTTATCAGAAGACATGTGCCTCAAGGGTCATTTTAAAACTCTGCCCTGAAACAAGGTACTTTTGAAAGTGTACACTTCCCCCTGGCACCCCATCAGCTTGCTTCCCACATCACTGACTCAGTTGAAATGGACAACTAGGGCAAAAGGGATAATAAGTATTTGTATACTGAAAAACAATACGAACAACAAATTATAACAAATTAGCAAAACATAAAAAAATACTACAACTACAATATATTATTCACAATAACAATGACCAATAATAAACTACAAATAATCCACACATCAATTTTAATAATCATACTGCTGGCATGGAACACGTTATTTAATATATAAAAAATATCTATACATATCAGTTCTGTATACAGATATAGCAGATCTTTAAGAAAGTTAAGTACATTCTGTATGCAGGCCTGATATGTATACAATTTTTCCAGAATATGATGGTGTTTTTATACAGCGACGTCAGCGTTTTGGACCATAAAAACAGACAAATACCAAATTTTACTATGTAATAATTGTCCACCACTCATTCTACACTTACTCTAAAGAATAAAGCTCGAAATATTAGGAAGCTTCCAAAATTCATGAGAGAAAAACAGGCTTTAGTGGCGAGAGGCTCTCTTAAATTATTGGGCGCCATCTTAGCGAAAGCCGAAATACCATGGTCGGTTCAACGGCGAATATCTCGAAAACGGTGAGGGGATCGCTGGGGATCGCCTCCATAGCATCCAAGATTAGACATTTCTTTAACTTATTACGCAAAAATTAGAGAATTCGAACCATGGGAATTCGAGATTTTTTGCTTTGAAGATTGTTGAAAAACCGGAAGTGGGGTCTTCGCTTAGCGCGACACGACCTACATAAACCATCAAAATAAAGTAGAAAAATACATTTACCTTGCAAAATCCTGCAGATATGGATAGTCCAACAATATATGAAACCATATCACTGCTTTTTTAAAGAAAAAAATGAATGACAACAGCGTAATATTCGGTATTCTGAGTCCAATGCAAAATTTTCAGCCGATCAAGGATAAGAAAATAGCGCAATTTCATTGGTCGACAATATCACGTGATAGCTGTCCTGTCTCCTCTGTCACGGGAGAGCGGCTGTACACAGGCTATATTTGGTCGTGGAATACCGGAGGCGGCAAACCCGCAAAGGCGGAATTACCCCCGCCAGGGAGGCGGAAAACCCGCAAAGGCGGAATTACCCCCGCCAGGAACCCGCAAAGGCGGAATTACCACCGCCTGGCAGGGATAATTCCGCCTTTGCGGGTTTTCCGCCTCCGGTATTCCACGACCCCAAATATAAACCCTCCCCCCAAAAATAAACCCTCCCCCAAAACAACCGTCTGCTGCGCAGGCTACCGCTCTCCATTGTCTTCGATCTAAAACTAAACCTTCTTCGACGTTATATCTACTCAAATCTCCCTTCCCACAGTCCATCCACCGTTTCCTTGATCTACCATGTTTTCCATCTTCTGTTCTTTCCATTACGTCAAAAGACCACCATTTTTTTGGGAGGGGGACCGTGGTCAACTTATATTTTTTAGAGGAAGTGGGGAGAAACCGCAGTCAATTTATATGAAGGTTATAGTGATCTATTACTCGCAATGACGATAAAACCCTCTGGTGTTACTGTTAGTGAGGTCTGTGAGGATAACTTACTCTTGCGTTTTCAGTCTCTCAAAGTTAACAGTAAACGAGTAAGCCCCAAAATACGGAGAAACATCAAAATTAACTTTAATTTAAAACAGTAACGCGCACAAAGCAAACTCGAAGCCGTTATGTAATGCGCATGAGCATATTACAATATATGCATGTGACGTAGTGTCTTCGATCAATCAAAATAAAGAAATAGAAATAGAATAATGTTACTATATTTGCTGCGAGCCGTAAGGCGAGCAGCTCACTAATCTTGACGAGGTCTGGGCCGAGTTTATATGGCGTTTACAAACTAGCCTGCGTGCAGACTCCACCTGAATTTAATCAGGCTATCACAAACTCGATTCTTAGGATTTCGTGGGCGATGATCTTCGGTATACGCAATATCTACCAATCAGCGGCAGGCATTATTAAATTGTGCGCTACGCTACACCACGTTGTCTTTCTTCCTCGAGGACTTTTCGAGCAAATCAACAACCTAAAACTGCATAGATTGCCGTTCTTCACTACAAGCAAGAGTGCTGACGCCATCACTCTTTAATGGCTTGATTTTATACGCGTGACGTCCATGTTGACGAAAACGTCGCATGCTTAAGCTCTTTAATTGAAAATGCTTCGGACGATAACAAGTATTTTACTACTAAATAGTAAATGGTAGCAACTCGCAGCACTTCACTTTTGATAAAAACTTCTAGTTTAATAACTAAGTTAGACCAAGCAATTTATTTCCATATGGTTCTTAGCAGTTTTTGTCAGCTGTTATTCAGACAGTTTCAGATGGCTAGCGACTGATAAACAACCAGAAACGGCAACTAACGATCGACTAGTGAAGCAGTGCGACTTTTGTGCACTCTTGTGAGACTTCGTTCGCGGCATTGCCATTGATTGTTGAGTAAACTGTTGGAAGATAACGCGACGATCGAAAGACTCCCAATGTCTTCAGATGACTCCTAATCACCATCCATGTCGACAACTGGAAAAGATTAAAAACGAGAAAGTATAAAAACCAGGTGGTATACGAGTTACATACACATTGCGTGCTCAAACCAAAAGTCGCTAGAGGCAAAGCAACAAGCACATTTTAAAACGCAGTCAACTGTTCAAATCAGCCGTAACTAAATAACCTCCCAAAGAAAAGGCAGGAACTGGATATATTTAGATCTTTAGACAAGCGGCGGAAAATAGCCCTTGCGGCAATATAGCAGGCCAGCATGACAGGAAGGATATATTAACGAAAGCATATACTAAAGATATTGCACGAGACAAACGTGAAACGTGCTGATCAAGGAACGCAGTGCCTTTCTTTAACCATGCATGCATAAACCACAAATCTAATTCAAATGGGGAAAAAGCAATCTCTGAAAAAAATAAAAAAGTAAACGATACAACAATCAATACCATCAACAAAAATTTAGAACTAAACTTTTTACAATTTTTTTGTGTTTCCAATGGCAATCTGAATTAAGCTGAGAAAATTATCACATTTCGCTCTGATGAAGGGCTCCGCTAGAAACGTCAGTATTTTGTTAGTCCGAAACTACTCTCGGGTCCTCGCCAGTTTCCCACCTTTTGACTTACTCTGAGAAAAATCTACATATATACAGGTCGCCGTCAGGCAGGAAAATAATTTGATAATTGTTTTGACTCTTTAAAGTTAATACCATCAAATATCTCTTCGTCAAACGAAAGTATATATTTATTTATTTATTATATACCCTTGCAATTAACCGTCCAATCAAATACCTACATTAGCGTCACGTGCCAGCCCAATATTTTACGATGTAGGACAACTATACATATTGGACAGCAGCCTTTGGACAGGTGTACAAGGTACATTTACTTGCCAATTGACGATTATTTGTTCGATATAATAAAACAAATATTGGATTCATATTCGCCCGATACGGAAAATATCAAACGGAAAGTCTCAAATTTTAATGTTAGGCGAGACCGAACGGTCTCACCCAATACTGAATTCTCGACTTAAATACTTTGCCATATCGGGCGAAGATGAATCCGATAAGGTATAATATAGTGCCCAAACTAAGCAAACTATATACAAGTTTAATAGTATATGAATTTACACTAGAAACATGCCCAAATTAAATGGTCATGGATGCAACGAAACAAACAGAACTGAGTTTGGAGAGTCGTATGTAGTCGTCGGAATAATCCAAGTCTTGGAAAATAGTCAAAATAAAATACCAATACATATCGGGTTGCCGGAAACATTATGTTTGTTTGGCCTATATATACTGATTAATTTTAACAATTATTGATTTCTAATGTTTTTATAATATTAAAACAGCAGACATTTGATTACGAAATTGTTTAACGGATCAGCGTACATAAAGGCAAAGAAAATGCACGGCAATAAAGCACTTGACATCATGTAGTATACGTTTAGATTTTATCTCCCATGCAAATATATATATATATATATATATATATATATATATATATATATATATATATATATATATATATATATATATATATATAATATATATGAAGTACTTTACGGAAATTTGAACCGTTAAACATCATTATTTTTCTATTATTTCCAATATTTGCCAAGTTAACTATATATTCCTCTCACTGAAAACATCCCAGACAACACATTCTTAGTCACGTCCTGTGCAGCACGAGGACCGAAAAATTGAATAGTCTATTATATAAAGGACACGTGATTTATTCTAACATTTGCATGGTTTTAATAGTAGACTTCATGCGCATGGCAAAAACGGAAGTTGATTCAGCTAGCCCAATTATTGCATGACTGTATATAGTTTCTTCACCTTGACTGTTCTTTATGCTATCCATGATGCTATTTAACTACAAACAGCAAACATAGCAACTATTGTATATAATATCTAGCCAGCTATTAGTATTACAAATACAAAAATGTTAAAAAGTTGTGGTGAACTGCCGATTTGAGGCTTGATACGTTCCTCTCTGACGAAGGGTCTTTATCAAATCCCACTTTTCAGAAATTGGAATGACTGTTTCTATGATCATCAAATCAAACGACTCCAAGAAGAATTTCCTACTTAATGTGCACGTTTCCAGATTGACACACCCGATATTTTTCATTTGTTATACGTGTACTACATGTTTGTGAAAAAATTTTTTGGTTCCGCGATGTGCGCATCAAAAAATCACATTTCTTGAGGTCGGCCCATGGTCTAAAACCAGTTTGATAAAACACAGCCAATGAAAATCGCTCTGACCTATGTTCTGACACGCAAATAAACGATTTTAGCCGCTACAGATTTAGTTGTTGGTGTAAAGTCGAGCAATAATATATATATATATATATATATATATATATATATATATATATATATATGTGTGTGTGTGTGTGTGTGTGTGTGTGTGTGTGTGTGTGTGTGTGTGTGTGTGTGTGTGTGTGTGTGTGTGTGTGTGTGTGTGTGTGTGTGTGTGTGTGTGTGTGTGTGTGAACGTTAATAATAAGAGCCAAGAGGTTTCAAATTATAAGATACAAGCTACTTTGTTTGCTGTCAGGGTTGCATTTGTCGTGAACTTTCTACAGTATTAATCTTGCGGTTATGACAATATAAAATGTCTTTGTGATCAAATATTCTAGTCTTTATAGAACCTTCAAAACTCCGGATGTGGATTACGGTACTATTTTGAATTTGAATTTTTAAGTATTCCAGGAATGTTTTAGTATTGTTTGATGCCTTGCGAAAGACTTCCAAATATTTTTATTCTGTATTCTTAATTAATCCTACTTGAATGGCAACTACATTTTGCACATTCCGTCCTTTTCTTAAAGAAGACACTGGCGAATTATCTTAATCACATGAGATAAAAACTGGTTTCATAATTTTACTTGATTGATATTATTCTAAGGTTAGAAACTATTTATAATTAATTAACCTTAAGTAAATTAGCATTACTCAATCCATTTTGTTACCACGGCAACTGATACTAAACGCGAATTTTTCTGTTTCGTCTTCAATTCTGAACAGAGGTCAAAGGTAACCGAAGGCAGAAATCCTGAGTATCATAATAATATAAACTCGATTTTCACGCCATCATGTTTGGCTATAATGCAAAAATTCAAGACGTGAGATTTACACGAATACCAAGATTCAAAAATAGTTCTTAGTCCTTTAAATATAACAATACAAGCGAGAATTAGATGTTCTTAATTTAACCTCGTACTACGACGGGACAGTAAGAACACACTGAGCTTAGCAGCAGCGGAAAACAAAAGAAGACAAAACAAATGTGCGCCTCTTCCGGTGTCAAAAGACACCCACCTGTTTGCGGTTAGATCAAACCTGACAGGAGGCCGGTGTTATATTTACAATCAACTGATATAGAATTCACTCAATCCTATATTAACTACCGTCGCCTGGACTTGAACAACGCAATTGCTAAACGTGATTGAACTCTAACAAGAATACAAAAGAACATGGATCACGGCATCTGTCTATCTTGGCTCACATTGTTTGGCACACGGATCGGTAACTCAAACGTCACATGGTTTAGTTCGATGTTGCTAAGCTTTGGAATAGCCATCCAAACGACATTTTTCAACATAAATACAGACGAAAAATCGATACTACCGTCGGAAGAATGGAACAAGTGTGAAAAAGTTTTACATTGTCTTCTTTTACTCGCTGTCTCTCTCATAACTGTTAGTTTCTTTTGGAGTGGAACGCAACGACCGAAATCACACTCGAGAGGAACACGACAAATGAATATAAAGACGTCACTGTACGACCTACCCGAGTACTCGCTGTCTCAACTAAATTGCTATAATGGATCGACTGAAGGCGGCAAAATTTATGTGGCGCTTAACGGCAAGATTTTTGATGTAAGTGAAGATAGAAAACAATACAATCCAGGAGGAAGCTATAAAATGCTGGCTGGACGAGACGCTAGTCGTGCTTTTGCCACTTTATCCTTCGAAGGAGATTCATTACGTTCGGATTATGACGATCTGTCGGACATTAATGATATCCAAAGAAGTAATCTTTCTGAATGGGAGAACATATTCTCGCAGAAGTACAGTATTGTAGGCAGAATGGTACATGTTCACACTCCTAAGAGTCTACAAGAACTTTCAATGAAAACAATATCAAAAAGTTTACTATTATGTCAACCCAAAGGCAAGTGGGACTGTATCGATAGCCTGCCACTGCCACATAGATTAAAAAAAAAATTGCGCAATTATTTTCACGAGCACATGGAATAACAAGACATCATTTTGCACTAGAGAACTAACGTCATACAATATCATGTACATTTTTATTTTGTATATTTATATCACCATGTACATAAATCGTGTAAATTAAACGTGTCTGTGTAGAAAAAGTTCTTCGCCAAATTCAAACAAATATTGTAATCGCCATAAACTTGCTAATGACGAAACACTTAATCTTGTGTGACTTACTTACAGAGGCCGAGAAATACAAAATTATATACAGTAAACAGTTTTCCCTTGATATTGCTTTGAAAGAGAACGATCTTCCGACGGCATGAGCAGAAACTCGGAAATGCTTTCGATGACACAGACTTTTAATTACATCCGCTACACTCGTCGGTGAATATACAATTATAATGGTCAAGAATATGTTGAATAAAAAATGCATATTCCTTTCAACAGTTTAATAGCCTTCTAGGCACCAACATCTCTACTCTGGCGTTATAAAACAGCAACAATTCAACGCAATTATTTTATGATTAACATTTGGGACGACAACAATCGGCTTCAAATTCTCTTCGACTCGTTTTCAGCGAAGTTTGTAGAAAACATTGATGGAATAATCAAGATACCACGGCATTCTAACTTGATATAACCTGCACTATATGGTTATTGATCATCTAAAAAATTATTTAGTACACCTTTAGCTTAGAGAAAGAATGGAATTTAGACATTTAGTCAATTTACCTAGAATGATGGCGTGGCGTTTTAATGAAGCAATTTCAAATATCTCAGCACCTCACGTATGTCCACTTATGTTCAGTTCTTATGCAAACCCAAAACATGCATTGCATGCATGTTCTCTACGCCAACCAAAACAAAGACATCTAGCATAGCGTTCCTTTTTGATAACATATATTGCCATATTCTCACTTTCCTAACTTTTTTCTAACACTTTCCTGTCTGTGACAGGTTTTTGACGTCTCAGACGAGATTCCTGAAACGTTGCGCAATATATATTCGCATTTGGTTTGAACAACAAACGAAGAGCAAAATATACATAACCTATAATTGTTGTTACTCCATACTTCATAATTATCAAAGTCTGTCAAAAGAATAATGAAAAAAACAAACATCTTAGCGGTATAACAAAACGAGATGTTCTTGCAAGTTATATAGACTGTAAGATAGTAAACTCTCACATTCATATAGGATAAAGTTAATTGCAAAAGGAACGAAAAATCGCAATCTGGATTGAGATAAAATCCGAAAAATCCACGTTCGCCTACCGATTCACTAGATTCGAATCATTTTTCAGATTTTGGAAAATGGAACAGTAAATCGAAAATCCGATTTGGGATAAGCGTCTTGTGTATTGTATCGAGAAACTTACGTAAACGTTTTTATCGTTCAGGAATCTTGACATGCATGGTGGCGATTCACATGCATATACTGACGTCAGAGTCTGTATAGTCAGCTAGGTGATATAAATTGTTATTAAACATACGTTTTTTGCTCTTCCAGTGTACCTGCAATACGTTTTGTATACTAACTTCTCGAGACAAGGATTTCATTATTTAATTCTGTGTATTTACTGATGATTATAAAATAAGGTGTCCTCTACGCACGCTCTGATAAGAGGACAGAGATCATGAATGACGTAAAGTAGCGTAGAATGGCGTCAGCTGGCCAGAAAAGCCCGCCAAGTTCCAAAACTACCTCACTTTTAGCTTGATTTTTCTTATTATTTTATAAAACAAATAAAACACACCGCTCCTGTGCATAGGTACTCTTATAAAGGTACATATGACGTCATTTGAACACGAAAGAAGTGTAAAGGAACTCGGCTATCGCCTCGTGCCTCTACTCAACTTCTTTCGTGCTCAAATGACGTCAAACGCGCCTTATAAGAGTACATACGCACGGAGCTTTATGGTTTATTTGTTAAATAAATAAATGTTATGTTTGATTCTTTGTCTTTGAAGGTTTTCATATAGGTTAGTGTACGTATATATAGCAAATTAGAATTATAGAAACATGCACGAGGGGAAGTTTAGGAGAACGAGAAATCCACACTATTTCGAGTTTTTCCAAGCTTCCACGAGTTAAAACGGCAGTTAAAACGGCAAAAATCTTGTCAACTAATAAAAAGTTTATATCCTGTCTTGTAAACCTACACTGTATATATTAATTTTATCACGATGATTGTTTTTGAATCTAGAATGGTCTTTGCACAAATCATGTTTTTCATATTTTCCTGACCACTGTTATCTATTTTCGAATGAAAATTTGCCGTTTGCTTCATCTCGGTGTTTTTCTTTATTGACTTTGCATGCTCAGAGTGCATGTATTCAGTATATACTGGGAAGTACATGGTTACATATAAACTTTGCTAATTTTCTAGGATGCAATTCCTATTTTTTGACTGAAACTTTGCATGTTTACTTAATTTCATTTTCAGGGTTACTTAATTCCAGCATTAGTTAATTCTATAGAGTTACTTAATTTCAGGGTTACTTAATTTCAGGGTTACTTAATTCCAGGGTTACTTAATTTCAGGGTTACTTAATTCCAGGGTTACTTAATTCCAGGGTTACTTAATTCCAGGGTTATTTAATTCCAGAGTTACTTAATTCCAGAGTTACTTAATTTCAGGGTTACTTAATTCCAGGGTTATTTAATTCCAGAGTTACTTAATTCCAGAGTTACTTAATTCCAGAGTTACTTAATTCCAGGGTTACATAATTCCAGAGTTACTTAATTCCAGGGTTATTTAATTCCAGAGTTACTTAATTCCAGGGTTACTTAATTCCAGGGTTACATAATTCCAGAGTTACTTAATTCCAGGGTTATTTAATTCCAGGGTTACTTAATTCCAGAGTTACTTAATTCCAGGGTTACTTAATTCCAGGGTTATTTAATTCCAGAGTTACTTAATTCCAGAGTTACTTAATTCCAGGGTTATTTAATTCCAGAGTTACTTAATTCCAGGGTTACTTAATTCCAGGGTTATTTAATTCCAGAGTTACTTAATTCCAGAGTTACTTAATTCCAGGGTTACTTAATTCCAGGGTTATTTAATTCCAGAGTTACTTAATTCCAGGGTTACTTAATTCCAGGGTTATTTAATTCCAGAGTTACTTAATTCCAGGGTTATTTAATTCCAGAGTTACTTAATTCCAGGGTTACTTAATTCCAGGGTTATTTAATTCCAGAGTTACTTAATTCCAGGGTTACTTAATTCCAGGGTTATTTAATTCCAGAGTTACTTAATTCCAGAGTTACTTAATTCCAGGGTTACTTAATTCCATAATTCCAAAGTTACTTAATTCCAGGGTTACTTAATTCCAGGGTTATTTAATTCCAGAGTTACTTAATTCCAGGGTTATTTAATTCCAGAGTTACTTAATTCCAGGGTTACTTAATTCCAGGGTTATTTAATTCCAGAGTTACTTAATTCCAGAGTTACTTAATTCCAGGGTTACTTAATTCCAGGGTTATTTAATTCCAGAGTTACTTAATTCCAGAGTTACTTAATTCCAGGGTTACATAATTCCAGAGTTACTTAATTCCAGGGTTACTTAATTCCAGGGTTACATAATTCCAGAGTTACTTGATTCCAGGGTTATTTAATTCCAGAGTTACTTAATTCCAGAATTACTTAATTTCAGGGTTACTTAATTCCAGGGTTATTTAATTCCAGAGTTACTTAATTCCAGAGTTACTTAATTCCAGGGTTATTTAATTCCAGAGTTACTTAATTCCAGGGTTACTTAATTCCAGGGTTATTTAATTCCAGAGTTACTTAATTCCAGAGTTACTTCATTCCAGGGTTACATAATTCCAGAGTTACTTAATTCCAGGGTTATTTGATTCCAGGGTTACTTAATTCCAGGGTTACTTAATTCCAGAATTACTTAATTCCAGGGTTATTTAATCCCAGGGTTACTTAATTTCAGGGTTACTTAATTCCAGGGTTATTTAATTCCAGAGTTACTTAATTCCAGAGTTACTTAATTCCAGAGTTACTTAATTCCAGGGTTACATAATTCCAGAGTTACTTAATTCCAGGGTTATTTAATTCCAGGGTTACTTAATTCCAGGGTTACTTAATTCCAGAGTTACTTAATTCCAGGGTTATTTAATCTCAGGGTTACTTAATTCCAGAGTTATTTAATCTCAGGGTTACTTAATTTCAGGGTTATTTAGTTTCAGGGTTAAGGGCTGTTTACACGGCCAAAAGTTAAGCACGCTTAAGTTAAGCGTGTTTAAAATGCGCCACCTTGGCGCGTTTACACGGTCTTTTAAGCTTATAGAATAATCTCTTACTAAAACACGTACACCATTATTCAACGTGGCGAACGAGCTATAGTTTTGGTTTTGGAAGCTTCGTATCGGTATTAACGGGCATCTAAGAACAACAAACGGAACTATGGAAGACATCGGTACACGAGAAAGAGTCTTCTTCTGCTGCTGTCCATCGTTAAACGATGATGATTAGGTGGGTTAGCAGACTGCTGTAGAGTGTAGACCTTTTTCACCGTGGAAGGAATGGTTGTAGAGTGCACAAAGATGATTTCCAGGGTTGTGCCTCAAAGTGCCGTCGCTCTACTTCCATGGATCTTTTTCTCTCGATTACCCGCTTACCATTCTTTATAGCACTTTTCCAGGTAGGCCGGTGTGCTGCCAGTTCCTCCCAGCTGTTAACATTGATGTCAGTTGCCTTAAGATGTCTTTTTAGAACATCCTTGAATCGTAGCTTTTGTCCTCCTCTATTTCTTGTGCCTTGCTTGAGCTCACCGTACATGATGATCCTTGGAATTCGTGTGGTTGGCATGCGAGATACGTGGCCAGCCCAGCGTAGTTGAGATTCTGCATATATGGCTTCAACGCTGTCTATCTCTGCTCTTCTTAGAATCTCCGCATTCGTAACATGTTCCTGCTATTTGATACCCATGATTCTTCTAAGTTGTCTCTGTTGAACTGCAGAGTTTACGAATATGCTTACGATAGACTGAGTGTGTACGTTTCAGCAGAGTAAGTCAATGCAGGAATAATCACTGCCTTATATACCTTGCATTTGGTCGAGACCCGTATACCTGCTTGTGACCATATAGTCGTTTTTCAAGTTTACCAAAGGAGATGCATGCGCTCTTAATTCGATTTTGGATTTCTTGGTCCACATGGTTGTCTGCAGTGAGAGTACTTCCAAGGTATTTAAAAGTTCGAACAACTTTGAGAGGTGTGCCATCAATTTTGACTTCCGGCGCTGGTTCAGTCTCATTACGTGGTGCTGGCTGAAACATTAACTCCGTTTTCGTGATGTTGATCTTGAGCCCAAGCCATGTTTCGAGGCTGCTACAAAAGCATCAACAATTTCCTGTATGTCTCTCTGGCTGTGTGCAACGAGTGCTGTGTCATCTGCAAAGAGAAGCTCCATAATTAGTTCTGCTCATAATTAGGCTTCTTTTTCTTCTTCAGGATATAAACAAGGTGGGTCATGGTTGGCGCGTAGACGTTGATCAGCGTAAGGTGCCGTTTTGAGCCAATTTGAGGACAGGGGAAGGCAAAGCGACATGATGCGGTCAGAAATGCCAATTGCCATAGCTGGAAGTTTGGAGATAAGATTGTTAGAGATTGCAAATCCAATACCTGATTGTCTCACTTCACCCTCTGGGCGTCCTTTCTAGAAGAAGGTGTGGGTCGTTTCCCTAAGCTGCCCCTCACCGGAAAAGCGTGTTTCTTGAGTCCTGTATGCAATATCAATGTGGACAGCTTGTAGTTCTTTTGCAACAAGTGCTGTTCGAATCAAGGTCTGCTTGAATCACCCCTGTCAAGAAGAGTTCTGACATTCCACGTGCCAATCTTCACTTTGTGTTGTTTGTTTCTACCGCAGAATTGGAGACCCGCTGGTTACGGTTGACCAGCCAGGAATATTTAGGATGAGCTTTGTCTACCCCACCTTTTATAGGGGCGTCCCCATTTGAGGCAAGCAGTGCAATCCCTAAAAAAGGCCTGCTTGGTCATCTGAACAGCTGCCTTGAAGTACTATTACCCAGCCTCAGTTTCTTCACAGCCATCACATTTAGACCACCTGTGTGCAAAGTTCCAGCTAATGGCTTCCAGTTTCTCAAACCTGCCACCGTAACTTTTACTCTATCGCCACAGGACTTCCACCTTGCATGCGCATAAATAGGTGAAATATCTGTTGCGCATCAGATATACACCTTCTAAATCGACTGAGCTGAAATCCAATGGAGCACAAGGTGCAACAGTTGGCAGCACAGCAGACCGCAGCATCTGGCCGCAACTACACCTCAGTGAGTATATCAGGGGTGGAAAAAATTATTTTCTTTCTGGGAACGCAGACAGAGAACAAAATATTTTCTGCCAATACGGTGAATGCCGAAGGCTCCTGCAAGGCTGCGCGAGGCCGTCGTCGGCCGTGGCACTGTGGCAGAATGACTGGCGACTCCGTGACTGTCAACCGAAACTTGGAACAGGAAGCCGGAGACCCGGAAGGATCCTTGGCTCTGCAGTAATCCACAGTCCGCACAACAACGGACTACACTCGTGAAATGTCCTTTACCCCAATACCCCTACTATGAGACTACTGTGCGAGTATGACAGTACGTACTATCACCAGGCGTGAAGGCAACGCCAAGTAAGAGCCTGGGTATGAGGTTGAGCCTCCCCTGGCTTTGGAAGTCTGTGTACGAGAATGGCTGTATTTGAGATTTGAGATTGTAGAAGCTTCAAGCTTCTGGTATTTTTTGTGGTCCTGGACTAGTGGACTATTGGACTGATTGCACTCATTGCAGTGATAAGTGATTGACTGATTGGACTCATGGTATACTATTATGGCATATTAAATGATTAAATCAATTTAAATGAATAAATGTTGTATATATGTTCTCTTGGTGGTGAATACTGAATCGTAAACGACTGCAGGAAATTGGAAATTCAAGCTTATCCAGTTATCCAAGTTGAAGTTTGAACTTTGAGGAATCACTCAGGAATGAAATGACGAGTGAAGAGGTGAACAAAGAAGGGAATTGTTTGTTAGTTTGTATATTACTATATTTCAATATTTTTAAAATTATTATCCAAGTAATTAAAGTATTAAAAGCTCAAGCTGACAAGCTGTATGAAATTGTTGAATCGTGAATTGTCAAATGTCAACCGTCAAGTCTTGTAGTTAATTGCTGTCACTGTGACACACTCACAGTCTGACACTCAAACACTGACTGCCAGTCTCACTGTCTGAGAGTCAGAATTTTATTAAATTTGAGAGACCATAGGCCATCTACTCCTCTGACTCGTCTCAGTCTCACATTCTGTCATTCTCAGTCACTCCTCTAGTCCTCTGCAGTCTGACTGTCTAAATCTGGCAGTCTGCACTAAATATTAGTAGATTTATTGGCAATAAATAATAATGTTATGCTTATAAATAATGGTATGATCACTGTGATGATTGACGAGACTGATGAGTTTTGATGACATCAACTCACATCATGATTCATGACACTGACATCATCAGTCATCACATCACATGATTTGATGATTGAACAACTTGAATGATTAAGTGACTCACATCAGACGACAGATGACCTATAAGTTATAAGTTAACTATAAGACCTATAATAATAAGCCTATTGCCAATTTACCTATGCAGTTAGCAGTTAAGCAGTAAGTAACTAGTAAGCCCTAAGGACTAATGTCTAAGGTGATTAGGCGAAGGAGCCAACTAGGCAACTAGTTACCAGACAAGCTGACAAGGACTGAGCCACTATGGAGTAAGGACTAAGGAGAGTAGGACACTTAAGGAGTATGCGAGTAAGCAGTCTGATTGATTTCTGCATTTTGTATTTTATAATTTTATACCCAACCTTCTTAGTTCCTTCTTTCAGTCCTATTTTTTCAATTAGTGGATTAGATTTCTTTTTTTCTCAATTTCCCCAGTGCTTTTAATACTTAAATTCATGTTAATTTTTACATAATTCTTATTTTTTCAGTTGCTTCCCCTTTTTCTTTCTTAAGACTTAAAATATTTTCTGGGGGCTCAAAAAATTTTCTGGGACCAATGTTCCTGTGTTCCGATACTTTTTCCAGCCCTGGAGTATATAAAGCACCCTATCGTGTCTGCAACTACGTGACTAAAAAGAGAGACATCCTGCCCAGCAGCAGGTGTAGATCGCACGTAACCCTGCACAGGGGGGCTAAGGGTGTAATATTGCTTACCCAAGGTGGACACCCAGGCTAGCAGAGGAAAGGAGGTGCCTTACATCTCCTTTTACAGGCTGCGTGGAAGGGGTCCTGCACTGCTACCCCCACATGAGAAAGAGTAATAGCAAAAGAAAGAAAGAAACAAAGGAAGCAAAGAATAGCGAGATGGAAGCTTCTGCAGCAGGGCAAAAAATGCATTTTATCGTATTAATAACAACGTATTAATAGCAAGCATTTTTCAATCACGTTGCGTTTACACAGCCAAGTTAAGCGCGATTAACTGATCGTGCAGTTTAATCCACCTCCTTGATATCACTAGATATCACACCAACATTCACCAACTGTCTTTAAAATACATTTTTTGAATGCTTTTTGGTTTTGAGGAAGTGGCCCGCACAAACAGTTTGCCTGTATATTGCATATATATAATTTTATGTATTAAATAGCTACATACTAATGGTAAAATAATGGACAGAATTATGTTAGTGAATATAAGATAGACACTGGTTTAACTCCATTTTGGTGGTTATGATGACTGTGCTTCCCGGTTTACTGTATGTACGTAAGAGAACTAGACAAGGGTGGAAACTTCCAAAATGACAAGCACTAACTTTCAGGTAGATTTTCCATTCATCTCAACAACAGCACAAGCAAAAAGAGATTAAAAATTTAAATACTGTCCTTGGAGCAAGAAAGAAGAATCAAGAATGTGTGCAGGTAGAAATAGCGCATTCGGCTTGCTCTTTTCTGATTTTTCCCAAGTTTGGGAGCAGTGCGATCCAATATTCAGTGCAAAAATCACTTCAAAGTTAATAGTGCTGATCAGATTTCTGCATGCAGACTACAGTCACATTAAATCATTAATAACTGAATCACTGTGTGTGAAATTAATATAGTATTTAAATACAATATTTAAGTACCATAGTAATCAATACATGTACATGCAATCATGTAATATTCAGCAAACCTTTATTTGGGAATATCAGGCAGCTTAAAACCAACCCTATTTGCAATCTTTTCCACTGATTGTTCACCAGCTCCCTTATATCGCTGATACAGTATCTTAAATAGAAAGATATAATGTACATTACTGCGGTGCACTTTTTGAAATATGCTATCCAAACGGTGATTGGCCAAACCATTCCCCAGTTAATTTTTCATGACTGTGTTACAGTAGTAAGTTTTTTAACCCTTTCTTCACTCCTAACTTTCTGTGAGCTCTCACATTGATGAGTAAAATCATCCAGCGTTATATAGACAGAGTAAAATAATAAAGTACAGAAAATTCCATATTTGGGAGTGAAAAGGTTAAAGAGATTGGTTAACCCTTTCACTCCCAACTTTCTGCAAGCTCTCCCATTGATGAGTAAAATCATCTGGTGTTAGACAGAGTAAAATAATAAAGTACGGAAAATTCTGTATTTTGGAGTGAAATAATCTGGCATTTAAGTAATAAAAAATGCCAGCCACCTGTGTTTATATAACCTGATGCAAACACGAGAGTGAGTTGGGAGAACTTGAAAGTTTATGTGAACCTGAGCCACAGGTAAGGGTTTAATACATAAGTACACATACTTCTGAATTCTCCTAAACTCAACTGAGTGTTTGCATCAGGTTACAGTACTGCTCAGAAATAACCTAACAAAAACCGAGGTCAAACCTAGGTTTAACCTCAGTTTAATTGTAATATAACTCTGTTCAGTGTTAGTTAAACTGTCTCTAAATCACTATGAAACAAAATATGGACTGTTTTCTGTATTACTAGATAATTTCATTGTGCTTTACTAATGTTTATTACCATTTCTATCATTGTTTAACTTAACCTCAACCTTGACCGCACTGGTACTGTATATAAACATAGGACGTGCATTTTCTATTTCTTTTATGAAATATATCAAAGAAATGTGCCATCACATCACAACTGTGTTCGCCTGATATAAACATGGTAAATAATTGACCAATCACAGTACATGTAAGTGTGCACAAGATGTAACCTGTTTCATAATAATATTTAAGCCAGAGTAAAATGTCAATGTAAAGGTAAAGTCTGTATCAGTCATGCAACTCCGGTTTTTCATCTCTATATCTTCAACTAGATGTACTTATTCTTCATAGACACTTCCTGAATTCACTTCAATGCACATGAAACAATGGCTTCTGCCTTCAAGTTGAGATTGGTAAGCCATCATTCATGCTTACTGAAGTAATTAAATTTGGGAAGTATCTATTGTCCCCTCAAGCATGTGTTTAGCTGCTGCAACATTGTAATTTTTGTTGCAGATGGTTTATAATGATTCTTTGGCAAGGCAGGGTGCATTCCATGTGAGTCTCCCACTGGAAATTGGTGACGAGGCTCAGAGCTTTATGCAAAGGCTACCAATTATTTTTTATTGGACTAAAAGTAATAAGCAAAGTAATACACAAAATAATAAGAAAATAATACCCTAAAAGAGGCAAAGTGCTGGTAACATTTGTTTACACACCAAGAAGACTGAACAAGTGCGTACGCCAATATACCAAGACATCAAATATTGGGTAACTCACGCCAGCACATCAAGTATGAGGACAAGTCCATGCTGGAGATATCCAGCGTAGCATACATAGAATGCACCCTGGTTGGCAAGTTGGTAAAAAGTCCCATTTTTAATATCAAACTTCAGATATTACTGTATGAAGCTCTATGTGGGTCATTGAAGTAACCTGCCAAGGAATCATCATGTACTGTTAATTGCAAGTCAAAAATTGCAATGTTGCTGTCAATATTGAAAAGTTGCATGGCTAAGAACATTCAGTGTGGCTGTAAGGGCACTATTCTCATGAGGCCCTATATGAGGCCCTGAGGCAAATTGCCCTCCCTGTCTCAGAGGCACTACATCCTTTTTTGATTTTTAGTTTAATAAAAGCTAAAACCAGACAATTGTTTTACTTGTCAACTAGGGAAGGTTTTCATAGCAATATTAAATCACGGTCAGAATCTTATATTCAAGAGCTCTAGATTCAAACTATAAATTATATTAAGAAAATAAAATGATTTATGTTTAACCATACCTCACTATCCCTTACACTCTTGACAAGACACAAATACGTTTGTGCTAAAAACTGATAATCTTTAATACTTGTCTCCTCATTGCAGAGCTGCTTGTTGTTGCGATAAAGTAGACTTACATAGTAATAACCATACGTGTGTTGGTACACCTAGTGAATTGTATGTAATGGAGGAAGAATAAGATTTATATTTATATCAAAGCACTATGACATCAAATGCATGTGGACAGATGACAAACAAAGCAAAGCTGCATACTTACTCGATCAGAAGAGTTGTTAGCAAGTGCTCTCAGAACTGACAGTAATTCTTTAAATAATTGCAAGGACTTCTTTTGACTACTCATTGCCACCACCACCACGGCAGAGCAACCGCAGCCCGAAATAAGGCTGGAAACCGAGCCTAAGCAAACAGATCGATACAGATAACCAGAAACAATCCCTCTTCCAGCTTTCCCCCTGCCTCCTCCCCAGTGTTGCCAAGTCAAGTTTCATAAAAATCCCAGTAAAGGTCTGAAAATATCCCAAGATTCCCTATTTTTTACCAAAAAATCCCAAGGTTCAACAACAGCTTCATTTACTGACTATTTCCCAGGTCTCTATCGCCGTTTGATATGCATGTTCCGAATTTTTTTCGTTGGCATCGACATCATGTTTCACATGGACGTGCACGTGTTTCACATATAGCAATCTGAGCCCACTGTATCAGTGATACTTCATTTGAATAGAGTACTTCATCTTGTCTAAATCAAACGCATACGTGAAGAACGCAGGGCTAGTGGAGTATGATCACTGAGTATGATCTAATGACCAAGTAAATATTTAAAAAATACGATTAACATTGAAATCAGCTTTTTAAAACCGAAACTGTTCGCTCTGGAAAAATCCCAAGAAAAATCCCAAGGTTGAATCCCTGAGAAAACAATCCCAAAAAAATCCCAACTCCTTCAAAAAATCCCAAGATCTTGGGATAAAATCCCAAGGTTGGCAACACTGCTCCTCCCTCGTTGCATCATGGCTTCCCCTCCCCCCGGAAAGTACTTGTGATTGCAAAAGCGAGTACTTTATGTAAGACCTATTATAGTATCTATTTCGGTAGATCGTGCCTCACTATTTCGAAAAACAAGTCAAGAGTTGATTTCTCTTCAATATATTTCTTCAGTGTTTTACAGTATATTAAATTTACCCCGTATGCCGACTTTGGCATGACATTTACAAGATTATATTTTTCATAAGGTTAGTTTGGGTTAGTTTCAACACCTAACATCTCAGCTGTGATCCGTGGTCTGAACTGTACTGTGTCGTTGACTCGTTGGCGGCTGCTTCGAGCGCCTTTGATATGCCTCGACACGGCCACGTTGATCTGCGTCCTTCGCAACTCAGCCGCTGGCTGCAAGTAAGGATGATTAGCCATCCTTTACATCCTTGGGATTTCCAAAATCTTGGATATAAGCGGCGGCGACTGTTGTCGCTGATTAGATCAATCATCATACTTACAGAAAAATAGAAATAAAGTATTTAAAAAACAAAAACTTGACACTTTTCATTTAGTACTATAGGGCTGGCCCTCTTTGCCGAGATCCTGCCTCTCAGCGTAATTCCTTGTAAAAATATGTTTGTGTTTCCTAGGCGAGATCTAGCCTGCGGGATCTCGTCCAGGAGGGCTGGAAGTTTCCCATGTAAACACACTCAAGAGGGCTGACCCTCTTAGTTCAGTATACACGGTAAAGTTTGCCTTTACTAATATTTTTTGGTCAACTTTTATTTTACAAGTTGTGTTTGTTCATGTGTTTGTTATAAATTCAAATCGTGTTTGCGAAAACATGATTTCGGGCTTCGTCCGAAAGTTGCACAACTGCAAAGTCAGTAAACAAGCCACTCATCCTTGGCCTTTGGTGCCGGGATATTCCGTTATGGTCAATAATGATAAGTGGTAGTTATAAACAATTTAGTAAGTACTGTACAGCCTGTTGAGTAAACTGGCAACATTGTATTATTTTGACAAATCGAATGAATTTCAATACAAATATGGCATGTTGTAAAACGCGGACTGGAATGGACTGGACTTGTAAAACGCGGACTTGCAAAACGCGTTAAATATCAATTAAAATCTAAATATAATTTATTTCTGTATATAGAAATATGACCAGTGTGCCGTTTTCTATCAGCATCATCCTGTATCCGTACTTCTGTACCTATTATTTTAAGAAGTATATATCACGTGATATCAAGTAATTCCTTAGTTTACACTAGAGCTAAAGTATCCGGATTCACATTGTTTTTCACCTCACGGGAATAAAAAACAATGTGAATCCGGATATTTTTGCTCTAGTGTAAACGAGGCCGAAATCGGCTTTGAACTTTGTTTTGTTTGAAAAAGTGGAAAAAGCGTTAAAATTATGAAGGATGGCGTTAATTTTTTTTTAAATATAGATTTTTGTTCTTGAGTGACATTAATTGTTTTTTTACAATATCTCCATGCAGGCAAACAGCATTGTGGTAGTCTTAAAATTAAATATATTTTCAAAATCAATAAAATCACTTGAAATTTTGCTTGCCTGTGCAAACAGGCTTACTTGGCAGCAACATGTACTATAAAGGTTTCTGATTGGTTTAGATCTGATCCTAGTCAGTATTAAGGTGGATTTCCATTCAACTTTTTTTGTCGAGCGACCGTCTTTTTGCGATCGCTTTCTTTGTTTCATGAGCCCTCGGGTGGAACGGATGCAGTCCAGAGCCCACAAGTCAAAAGAAAGCGATCACAAAATGTCGATCGCGCGATAAAAAGCACTGAATGGAAACCAGGCTTAAAAGAGCACAGAAAAGATTTCCGTCATGACAATGTGATTGGTTACTTATAGATCGTTTGCAACACGTGTCATCGGACGCCATCTTGGTTGATTTCAAGTTAATTTGCATAAGCCGTGCCAAAATAAGCATGGCGGTCAGCGCGATTTGTCAACAGTGTTCAGCGCTCGAAATAACGGGGGGGGGGGGGGGGGTCAGAGGTCAATGACCCCCCACTTTCACGATTTGATCCCCCAAAATCACTTACGGGCGGTCAACTTGACCGCTCAAGTTTTAACGAAATAAGGTTTATGTCATCACTTTTCCTGCACTCTTTTATAGTTCAAACACAGGGGGTAACATAAACCATTCCAGCTGAAATCTTCAAATGCATTTAGGACTCAAGGTTGGTTTTAAGCCAATTTATTAATGCTTGCGTAAAGTTTGCTGAACTTGTGCGGTGCCGCTTTGTCGCTTGTCGAAAAACAAAGATATAGACCTGACCGTATAGCGATATGTGTATTTTCTGCAAGTTTATAAAGATGAGAAACGTGACGACATCTGTATAATGTATGTGTCTACGATTGAGATTCTCTGCCTGTATTAAAGCTAGGTGGAAAATTAAACTTCATTTACATTTCACAGTGCTAACTAGTTACGCATTTAAGGCCGTCATACGGTTCGACTTTTGTGCAAATCAACAAATGAACGCTTTTGTGTATAATGTACAAATTAAGAGGGGGAAATGGTTGACCCCCCAAATTGTGTATCTGACCCCCCAAAATCACTCTTGAGCGGTCATGCTAACCCCCCAACTTCCCAGCGTTATTTCGAGCGCTGAGTGTTTGCCAACCAAAAATCAAGCAAGATGGCGGACGTGACGTCATGTGCAAACGATCTACAGTCAATCAGAAAGACCTGTTCATATTAGCCGTGCAAACATGGATAACAAACCACCAAACTGCAAAACAGCATGGCACAGTAAATATTCGGTGAGTGTACATTGTTACAAAGTGATTCATTAAAGTTTTATCCGTTCTTTCCTGATCCATCACAGACATTGCAGTTTTCTGTATAGGGAGCAAAACTATCAGTCCTCTGCGGCTCAATAAGGATTGTTTAAATGTGACGTACAGTCCGTTCTGCGCATGACCGCAATGTGGTCCCCAAAACATGACATTCGTAGATAATTACATGAAGTACTCAACTCAATTTAAACCGTTAGGAACAACACGGCAGAAAACCAAGCGATTCGGCGAGGATATCTTCTCGGATTTCTTCTATTTCTCCTGAAAATGTTTTGTTTTAGGTACAAGTAATGAATGGGAACCAAGAAAAGCTTACAATCTTGAATAAGGTATTAGTATTTTTTTTTGTAAATAAAGATGTAATCATCAGTTTCGTACATGCGCAGAATGGACTGTACGTCACCTTTAAAAATAGAATTGCGTGATAGGCTAACTAACCACAAGTGAGGAACCGTTCTTTCACTGAAAGTTTAGCTGCATGTAAACCAAGCGGAATTATAAAAATACACACTCATGCATTAGCCCATATTTTCTCTGTTTCCCCAGCCACGGCGATGATCTACAAAAATGGAGAAAGACATAAATACAATCATAATTGACGATAAAGTAGCCGAGTGAGCGAGAAGTGGCGGCTTTGGCTAGAAAGTAGTCAAAAAGATTCTCCAGTCGATTCAAGAACAATTAGCCGGTGGTCCCCCCTTGATGAGTAAAATAGTCTGGCGTTAGCCAGAGTAAAATAGTCTGGCGTTAGCCAGAGTAAAATAGTCTGGTGTTAGCCAGCGTAAAATAGTCTGGTGTTAGACAGTGTAAAATAGTCTGGTGTTAGCCAGAGCAAAATAGTCTGGTGTTAGCCAGAGTAAAATAGTCTGGTGTTAGCCAGAGTAAAATAGTCTGGTGTTACACAGAGAAAAACAGTCTGGTGTTAGACAGAGTAAAATAGTCTGGTGTTAGGCATAGTAAAATAGTCTTGTGTTAGCCAGAGTAAAATAGTCTGGTGTTAGCCAGAGTAAAATAGTCTGGTGTTACACAGAGAAAAACAGTCTGGTGTTAGACATAGTAAAATAGTCTGGTCATAGTCAATCGAGATATGGTCTGGAAACTCAGCTAAAGTCTTTGGCCTATCTTTTTGTTCGCCTTTATGCATTTTTGTGCACGGTGCACGGTCACTGAACACATTGTATTTTAGTATAATGAACGAATTGTCCAATAGCAACGTTTCAGTTCAATCACTCAAGCATGCTAATTAACTATTAATAAACCCAAAACAAAGGATGTGCACCGTGTAAGGTACGGTTCAAGTGACGTTCAACGTAAAATCACAGCCCACTATAGACGCTTTGAAGTTTGCCGAGTTTCCAGACCATATCTCGATTGACTATGGTCTGGTGTTGGACATAGTAAAATAGTCTGGTGTTAGACACAGTAAAATAGTCTGGTGTTAGACATAGTAAAATAGTCTGATGTTAGACATAGTAAAATAGTCTGGTGTTAGACATAGTAAAATAGTCTGGTGTTAGACATAGTAAAATAGTCTGGTGTTAGACATAGTAAAATAGTCTGGTGTTAGACATAGTAAAATAGTCTGGTGTTAGACAGAGTAAAATCGTCTGGCGTTAGACAGAGTAAAATCGTCTGACGTTAGACAGATTAAGATTGTCTGGTGTCAGCCAAAGTAAAATTAATAAGTGGCAACCATGTCCAGTAAAGGGTTAATGAACATTGGGATTCTACAGAAAGGTTGTAGTAAATTCTTATTATCCCATGCAGAGTTAATTTTTATACTATGTGGGCTTTCGCCAGAAATGAGTAAAAACGTTTGATGTTCTGTCAGAACAAAGTGCTGACTAGCTATGTGAACTGGAAAAAGTTAAGGAAGATGCTGTTAATATACAAACCATCTTTCCAGTCATCCCACTCTCTGTCTTTTTTTAACTTCTCTAAATATTTTTCATCTTCACAGCTGTCAACTTCCTCTTCATCTTTTTCCTTTTCACTTTCTGTTTTTGTTGTTAATTTGTCCCTGATTAAAAAAATACGACGTCAAAGTTACATGAAATGAATATATTTTTGTATTACGTTTTGGCTTAACTAAATATTATACTACAAACAATGACCATGTGTTCGTAATAATATTATTGGATCAAATTCTTGGAATGAATTAGCAGAGCGGGTCCTCTTCCTCCCCCAAAACACCGACTGTTACGCAGTCTATAGAAATAACTCTCAACCTATTGCGACCTAGGCTGTCTGAAAATTATCCTTTTGACAAGTAAAATCGTCAGGCGTTAGACAGAGTAAAACAATAAAGCTGTTTTGGCTAGCTCCGGCAAGAGTGGCTATGGGTTAACGACTTGTTTATCCATTGTTGCCTAGGATCTCGAGGGTTCTTGCTTTAACGAGTGAAATCATCTGGCATTAAACAGAGCAAAATATTCAGGCCTTATAGACACATGCAGTAAACTAAAACTAGATAACTCTATCAGTTATATCTAAACTGTTCTCCCTAGAGGTCCAGTAAGGGCCATCCCTGATTGGTCCAGTGTTACTACAGGAGGAAATCGGAGTACCCGGGGGGAAACCTGTGGTGTTTGGTAGAGTCAAACTGGAAACACTCTTCTCACATGTCGCCAAGGTGAAATTAAATAATTTAATTTGATTTTTAATAATAAAAGGCGTTTTGGTCGGCTCAGAGAAGAACGGGTTAAGACTTGTTGATCAATTGTTGTCAAGTTATCTGAAGGTTCTTCCATTAACGAGTAAAACGTTGAAAATTATACCTGAATTCTGCAACAATTTTCCCTTCTCTTAACTCTTTCTCAAAATACTCTTCTTGTGTCATGCTTGGTAAACTAGGATAACCGGCGCCAAATACCTTGCTCTAAAAATAGAAAACAATTTATAGACTTGATATAATTTCTTCAAAAGTATTGAAAAATAGAAATTTGAGCATGACCAAAAGACCAAAAATATGAATTTGTATATATCTGAGAAACCAGTTCTCACAGTGCTTATATGACACGAAAATTATAAGTTTGTCATATTGGAAAAAAAACCCACTTAAAATGACAAAGCAACGTCTTTTGCAGTATATTGTTTGTTTGATATGTAAAAAAGGCACATGTTGTGACGTACACCAACGTTTGCAATACCTTACATTTTGACATGTTTAACAAATTTCATATTTCAATCGTTACATGCAACGTTTTTCAAGTGTTGTATAGCTATGTAAAGTTTTGAATCATCAGTAAATAATTCCATCACCCCTTTACTTCTTTTTGTTTATATCAGACAACATCATTTACAAATATAAACAAGAAAAAAGAAGAGGACCCAGCATAGATCCCTCAGGTTAGGTACATCAGATGTTACCTCCAAAAAATTGAAAGCCCTGTTCACATGAAACGGATTGAGTATTCAGATAAAAAAAACCCATGTTGTTTCTTCTTGTTGCGCATGTTATGTAAAGATTGAAAGTTTTCGATTTGATCATGGATGGCTGAATTACATCCACGAAGTTGAGTGGATTGATTTGAGATTCAGGCAAGAATCGGCCTATCCAGATTCATGTAAACACGATTTCACTTGGAGATGACTATCGGCAAAAGACAGTGTTACATATAGAAAGGTTTTCGCTGGATGTAACTCAAACTGTCATTGGATAATTTCTTGTCACGTGCACGCATGGTATTAGACAATTTTTCCCGCGCAGGTAATAAGTGCAACAAATGTTGTCAAAAGTCGCTTGGTAAAAAAACAGTTAAACAGCTTAAACTGGATGAAAACTACTCAGCTATATAACAAAATACTTAATGTCTGATCCTTCGAAGAACTAGTTATTTTCCTCGACTTTTCCCCAGAATCAAACATTGTGATTGATTGTGTAATGTTTACTAGGCACAAGGAATTATGCTTTAATTGTAATGGAAGTCGAATGTTTTTCAGTTGATTTGTAACCAGAACTCACCTGCATAGTCTGTCTTGTTATTAAAATAGGTTTCGCCAAAAGCTAGAAAAAATACTAAATATACGTTATATGCGTGAACGTGCCTGCATCCATTTAGGTCATTAAACCCGCAAATATATATTTTTATAGATAAACCGGGACAGCGGGACATTAGAGACCTTAAGATACCCCGGGTTCGTTTTACGGGTACGGGTACCGCCATTTTTGTTTACTGGTAATAGAGACCTTAAGATACCCTGGGTTCAGTTTACGGGTAATCTACCCGTACCCGTAGTCGTATGTACGGGTAGACCATGATCTACCATGGGAAAACGGGTAGATATTACGAGTAAACAAAAATGGCGGTACCCGTACCCGTAAACCGAAACCGGGGTGTGTTAAGGTCTCTATTGTTTTTGTAGTTGTGTGTTTGTTTGTTTGTGTGTTAACTTTTTGGTGTAACCGCTGACCTGTAATGTGTGCAGTAGTGACTGTTTATATTTCCTCGCCATGTTTTATGAACTAAGGAGCGAGACGAAGAACATTATTTTCGAAGAAAGTCAATTGCAATGCTGTATGATTGGGGTAGTATGATTCAGGGATACTTTAAAATGATTGCGTCTGACCGTACGCCAAGTGATAGCATAATAATGCAATTTGATATTTGCGCTCATCTCAGTTTAAATAGATTTTTCTCCGTTGCTATTCTATACGATTTGTTCTAATTCACATATGTTGTACAGAATTTAACGCTCTATCTAATCGTACAAGTTTCCCAAATGGCACAAACCTACAGACGATTGATTTACTTTAAATATGACCACGTTCGACCGTACGCCAAGTAAATTATGACCACGTTTGACCGTACGCCAAGTAAATAGCGTAATAATGCAATTTGATATTTGCGCTCATGTCAGTTCAAATAGCCTTTTCTCCGTTGTTATTCTATACCATGTTCTCCAATTCACATATGTTGTACAGCATTTAACGCTATATCTAACAGTATAAGTTTCCAAAATAGCGCAAACCTACATGCGATTGATTTACTTTAAATATGACCGCGTTTGACCGTACGCCAAGTAAATAGCGTAATAATGCAATTTCATATTTACGCTCATGTCAGTTCAAATAGCCTTTTCTCCGTTGTTATTCTATACCATGTTCTCTAATTCACATATGTTGTACAGAATTTAACGCTCTATCTAACCGTACAAGTTTCCCAAATAGCACAAACCTACAGACGATTGATTTACTTTAAATATGACCGCGTTCGACCGTACGCCAAGTAAATAGCCGTATAATGCAATTTGATACTTGCGCTCATCTCAGTTCAACTGATATATTTTTCTCCGTTGCTATTCTATACGATATGTTCTAATTCACATACGTTGTACAGAATTTAACGCTCTATCTAACCGTGCAAGTTTCCCAAATGGCACAAACCTACAGACGATTGATTTACTTTAAATATGACCGCGTTTGACCGTACGCCAAGTAAATAGCGTAATAATGCAATTTGATATTTGCGCTCATGTCAGTTCAAATAGCCTTTTCTCCGTTGTTATTCTATACCATGTTCTCTAATTCACATACCTATGGGGCGCCAAGTGTTCATTTATTATTTAGCATTAATGTTGTCATTTTCCCACTGATTTGTTTGGTTATATCAAATAACCAAACTGGCTGCGATATTATGAGTTGGTTATATCAAATAACCAACACGCCATAAGTTGGTTATTTCAAATAACCAATTTTTCTGTCATGATTTAATTTGGTTATATCAAATAACCAATTTCTTGTCATGATTTAATTTGGTTATATCAAATAACCAATTTCTTGTCATGATTTAATTTGGTTATATCAAATAACCAAAATAATTTCTGAACACTCCGCACACCAAATGACGTAAGGAACACGTGGCTTTCACTTCTCAGGGGGGGGGGGGGGCCTTGACCGCTTGGCGCCTAATTTTGGCGCGTTTCTTCGTTCTTCAGCATGGCGAGCGGTTTGAACACAAGTGAGTTGGCAAGAACATTAACCGAAGCGATCGGGAAAGCGATAACTCGAACTCTTGGCGAGACAGAGGCAAGTACACCTTTTAGTGAAATAATTGTTCTTGACTGACCATTTCTGTTTATAGCTAATTTATTATTCATTTATTCATTTTTGTCGAGTAGCATAGTTTGTGTGGGAACGTTATACGTTATGTATAATTTATGTTTAAACATGTGGGTTGAAGGAATACTGTAGCTGTACGTTCTCTTTTGATGTATGTTTGTGGCGTTGTAGACTCCAGTCCAGGCAAGTCGTTCCAGCCCTGGTAGTGGTACTAGTCAAACGGTGAGACATTTTCAATATTGTCTACTTTAATATCAGTCACAGAAATCTTTTTATACAGCTATTAATAATAGAATATTCTATTATTAATAGCTGTATAAAAAGATTTCTGTGACTGATATTAAAGTAGACAATATTGAAAATGTCTCACCGTTTGACTAGTACCACTACCAGGGCTGGAACGACTTGCCTGGACTGGAGTCTACAACGCCACAAACATACATCAAAAGAGAACGTACAGCTACAGTATTCCTTCAACCCACATGTTTAAACATAAATTATACATAACGTTCCCACACAAACAATGCTACTCGACAAAAATGAATAAATGAATAATAAATTAGCTATAAACAGAAATGGTCAGTCAAGAACAATTATTTCACTAAAAGGTGTACTTGCCTCTGTCTCGCCGAGAGTTCGAGTTATCGCTTTCCCGATCGCTTCGGTTAATGTCCTTGCCAACTCACTTGTGTTCAAACCGCTCGCCATGCTGAAGAACGAAGAAACGCGCCAAAATTAGGCGCCAAGCGGTCAAGGTCCTCCCCCCCTGAGAAGTGAAAGCCACGTGTTCCTTACGTCATTTGGTGTGCGGAGTGTTCAGAAATTATTTTGGTTATTTGATATAACCAAATTAAATCATGACAAGAAATTGGTTACTTGATATAACCAAATTAAATCATGACAAGAAATTGGTTATTTGATATAACCAAATTAAATCATGACAGAAAAATTGGTTATTTGAAATAACCAACTTATGGCGTGTTGGTTATTTGATATAACCAACTCATAATATCGCAGCCAGTTTGGTTATTTGATATAACCAAACAAATCAGTGGGAAAATGACAACATTAATGCTAAATAATAAATGAACACTTAGCGCCCCATACATACCTACAGACGATTGATTTACTTTAAATATGACCGCGTTTGACCGTAGGCTAAGTAAATAGCGTAAATAATGCGATTTGATATTTGCGCTCATGTCAGTTCCAATAGCCTTTTCTCCGTACCTAGGCCTACATACATGGCACAAACATACAGATGATTCAGGGGTATTTAGACCCGCGGTAGCCGTATTATTGGCCATTGGGATATATCTTCCAGCAGTTAGCCGTTAAATTCTATATTTCCGACAAAGTTTTGCACAAAAACATTTGTACTTTCTCTTTAATTATCTTATAAGATCTCGCTAAAATCTTATAAGATCTACGTGTAAAAATCTTAAGATTTTTCTTAAGATCTTACAAGATTTTCCAAGATCATACAAGATCTTTTCTCACAGTGGTGACCAGTGGTGGGGTTTGCGCAGATACATGTACGCATAGCGGACCTTTTGTTATCACTCGCTGTTCTGATTAAAGATAAACAGGTTATCAAACTCGTGACTCGGTGATATATCAGTTTTATCACTTCTCGTTCGCTGCGCTCACTTTCCAAGCGATAAAACCGATATCACCTCGTCCCATATATGATAACCTATGCATATATGGTCCGCTATTTTCCGGATTACGGGTTTCGTCAGTCATTTTGTTAACAAAAAAACAAAAAACAAACAAACAAAACAATAAAGGAAACTTTGAAAAGCCGCACTGAAAAGTTGACAAATTTAGTAAATTAAGCACTAAATCAGGTATGAAATCGGGTATATTACTAACCCGAAAGCAACAAGAAGAAGAACGTTAACAACATTGAAAATGAGAATTCTAAATGTAACACTAAACGCTTCTATTGGAATATTATTTAAGAAAAGCCATATAATAAACCTCTTATTAACCTCGACCACTTGATCATTACGGGCAAATATCAGACCTCGATGTACAGACCTTTTTTTACAATCCAAAGTCCTAATTACTGATGACGTCATAACGACGTAAGAATTTGTAGCCATATTTGTTAAAATATCCTCAACATGTACAAATTTCATTTCACTTACATTCAATCGTTTTGGGGATATTCAACGCTGGTACTTTCTGCCGCCTGCACAAGAAGACCAAAAAAGCCCAACTGCTTACCTTTTTGTTATTCGTTTTTTCATCCCTTGTTGCTTTGTCTGTGTTTTTCGTATTTTCTCTGTCCTGCCCTTGCCGTTTTAATTTTTCAATGTGTTCTAATATTTGTAATTCACCTGGGCAAAAAAGTTATCAATTGAGCATACCAAAACCACGTACGTGCTCAACCACTCTTACCACACACCCCCCCACCCACACACCCCCACCCCCACCCCCCAATAACCAGCTTGTTCTATATATCTATAATAATACACTTTCCTGCAAATAAATCTTTATAAAAATTAATAGAATACCTAAACTATCTTAGTTTACATTTTATGGACAATGTTTTAACTGAAGTGAACTGTACTGTACTGTACTGCATTGCATTACATTACATTGCATTGCGTTGCACTGCATTGCATTGCACTGTACTGTACTTTACTGTACTAGTCGGTATTTACACGATATATTATCGCCGTTATGTTAACAAATAATGACAGCACAAATAGCAGTAAAATTCGCTGGCATAAACAAGCTAATATTGATGCATCCAGAAACCTGCATCTAAATTTGGCTAGGTTGCATGTAAAGCCCCAAGTGACAAACTTTTCCACTACCTCACTTCAAACACAAACAATTCTAAATATTTGCCCAATTTTGGATAAGCAAAATAACGCAATTTAAATGACTTACTATTTATAGAAGAAAGATGTTCCAGTGCTTTGTTTACCCAGTTCTCCAACAATAAAATATTATATTTTCTCTAAAAACAAACAAACATTGTCATACCGGATCTAGGTCTAAAATTATCGTGAACGAACGAACGGCACGAACGGAGAACGTGGAGAGGGCAAATGCTGGCAATGGCCCATGGGCCCCAATGCATAGCCAGAAATACGCGACATGCTATTGCGCAATACCCGCAAGGCAAGTCAATTCAGTCAAATGCGTGTATAAAATTGTAAGCGATCGGGCAAAAATGTTAAAATAATCGGAGAAAATTTACAGATTCACGAAATGCGAAACTATCCCTGAGTTAAACGAATGTTTATCGACATAACAAGCTAAAAATTGTTCGCTATTTGCTCAAAATGAGGTGTCCCCCAGACGATTTGTATATCGTCGTTGATTCACGTCGCTTTAGTCTTGAATGTTGGCCATTTACACCCAAGTCCGTGTGAGAAAATGCGTTTATACGGCAAACCATACACGAATGTCGACATGCGAAACTTGTTCCAGTAGGCCGAAGTTCTGAACAGGTCAGATAAGATAAAATATAAAAATCGTACCTTATTTCGACGTTTCCTTTTGCTTGCTCAAGTTTGTGAAGTATTGTAATAACAACAAACATCGATGTCCGTTTCTGAAGACATCACGTTTTAAAATTGCCATAACTCCGCGATTTTCTGCAGTATCACAACTCTTTTGATATTGAATTAATGCTTGTTGTCTGCTTGTTTGATTTAGCATGGTTTGAAAATCGACGCACGCATTATTTTAGACATATTTGCCGCTGAGTTATAGGTTTGAACTACTTTTGGACAATGCGAAGGAGGCCGAAGCCAGACGAGGAGCAGCGGGATATCGGGAATTTGCCGGATCGTATATCAGGAAATATTCCAAATACTCATGCGCTATCACGTAAAACGCTGACAAAGACACATGTCTTGCAGACTCAAATGTCGCGTATTTCTGGCTATGGGGTTCAAAACTCGACAATTCCCAAGCGGTTTCCCATCCAGGTACTAACCTCATCTAACTGGGCTTAACTTTCAACCTCGTACCCAGGGTCTTATCTCCGCTCCCCCGCCCCCTTAACTTTTGGTGAGAGGCAGCGCGCTAACAGCACACGCCACCCGTGCTACCCTCAATAAATAAAAATAGAGCTTTAATAAACTTGATAATTGTTACCTCTAGCTCCTCGTCGTGAAACAGAACGGAAGAATCTTCGAGTACTTCTGAAATATCCTAAAAATAAATAAAAACAAAACAAATTATGTAGTAGAAATTAAAAAAACAAAAAACATATCAGTATATTGTTTGAAACTTTGCACGGCAATTTTATAAATTAACACAATTTGTGGATTACACCATGTTTGTACTTATGCGGTGGTTCAAGTCAAACCTGCTTCGTCCCGGTTAAAGATATCTAACTCTTCATTTAGGTGGAGTAAATCTCGTTGAGCAACGATAATGTACGAAATATAAGTATATGTCTGACTGTTCTGGCCGGGGAGCTCAATAGCTCATTGGTTAGAGCGCTGGTACGTTAAAACACCCAGAGATCTTGGGCTTGATTCCCGGTTGTGGGAAGTCAGAAAACTTTTCTCTAGTCTCTACATCAGTAATTGAAACTCATTTGAACTTAATCTTCTTCATTTACTGTATAGTAAAACGCCTTACGCGGTATCAAACACCAGGTTGCTCATTGCATGCATCTTTCCGAGTAATAATACCTCCGAAAATTTCAAAAGAATTAGGCAAAATACGGTTTTGTTTATGTCTTCTCTACCAGAAAACATGTAGATTTTTAAAATCTACGCCCGAAAAAAGGACGAAATAAAATCATCAGACTCGTTGTCATGCGCACGCTTAGCAGATTACTCACTTATCATATGAACTACATAGAGAGAGTGATTTGAAGAAAATTTAATATACAATGAATCGTGAAGTTATCATGTCGCAAAATTAAATCCTAATTTTAACCCTAAAAGACTTTTGTTGCCGTTCTATACTTTATAAAATAACTTTCAAACCTGAATTTGTTTCTCTTGTTCCTTTAACATCTTATATCTTGTTATTTTAGCTTGTCTTTCTGATGCTAAATCTTCCAAACTTCTCTGGTTGCGAGCAAGTGAACCTTCAGAAGATTGTTGTAAATTTACATCCTACAGTATTCAAGACATTTAACAAAGTTTCAATTAAATTCGTCTCATGCATATTCGTTTCAGTAAAACATACAATACGCCTTCTGTTCGTTTCGTCTTAGACGTGGCACTAACGGGGAATTTAAGAATTCGAGTCGACCCTATATGGCACTCGATGGCAACACAGAATAGTAATACAACCAGAAGTCCAACTCGCGTCGGAACCTTTGAAGTTTATGTCCTCGCGCATGTCGTCTCGCGCATCTTTAGTCGTCGCCATCCTACGCAACCTGGCAAGTTTCCGCGGCAGTTTTTGAACTGCCGGAGGAACTTTGGATCGCGTAAGATGGCGTAAATATATCGCACATGCGCATTAAAGAAATGCGGACAAGTGTCACTATTCTGTGGCTAAAACCACAGAATAGTAATACAACCAGAAGTCCAACTCGCGTCGGAACCTTTGAAGTTTACATCCTGGCGCATGTCGACCACTGATCTCTAAATAAACTGGATGGGCCCTTCTCTATGGCCAGCAGTCAAACATTTCGTGCCAGTCACCGCCATCTTACGTAGTGGAACATATGACGCATTGCGGCCTTAGAACTTGTTCCCAATCCCAAAGTTGACTGGCATAAGCAATCTTGACGTCAGCACGGTCAGATTATCCGGGGGTAGGAATATTATGTGTGCAGTGCCGGGGGAGACGAAAAAGCCGTAAAGCAAACAACAGATGCCGGTTCGTTTAGTTTTCACTGTTTAATAACAAATACAGTCAAACGATGGCAAATACACAACAAGAAATATTGTTAAGGCATTAAGATTACCATAAAAGACTTGAAATTGAATTCTTCGTAGATTTTATAGTTTGTTTTTCAGTTTATATTATCGTGAAGTTTCTTCGTTGTCTTGTGTCCTTACATTCGTTTAAATTTTCTTAAAATAACTCTTTTTGTCTGTATCCGGCCCAATGGCCCATCCATTTTTTTTTTTTTAAAAAAAAGTTGTATATAGAGATTAGTGATGTCGCCTCGCGCATCTTGATTCCTCGCCATGCTACGCCATTCCACGCAATCCTGGCAAGTTCCCCCGGCAGTTTGGAAGGTCCAAACAATAGGACGCTTTATTGTGTAGGATGGCGTGGGACATTGCGTAGGATGGCGTAGGACATTGCGTAGGATCGCGTAGGATGGCGTAGGATGGCGTAAAATATCGCGCCTGCGCATTGAAGAAATGCGGACAAGTTTTCACTCGAGTTGGACTTCTGGTTGTATTACTATTCTGTGATGGCAATGCGTCTACGCTACGCCATCAAACGCCATCTAATACGCCATATCCATGGACAGTAACGAGAACTTGGATTAATTTTAACGTTTAAGTTATTTTATAAACGAAATAGAAAAATTCTTTTCAGTATTCCTATTGAGTGATAAACACTTGTGGAAGTTTGGAAGAACTCGAAATAGTGTGGGGCACACTGTAATTTCTCGTTCTCCCAAACTTCCCCTCGTGTTGCTATAACTCTATATAGATTATAGAAAGACGAAAATATTATATATATATATATATATACAACATATATATATATATATATATACAACATATATATATATATATATATATATATATATATATATACAACCTTAAAAGTTGTGCCGGATATATATATATATATATATATATATATATATATATATATATATATATATATATACAACCTTCAAAGTTGTGCCGGATTTCTATTTACCTAAAACAATTTATCTACTGTATATCTGTTGTCATGTTGTCCTCAAATTGTGCTAATTTTAATACTTTTTATTACTGTAGAAAATAAAGCATGTTGATGCTATAGTAATTGAAAGTTTATGCTATAAAGCACTAGTGTGTTGTTGTTTTTTCTATAAAGGCATTTATTGCCACTAACACTGTACCTGTTGCAGCAATCCATATGTTTTACATCTTTCTAAAAAATCTAGTAAATAAACCTAAACAAAAAAAACGTTTCATATCAGAAAATATATTTTTTCCATTACCACAATTTGCTTCTTTTTGCCGTTCCTTAACTGCATATTCCTAACCCTCAGCTTGTAGGAAAAACAAATTGCTCACGGACGGCGTTACAACTGTAAATAAATTCTCATCATTCAGAATAGTTTTGTTTTCTTGGCTTTATTTTTTACCTTTTGTTTGGTAGATTATGTAGCAACAACTCACAAACAAATTCAATTAATTTACTTCAGAGCTACTCAAACTGAGCTTGCTATTGTTTGGTATGTTTTGCCCTGGAATGCTTATTCTCCGTAATTTTCTCCACAAACATTTGTTAATTAAGATAGCCAAGCAACACACAGCACTCTCAAACTCTATCATTCTGCTTGTAAACCAACACTGCTTTCTTCGACTCGAAGAATAAGTGAAATAAGAAAGGACGTCAAAACAAAGAAATAAGAGGCAAGCTTAATCTTATGTTAGTAGTGTTTTCAGCTTGAAATTGGTAAAGTTTTTTCGTTTGTTTTTGCTGTACAAGCTGTCGTAAGTTAAACTCAGAGAAAAACTCTGAGCTCCACTGGAACTCAGATGGTAGACCAAGGTTGTTTTTCGATATTTATACCTGCTTAGTAGTCATACAAGTACTTGTTGGGCTACAAGTCGCATTGTGTAGGTGTTATTTTTAATTTCATCCAAATGTTATATATTACATACTTTGGATATTCCCACTACATCAATTCGTTCACCAGTGCACAACTTTAGATAAAGTTCCCCAAGTAAGGCTGGCAGTAGTAGATATCTAAAAGGACAGAAAATTCTACAAAATTTGAGCTTTATTTTTCACGGATCAGCTACTGTATGAAGTGCCACATATATCATTGATCATAGTCAATCGAGATATGGTCTAGAAACTCGGCAAACTTCAAAGCTCCTATAATGAGCTGTGATTTTATGTTGAACCGTACCTTACACCGTGCACAACCTTTGTTTTAGGTTTATTAATATTTAAATAGCACGGTTGAGTGATTGAACTGAAACGTTGCTATTGGACAATTCGTTCATTATACTAAAATACAATGTGTTCAGTGACCGTGCACCGTGCACAAAAATGCATAAAGGCGAACAAAAAGATAGACCAAAGACTTTAGCTGAGTTTCCAGACCATATCTCGATTGACTATGCATTGATGTAATATATCAACAACGAGTTTGAGGGTACTTTCATTATACGTAGAAGATCCAAACAAAAGGAAACATAATGAACATGGTTTTATAGTTTTCGAGTGCTTGAATTCCCCTAATGAAAGCATAGATAATGAAAGGGGAACTAGCCTGCGTGCAGACGCTTGTATTTCCGGAAACACAAGCGTCTGCACGCAGGCTAACTTTAGTCAGGTGATTGAATGAATTGTTGTAAATGTCTAATTATCTCATGAATTATTAATGAAACCAAGTAAGTCTGATTAAAGTTCCCAAAACAATGTCACACCACAGTTAATAGAAAATAAGGCCCGGTTCAAACGTCGAACTTCACATGAACCGATCTTATTTACTATTTAGGTCGACCTAAATCTAACTTGATTCAAACGTCGAACTTAATTAAGTCTTCACCCGATTAGCACACTTTTCTTCGGCTACCAGCCGTCAAAAATCTCGCCGATTGCTCGGCTACCAGCCGGGCTGTACGGTAGTATATACAGTAGTTTCAAAATTATCCCTATGGGTCCCTCAACTTGCGCCCAGGCTTTAACGCCCTACAAAATGCGCAATATATATATTTAGCGCAAAGCAGCAGCAGTTTTACTGTTTTACGCAAGAGAAAAGCCTAGAAATGGCAAGAAATACACGAAAACATTGCCTTGGTAAACTCAGGACCTTACAAAATTACTAAATAACAACAAAAAAGCCGGAAGAAAACCAAAACGGACTAAACACATGAACGAGCAGAGAACAAAACGAAAAACTGGGGACTCCGCGACATCGATCTCAGCCAATGCAACACTTTACGGACTGTGCTAATCCACTAGACTATCAACGCCCTTCACAAAAAAGCGGCGGATTAGGTAACATTATACTTGTATAATAGCTTGGCCGATTATACTTGTATAATATGTTCTAAGGATTTTAGGTGAAGGAAAATTCGAGATCGTCAACTTGATTGTAACAAACCTCGGTTTTCAGGTCTGGCATACTCTGAAAAATGCACTATTTCAGCACGGGTTTTTCTCGCTCCGAAGCACTCGGTTTCAAAAATAGAAAAACAAATACATTAATCATTGCCGACTGCGATTAACATTTCAATGGCGCCGTGGGCCATAAATCGAATATACTTATATACGGCAAATCACAAACGGAAGCTTTCAGTCTGAACATACAACTTGTCCTAACTTCTAACGGCTAACTGCTGATTTCGAACTGCAGTTTGCGGTGTGCCGTAAATGTGCGATCTATTCTTTGTTATTTAAGGCTTCTAATATTGATGTATACCGTCTCGGGCAGTAATTAGTAGGACCCTTATATATTTTTTACTTTTAAAAAGTTTTGTCCACATTGCACGTATATCAATTATCCTGCAAGGAATCATTCTGAGGGGGGACAAATTTCCGAAGAGGGGGACATATTTCCTAGGAAATTTGTCCCCCTGGGGGGACATATTTCCTAGGAAATGTGTCCCTGGGGGGACATTTTTTTTTTGGGGGGGGGGGACATTTACTGGGACACTGGGACCAGTTGCGAATGTGCGATTCTGGTGCAATGCTCTAACCACTGATGATCCACTGGTCTTAAAATGTATATATTCTACGCTCGAATTTTCCTTCACCTAAAATCCTTAGAACATGCTATATACTTGTATAATAGCTTGCTCTATTGTTCTCTTCAGGTATTATGGGAAGGAAATATATTATAATAATTATGAAAAGGGATAACGGGGACACGCGAGGGACTTGAGAGATAAAATGCAGTACGTTTAGTTCAAAAGTCGTAAGTAAGCATGATAAAAAAATTTTTTAATAAAGAACTAACGTTTCGTCACTAACCAGCGACATCATCAGAGTGATAAATATTTACAAAATTGTCTCAGCTTTATACCTACGCGAGTGACTCTTCACTTCTGACGTCTCCCTCATCTATTATTCTCCTATCACATCTATTTTTGTAATTGCGTAAGTATAAAGCTGAGACAATTTTGTAAATATTTATCACTCTGATGATGTCGCTGGTTAGTGACGAAACGTTAGTTCTTTATTAAAAAAATTTTTTATCATGCTTACTTACGACTTTTGATTTTATTATGGCTTTGTTACGAATTATTTGCTGGGCAATAATTTTTATAACAAGATTACGATTCCCGCCTGGTACCTCGATTGCTACGTTTAGTTCATGTGAAGTTCGACGTTTGAATCGAACTCGATCCAAAGTCGAAATTCCCGACAAGCGATGTCGAACTTTATCGTTGGATCGGTCTTAATCAAAACAGTCGAAACAGACTGATTCAGACGTCGATCTTTACACGATTTACGAACTTAATTGTTGGAATTAGGATCGGTTCATGTGAAGTTCGACGTTTGAACAGGTGTCCCAGTAAATCTGTCCCCCCCAAAAATCTGTCCCCCCAGGGACCCATTTCCTAGGAAATATGTCCCCCTCTTCGGAAATTTTTCCTTCCTCAAAATGATTCCTTACAGGATAATTTGCAATAATTGATATAAGTGTAATGTGGACAAAACTTTTCAAAAGTAAAAAATATATATTTCTGAAGGGTCCTACTAATTACTGCCCATGTACATCTATATTAGAGGCCTTAAATAATAAAGAATAGATCGCACACACCGCAAACTGCAGTTAGCCGTTAAAAGTTAGGACAAGTTGTATGTTAAGACTGAAAGCTTCCGTTTGTGATTTGCCGCGGCGCCATTGAAATGTTAATCGCCGTCGGCAATGATTAAAGTATTTGTTTTTCTATTAAAACCCATGCTGAAATAGTGCCTTTTTCAGAGTATGCCAGACCCGAAAACCGAGGTTTGTTTGAACGCTTTGAAACATCAGCTCAACGATGTTACAATCAATAAAAAACGAAACTTGAACATCTATTTAACTAATAAATTGGAAACTTTAGCATGACCATGCCCATGACCACAGACGAAATTGAAATTCTGCTGGCTTTCGGACGTTCGCTTTCATTATTTTACACCAAAACTATCGAATAACGTGGAACAGTCTGATAGTCATATGCTGATATGCACTCAGTAAGAGAAAATATCAGACGTCTACGAAATTGGACTTCGCAAAAAATGGAGGCGTATGAAAACGGGAAGAGGCGAACCAATACACGGCTATATGTATGTATATATATATATATATATATATTATATATATATATAAAGTTTTAAAACGTTTTGTCCACATTACTCGTATATCAATTATCCTGTAAGGAATCATTTTGAGGGGGGGCCAAATTTCCGAAAGGGGGGACACATTTCCTAGGAAATCTGTCCCGGGGGGGACACATTTTTGGGGGGGACATATTTCCTGTGACACCAGGCCAAACCTGCATGGTTTACTTTGTAAGCTCGACAAAAGTCATTGTTTAATGTTTTTGTTCAGGTTTATGGAAATTTGTGTACCTTCACCCTTCAATCGCTCAACTGGCCCCCTCTCAAATTTCCTAAAGCGATAAAGTGACTGGGGACGAGGCAGCAACTATACTGTTTAAATAATGATACAGCTAAAACAAAGTCAAAGAATTTGTGCACCTTCAGATAAATCGTATAGTTTGATTGTTATCGGCTTACCAAAGTTAAATCATATACATTTTCTATTAACTGTGGTCACACAGACTGTTACTTACGTGTACTAGATGCAAGGAAGTGATGTATTAGTATCTGTATGTCAGAATTTACAATAATACCGTACTGTACCTTATATTATTTGTAGAAATGTCATCAAGTTCTTCATTCATGCTAAATAAAGCAAGCTCATTAACCATTTCTACTGCTCTTCTTAAGCAGTTTATCGCTTCACAAACATTATCCTAGAAAATATTTGCACACTACAGATGTACAATTGTACATGTAATTAACTAGTATAAGACCAATATGTTCTCTATTGTTAATAAGCTGGTTTTAATGTTTAAATTTTGGAGAGTAACTGTTTGACTTTTTTTGGTCCTCTAGGAATTTACATGAGCTATATAATTATATCAAAAAATAACCTCTACACACATACTGAAATCTCACAGCTTTTCAACAAGTTGCTGTAAGCCTTAGGCTGTTGACACATTGTACTGTAACAATTCTGTTAACTATTCAACAGACCACCACAATCCTGTTACTGTAGTATCTTTTCACCATTATAAAATCATCTGCGACTCTTTAGTATACAGAGCCCTCTCCTCAATTCTACCACAGTCATGACTGCCTCTAAGTCTAGCCACACTATCCACCACACTTTTCTTAGTCTGCGAAGCAGACAGCTTTTCCATGCATGTCCACCAACATCATTGATTACATTTCTTGCAATACAGTACATGCCCCAAAATTTACATTGGTGACAGTGGACAATGCCTTTCAAACAATCAGTAATCTATGCAATAATAATCAGTAGCATTTCTTTCTGTGGAGATGCTATAGCAAAACAATATGGTGAAGGAGATGGCCAGGACCCCCAAACGTGGAAAGAATAGTCAAGCATGTGAGCACCATTTGCAGGAAGTTTTCAGCTTCAATTTTATACCATACTCAATATCATTATGAGCACCATAACTCAACTTAACACAAATATATATATATATATATATATATATATATATATATATATATATATATATATATATACATATGTATATATAGTATACAGTGGAGCCTCGCTATAGTGTGCATCATTATAATGCGCGACTCGGTATAACGCGGTTTATCCTTGGACCCCAAAAATTTCTCTTTGCCTGGTTATTATGATCACTAGAGAGAATTTGAATTTCTTAACAATTGCTGAACGTCTTGAATGATCGCGACTCTGGTCAATTCAACGCAGATGACATGTCTAACTTAGCGCAAGTATTTGGTGAATCGTTTTCCGCAGAAGAGGTGAATGCATGGCTCAACATTGACGGGAATGAAGCGATTTCTTCTCAAATGACAGAGGATGACATCATCAGCAGGCCCGGTGGAGCTGGGGCGGCAGGGGCAGCCACAGCCGCCCCACTTTTTGGTCAAATGTTTTTGCTGACATAAGCATTTTTAAAAACATATAAAAATAGCGATATAAAATTTTTAAGTTTTATTACAATAAGGTGCTGCAATCTTGAAAACGAAGTCCAGAATGAGATTTGTCAAGGAATACTTAGTTAAGCACTGAGTTTTACCTTATCGTTACCTCACCAGCGTAACATTATGGCTAATTTATTCAGAGAGTTGTTTTTATTGGTAGTGTTTTTTTTACCACTCGTCATCTTGCGTTTTGCTTTTTCCCGTCATGAAGGTTATTTTATGTTTTAGTTTAATGTGGGAAGACTGTTTTCTTTTTATTGTCTTTTAAACAACAATTTTACCTTTGCCTGCAGTTTGTAGTTCGGCATACCAAAGTGAAGCTTAAACATTCTATTAGCAAATAAATCCGGCAGGTTAAAAAGCCATAATTATTAAATTTTCTTAATGCAACAAATGCCTTAAATTATCGTGAATTTCTCTTTAAATGTCAGAATATCACCGTTGTCTTACCGATTGATTTTTCGGAAATTCCTCTCAGAACTCTCCAAAAATGCCTTTCTGGGGCATGCAAAATTCAAAATTTTCTGGGGGAGCAAGTTGCATATTTAAATATTGGTTTTGTATGTATTTAATACTGATAGTCTGATATTCACTAGGTAATATAACAAGATGAATAACATAACAGAAAATGTGTGTTGATTTTATTAGACGTTATAAGGATCCAACAAAAAGTGTTTCTGGCAGTATCTAAGCTTGTTCCCAGTACTCTTTCCACAATATTGCACCAGGACCAAGTAGGAAGAGTACTGGGAATGAGATTTACCCAATAACTCGCAATAACGCGTTTCATCTATAACGCGGTCTCCACTATGGACCCCAACTACTGCGCTATAGCGAGGCTCCACTGTATTTGTAACTTTACATGTAAGTTGTACTCGCAAAAAGAAAATTGTTTTCAGCCTGAAAAAAAGTTGTTAACAAATTAGGATATAAACCAGCAAAAACACATCTTGGTAATGACTTATTGGGATAGCTTTGTAACAACCTCAGCTCCTTGCAGGTATAAAACTTGTGTATATTTACGTAGAGAAAGATAAAAGCTTAAGCCTCCTTTGCCTTGGGTTAGCTGTGTCCAACCTCGTTCTCAGGGTGTTTTTGGAGGGTGGGAAAAAGCCCTGGCATCAGCTAGTCACAGCACACAAAAATACTAATAAATGATCAAATGCTTAGTTTAGTGTAATAAATTAACAAATATTTAGTTTAGTATGCAAAATCATTCTGAGTAATGCAGCCCTGTGGGAGAAGTTCATTGTCATGGCAGTCCTATTTGTCCCATTGGTGGTCCCGTTGTAGCCATTTGATCATAACTGGCAAACATTATTTACCATGTGCAAAAATTAATGCTGGGAAACAGTGGCCTTTTTATATGGCTGCCCCACCGCCTATACAGTAGCTTCCGGCACCCCTGCATAGACTGGTCATTTTTACTCATTTATAAAAGTTGCAGGGTTGATCCCTGTTTGGGCACCAGAAATATTTTCTGAGTATTTAATTTTGGCTTATAAAACGTCTGTTTTATACACTACATCAACACTCAAGCTCGCATATAAAAGATGTATATATCATACCTGTAGGTTGTACCTACTTAATTCTTTATAATGAATAAATCTTTTTTACATTTATACATTAAAAACAAATAATAAATCTACTTACTTGAAAATTTTTGGAGTTTCCTGGGTTCTCGTCGGTTTCAATTCTTTTGAAAACGTTAAATCCTTGCTGAAAACTAGCTTTCAAATTCGAGTTTGTATCCGCCATATTGGTTAATAACTGGTTCCCACTCCCCTGGGGGATCCAAGATGGCGGCTCGGTAAGCACTAAATGCCATACCGTGAGGCCCCTTGAGCCCGCATTCGGCTAATTTTATCAGCGGTATAACCGGTATAGTAGCAAGTGTGGCATCTACATTAACGAAACAATGCTGTCATTGTTATCGTCCACCCGAAACAGAGAACGTAGTATTTAATTTACAATATGACGAATACAACACGGACACGAATATTGTAAATAGCTTAAAATACTCCGAGTCTTTGATGTTAATATGAGTAATATTTGTTCAGATTAATTCAGAAAAAGCTCAATTTTCAATGTTTTAGAGCGGAGATAGACCTGATATACTACCACTAGTTGTATCAGATATACAACCTCCTTCACGGTCGTGATTTCTTTTGTGTTTTCTTCATGAATTATTAATGAGTATTTTGTGTGTATATATATATATATATATATATATATATATATATATATATATATATATATATATATATTTATATCACGATTGAGTCGGTTTTCTTTGATGTACCGCGGTGTATATACAGGTTATATCCCGTGCACAAATAATTGGATAAAACTTGTCGACAAAACTCGAAAAATCTTGATCGAAACTCTTCGAAATTGACGAAACCTTGTTCGAAAACCTCCTCAATCGTGATATTATAAGTCGGTTATATACCTCGAACTTGGGATATAAGTCATATATTGACCCGAGGGGCCGAACTTATATTCCGCGTTCTCGGTATATAACATATATATATATATATATATATATATATATATATATATATATATATATATATATAATGGGGTTTTTTTTGCATAAAGGCTCAGATAGCTATTCTTTTCACAACGAGTTCGGTTTGCGATAAATTACAAGATTTCCTATAGAAATCGGACTATTTTCCAGTCATCAAGCGGAACTTCCTTCTCACGTATAAGTGAAATTTTAAACGTAGGTTGCTACAGAGGTTAAGCACGGTTAATAGAACATCGGCAGCACAATGATGTTAACTACAACACTTGCGTAGATGACCGTAGTATTGCGGGCTCAAGGGGCCTCACGGTATGGCATTTAGTGCTTACCTGGCGGCTCAACCTATATGAAAAAGGGGCGGCCTCAACAGGTAGGAAAATTGTCTGAGCATGCGCGAAAACCGTGATCTAAACAAGCTTGCGGGGGACTGGGACGGCAATATGGCGGCTTTTAAGCTGTAAATAATCCGAAGAGTTTTTTGGTAATTCTACTTCTTTTTAGATATTTTATTAAAAACGAAATACTGAATAAGAAACATACTATGTTCTACCATACAATAAAAAAGAGAAAACCCCATAATAAATAGTTTTTGGTTATAATACACATAATATTAAAGCTCAGGGAAGTACGAGTTGGCAGTTGCTCGTGTTTTATAAACTCAATAATACAATTTATGACTAGCTTGTGTCTGGCCTTTTTGGTGGTTATGTCAAAGGTTCAGTAGAAAATGAAAAGAACAATTCACAGCAAAAATAAGGAGTTATTGTCATCTTCATATCACCGCCAATTTAAATTACAACAGAGTATTACAGTACAACACATGAGTAACATTCCAACTTTTTTTAACATTAATAAGCAATAAGACTATATATAAACATTTAAACATAGGTACATGTAGCAGAATATATGTAAATTAAATAAACTTGAATCCTTTCAGTATCTTCACTCAACGTTGTTGGCACAGAATAAAGACTATACAGAAGGGCCACTCGGGTCGGAACCTTTGAAGTTTTTGTCTCCGCGCATGTCGCATTACGCATGTTGCTCAGCCAGTAAACTGCATGCTCTGGCCAATAAGCACGCTGAACTGGCTGTCCTAGCCAGTAAACTGCATATTTTTGCATAAAAATACGAGGACACGTTGTACCGCTAAGTGGCCCTTCTGTATAGTCTTTATTCTGTGTTGTTGGTCAACCTTTGCTTGAACACACTTAGCCTATTTAAATCTAGCAATTTCAAAATAAGCATGTATATAAATATATACAGCATATTAAACACTTCACTCTTTTAACTTTTTCTTTAGCCATAAATATAGCTCATATAGTATCTAAAAAGAGAAAAAGAACACAAAGATTTGCATGATAACAATGCAATATTATTTTTGGTAGCAGTTATTCTGTTCAATATTCCAAATCCAAAATGGCGGCTTCAAGTGACTCAAATTCAAAGCGTGAAATTCAAGTGTTTACGATTTTTTGAAGCTCAGAAACTGGTACAATGTTAACAATTAGGATCAAAAGCATACTTTGAAAGACAAAAAAATTGGTGGCATAGGCGAAAATTTTAATTTATTGGCTTTCGTCGCTTTTTATAGCCGTCAAAATTGTGTACCGAAAATGAGCAAACTTTAGAGTTCGCGTAGGTTTCGGAAATGCAGTTGATTCTTAAACAGACTGGTTTTAGTCATACTGCAAGAACCTGTAAGCAGTTGTAAAGTTTCATTTAGACGATTAACAAACAATATACGGTAATTCAAGCACATTTCCTAAGCCGACTGTTATCGCAATTTCCTATGGACAGGCGAAAGGGCACAAGATTCAGTTCGTTTTCGATTTTTCTGGACGTTGTCATTTATTTCAGTGGATGGAGCAAAGAACTATGGATAGTTTAAGAGAATAAAATTTGGGTGGCAAAGGGCTAAATTTTTAACTATGGCTCGTTCAAAAGCACTGATTTTAACTGTATTTAGGATATTAAGCAACTAGGCGATAAATTTACACCGTCAAGTGGGCTTCAATATTAACAATTCACACAGTATTTTTAAAGATAAACATATGATCTAGATACTTCAACTCACCTTTTAGTAGTATTTTTCTGTTTAAACAGTTTGTCGACACAAACAAAATGGACATCGAAACGAAAAACCCTGTTTGTTGCATATTCAACTCGAATAATCCAAGGTTTCCATAACTCCGATCATAGGAATATATAGCTCACGTGAAAGTCATCACAACCAGTTTTAAATCGCCGAGGTTTCTCTTCTTCAGCGTACCATATATTTCAGCTAACAAAACATTCAAACCTGAACGAACCTCATTTCGAACAAAAATAAAGAAACAGAGCAAATGCGCCCGCGATTTTTGGTCAGTTAAGACAATTTTCCCACCTGTTGGCGGCCTCTAGGAAATTTTTGAGCCTCTGAAATTGTATTTCCTCGATATGCCCATATTTTTTTGTGACTACAACATTTAATAGACACTGAATAATATATTATATACTATGAGTAATATTTAAGTCACAAGGGATTACTGTTCCAGGATTCAACTACTCTTAAGGCGGTTTTCCACTAGGCGACATTTGTCGACCGACTCGACATTTCTCTTTTGTCTTGGCTAATTAGTTGCACTCGAGAGCTTGCGAGACAAAAGAAAATGTCGCTTCGCGCGACATTTTTCGCCTAGTGGAAAACCACCTTTAGTCTTAGAGTTACAAAATGTACTAGAAATACGTAAATGCAACAACTCCTCGCGCTCTTTAATATATATTAGGGCCTGGGAATAGCCATGCTCTCCGACTCAAATATAGTTTTAAATGATGTACAATATTTCAAATTGAAAACTGTTTATTTTAATCTTTTAAAAGTGTACTGAAAAACAAAGGGAAAACAACGCAAAAAATTTCGGGCAACATTCGGAAAAAAGGTTTTCGAAAATTCTGTAAAATTTCGTATTAAATCTCTTACAGTACGTTTTCTTTTTCTATGTTTACAAAAACAGCATACAGGCTGAAATTAATGTTTATAAATACTTCGGTTGCTGAGTATTTTAAAAACATTTGCAATTTTTTAGATGTATTAAAAACAACTCAAATCACTGTATGCTTGTCAGTTGTCAGAGATACAGCACTAAAACAATGTTTATTCATTCTGAAATCTCAAATGTTGTAACGGTTTTTAGCTTTTGTACATTTTACAGACCAAAAATTACTTCTTTTCCGATCTTTTATTTCAAATTACAAACAAACTATAAACAAACAGTGGCATGGTCCCCCCGGAAAATGTTTGAATTTTGGCTCTCTGAAGCGGCATTTCCTGCATTTTGAGGACGCTTTCTCGTATCTCGGTTGCGGCGCCGAGCTGCATTATGTAAAAAACGATTGATTCAGATAGTTCGCTTCAACGACGGACGACCGCCCGGCAGATGAGGGAAAAGGAAAGGCAGCTAGGCTGGATAAGTTCTTATTTTGGTCTCGCATTATTTAAAATTTATCATAATTATATTCAGCCTAGCTGACGCCCGGGTCTGGCTACGCCTCTGCGAAGGAGAAATCCTGTTGCGAGTCGGCCGCAATCAATATGAGCAACAACTCTGATTGGTTTAGATAACGTAACAAAATTCGCGTTACCCCCCTACAGTACGTGCCATTCCGCTTTTTACATTCACTTAAGAGAATTTCAAATGATAGAAAGAGAAGCGATGAAAACTCGCTCTCGCGGGGTAAAATTTCGCGCGCTCGACTTTTTTAAACCCCTCTCCTCCCACTTTGGCCCCCCCCCCCCTCTCTTCTTCCCTCCCCTCCCACCTGAAGAGTCTGCTACGCAGACTAACACTTTGAAGTGTTCGAGACTGCAATTTTGTCCCGATGCACCTCAAATTAAAAACTCGGTTTAAAGGTTAAACCATAATATGCTATTTGGATATATTAATAACGCTCAAGAATCAAGACCGTCATTTATTTCTGAAATTTCAGAAGAATTGGGAAGAATGGCAATCCTAACACTTAACGGTATTAAAAACGTCAATTTCAAGAAAATGCTGGGGGGGAAAAAGGATAATGAACACACGTGCCAATTGCACCGGGACAGAGCTCACAATAACCGAAAATAAGGAATCGTGATGAGCGTTTATATAGAAGCCAAAAAACAACGCGCGTCGAGATGGGACACAATTGTAGTTGACGCTTCAAATTTTGATTTCAAATTTATCCAAATTCAAGAACAAAGGAAATCAGTAGCAAGGCGGGTTTAACTTAAGCCAAAATTTTCAAGATTATAATCGGTCATGCGCAGCTTACGGTATAGTCCTCTAATGTTTACCCTCTATCTCCAATCTGCTCTATCTCTCGAGTCCAACTCGAGTCCCAAATATAGCCAGCGCGCAGGGGTGCGTGGGGAGCTCGCAACTTTCCCTAGCGCGCCTGGGCACGAGGCTCAAATATAGCAATAAAACAGTGACGACAGATAATTCATGGAAATAATTTGTTTTGTATGAAAGACGCTGGGAAACAAAAATACTTTGTTAACTCAAAAGTCAAATACGATCATCAAAAGCCTCTTACAAAACTCAAATTCTATTCATATAAAACAAATATATTTTAAATTTCAATGATATAAAATTTAAGTAACCTAACTTTTGGCATAATAATGTTAATATATCCACCAGCACGTAGCACAAACAGACAGACGCAAGGCAGTGTAGGTGTTAATCACCAAAAACGAACAACAAACACATAATGGTGAGTAGGACTCGGTATGTCATGATTAACAACAGTTCTACAGACATTAAAATGTACAGAAAATAATGATTTGGCCGTTATATTTATTCAACTAATAAGATGTATTTTCCTAGACTGCGTTCTTTTCGTTACATGAATTCCATTACAAAGTTCATTCACGCTGTTCTGAGTTTCTACCAGACGAAGCAAACAGGTCCGGCTTCGATCTGGAATTCTTTGTCAGAAGAGCCAATGTCAAATGGAGCCACATCGATAATTGGCAGTCTCGTTTTTTGTGCGGTCTCCAGTACAAATACAGTTTTACGCCATTCTTTGTCTCTTGTCTAAAAAAACAACACGCACAACAAAATTCAACTCTTGGAACTAAATCATTCCCATAAAATGTAAAACAAAGCAGACCTCAAAAGACGGGGAGGCTGAGAAGATGGTATGGGTCGTATTACAAATGGGTCTGCTCATATATTGTATTGACCATAGCACATTCACTTCCCCAAAGGACACAGAGTTTTTTCCAAGTGGAAGCAACAGTGAGATTAAAATAATTTTTTTTTAATTTTTAAGTGCATGGTGGTAGAGAAATGATACTACTGCTTTTAAAATGTACACTGACGTACAAATTTATGACTTCAGCACATTTTTCGAATTCTAGGCACTGCCCATCCAAAACATTTTATGTCATTTATTCTGGCAAACGCCATACCATTTCATTCACCTTAGGTACTGGAAGGACTAAAGGTTTATGCAACCGAGGAGTTAAGAGTAGCGTAACAAAGTCCTAATGTCCGAAGGAAACTTCTAGCATCCTAAACAAGGCACGCAAAACTATTGTTTTGATATTTGCTTCATTAATGAAATACATGCCACATACAGTATTGTTTGACCATAAATCTTGCGACCAACTTGACTGTCGTGTAGAGAAAAATACTGCTCAGGGTTATTTTGACGTTATAGTTACGGCCTATAGTTCCTTTGATAAATTTTATTAAAAAGAATTTAATGTCTTACCTGACATCCATCTTCAAGAATCGTGGGTTTATAGGCGGTAGGGCTCTTCATATTGATGTCAATTGCGTTGTCGCTGCGTAGCTTGATCGATTTCCTGACTCCATCGTAAGCCAGGGAATTTTTACAGTGATACGTGATGTTTTGACGTACAGCTATACTAAGTAGTCGTAGGAAGTTCATCTGAATCTCGTCAGCATATTTAAACTAAAAACAAACATTCCAACATAAATATTTGACAATTTCCTAAAGCAGGTAAAGTTGTAAAATGACGGTCGAACATCGGGTGTTTTCCTAAGCTTTTATGTTATTTGTTGAAACAAGAAATCAGTTGTGTTTTTATACTATCCGACTAATGCGAAGGGTGTATCACTCGTAGAAAAACGTACGAGATTTTTGTGATTTTCAAAGTACTCCATACAGGGGGGGTGCGTTGCCTAGTTATCTACATAGTTCACTGCGTGTCCTTACTTCTTCTCCCCGCATCTTTTCTCCAACCCATACATCTTCATCCAACTTGTCCACATAACTTCGCTGTCCAGTAAGACTGTTGGTAGATCGGACACACGTTTCTCTTTTGTCGAAGTTGCATTCAACACTAATACGGTTGACGGGACTTCCAGCATCGGGATCAATCCAGTGAGGACCTAGAAAAATAAAGGGAAGTGTTTATTTTCCTCCGCCAATGCCTAAGTACTAAAAATAGGCAAACGTGTGCGTTTTTTTCGTCTACTGATGGCTGGGTTAGATCAGGGAAAGAATAATTTCAAAAACTCGTTAATTATTAACTAGTAATTATGAACGATATAACACACCATTTTTCTTATCTGGGAATTCTAATATGATATCTCGACATGATCGGGCTGGTCTCTCCATTTCTCCGTCTTTGTTAGGAGAGAGTTGGGATTGAGTCTAGATAAGAACAATATTAGCTTATTTTAATTGAAGTTTATAGAATCTAAAAACATAGAATGACAGGGCGGGAAAAGGCCCTAGCATCGGCTGGTGGATTCTGCATTTTCATTGGTTGATTGCTTTTCTTAAACATTCCTCGTGAAATGTATTTATGCATAGTTTTGTGTCACCGCTATTACAATGAGCTCATCATAATTTAATTCAGTCCATCCTTGATTGCTCACTGCCATTACTCACAATGATTTGGCATACCAAACTAAATTGCCAATTTATTACACCCAGTGGTTAGAGTTAACCCTAAAATATTTTAACTTCACTACTGTATACAGTAAATTCAATTAAGGTTGTTCTCTCACACGAAAACTAAAATCATAAAGGTGAATCACAGTCGCTACCGCGCATGTGCGACATTTGTTTGTTTGTTTGTTTGCGACATTTGTTTGTTTGTTTGTTTGTTTGTTTGTTTGTTTGTTTGTTTGTTTGTTTGTTTGTTTGTTTGTTTGTTTGTTTGTTTGTTTGTTTGTTTGTTTGTTTGTTTGTTTGTTTGTTTGTTTGTTTGTTTGTTTGTTTGTTTGTTTGTTTGTTTGTTTGTTTGTTTGTTTGTTTGTTTGTTTGTTTGTTTGTTTGTTTGTTTGTTTGTTTGTTTGTTTGTTTGTTTGTTTGTTTGTTTGTTTGTTTGTTTGTTTGTTTGTTTGTTTGTTTGTTTGTTTGTTTGTTTGTTTGTTTGTTTGTTTGTTTGTTTGTTTGTTTGTTTGTTTGTTTGTTTGTTTGTTTGTTTGTTTGTTTGTTTGTTTGTTTGTTTGTTTGTTTGTTTGTTTGTTTGTTTGTTTGTTTGTTTGTTTGTTTGTTTGTTTGTTTGTTTGTTTGTTTGTTTGTTTGTTTGTTTGTTTGTTTGTTTGTTTGTTTGTTTGTTTGTTTGTTTGTTTGTTTGTTTGTTTGTTTGTTTGTTTGTTTGTTTGTTTGTTTGTTTGTTTGTTTGTTTGTTTGTTTGCTTGTTTGTTTGCTTGTTTGTTTGCTTGTTAGTTGTTGCGTTTTGTTGCGTTTTGTTGTTAGTTGTTGCGTTTTGTTGCGTTTTGTTGCGTTTTGTTGCGTTTTGTTGCGTTTTGTTGCGTTTTGTTGCGTTTTGTTGCGTTTTGTTGCGTTTTGTTGCGTTTTGTTGCGTTTTGTTGCGTTTTGTTGCGTTTTGTTGCGTTTTGTTGCGTTTTGTTGCGTTTTGTTGCGTTTTGTTGCGTTTTGTTGCGTTTTGTTGCGTTTTGTTGCGTTTTGTTGCGTTTTGTTGCGTTTTGTTGCGTTTTGTTGCGTTTTGTTGCGTTTTGTTGCGTTTTGTTGCGTTTTGTTGCGTTTTGTTGCGTTTTGTTGCGTTTTGTTGCGTTTTGTTGCGTTTTGTTGCGTTTTGTTGCGTTTTGTTGCGTTTTGTTGCGTTTTGTTGCGTTTTGTTGCGTTTTGTTGCGTTTTGTTGCGTTTTGTTGCGTTTTGTTGCGTTTTGTTGCGTTTTGTTGCGTTTTGTTGCGTTTTGTTGCGTTTTGTTGCGTTTTGTTGCGTTTTGTTGCGTTTTGTTGCGTTTTGTTGCGTTTTGTTGCGTTTTGTTGCGTTTTGTTGCGTTTTGTTGCGTTTTGTTGCGTTTTGTTGCGTTTTGTTGCGTTTTGTTGCGTTTTGTTGCGTTTTGTTGCGTTTTGTTGCGTTTTGTTGCGTTTTGTTGCGTTTTGTTGCGTTTTGTTGCGTTTTGTTGCGTTTTGTTGCGTTTTGTTGCGTTTTGTTGCGTTTTGTTGCGTTTTGTTGCGTTTTGTTGCGTTTTGTTGCGTTTTGTTGCGTTTTGTTGCGTTTTGTTGCGTTTTGTTGCGTTTTGTTTTGTTTTGTTTTGTTTTGTTTTGTTTTGTTTTGTTTTGTTTTGTTTTGTTTTGTTTTGTTTTGTTTTGTTTTGTTTTGTTTTGTTTTGTTTTGTTTTGTTTTGTTTTGTTTTGTTTTGTTTTGTTTTGTTTTGTTTTGTTTTGTTTTGTTTTGTTTTGTTTTGTTTTGCTTTGCTTTGTTTTGTTTTGTTTTGTTTTGTTTTGTTTTGTTTCGTTTCGTTTCGTTTCGTTTCGTTTTGTTGGTTTCGTTTGGTTTCGTTTGGTTTCGTTTGGTTTCGTTTGGTTTCGTTTGGTTTCGTTTGGTTTCGTTTGGTTTCGTTTGGTTTCGTTTGGTTTCGTTTGGTTTCGTTTGGTTTCGTTTGGTTTCGTTTGGTTTCGTTTGGTTTCGTTTGGTTTCGTTTGGTTTCGTTTGGTTTCGTTTGGTTTCGTTTTGTTTAGTTTTGTTTCGTTTTGTTTCGGTTTGTTTTGTTTGTTTTGTTTGTTTTGTTTGTTTTGTTTTGTTTGTTTTGTTTGTTTTGTTTGTTTTGTTTGTTTTGTTTTGTTTTGTTTTGTTTTGTTTTGTTTTGTTTGTTTTGTTTGTTTGTTTGTTTTGTTTGTTTTGTTTGTTTTGTTTGTTTTGTTTGTTTTGTTTGTTTTGTTTGTTTTGTTTGTTTTGTTTGTTTTGTTTGTTTGTTTTGTTTGTTTTGTTTGTTTTGTTTTGTTTTGTTTTGTTTGTTTGTTTTGTTTTGTTTGTTTTGTTTGTTTTGTTTGTTTTGTTTGTTTTGTTTGTTTGTTTGTTTTGTTTGTTTTGTTTGTTTGTTTTGTTTGTTTTGTTTGTTTTGTTTGTTTGTTTGTTTTGTTTGTTTTGTTTGTTTTGTTTTGTTTGTTTTGTTTGTTTTGTTTGTTTTGTTTGTTTTGTTTGTTTTGTTTGTTTTGTTTGTTTTGTTTGTTTTGTTTGTTTGTTTGTTTTGTTTGTTTTGTTTGTTTTGTTTGTTTTGTTTGTTTTGTTTGTTTTGTTTGTTTTGTTTGTTTTGTTTGTTTTGTTTGTTTTGTTTGTTTTGTTTGTTTGCTTTGTTTGCTTTGTTTGCTTTGGTTTGTTTGGTTGGTTTGGTTGGTTTGTTTGTTTGTTTGTTTGTTTGTTTGTTTGTTTGTTTGTTTGTTTGTTTGTTTGTTTGTTTGTTTGTTTGTTTGTTTGTTTGTTTGTTTGTTTGTTTGTTTGTTTGTTTGTTTGTTTGTTTGTTTTGTTTTGTTTTGTTTGTTTGTTTGTTTTGTTTGTTTTGTTTGTTTTGTTTGTTTGTTTTGTTTGTTTTGTTTTGTTTTGTTTTGTTTTGTTTTGTTTTGTTTTGTTTGCTTTGTTGTGTTTGTTTGTTTGTTTGTTTGTTTGTTTGTTTGTTTGTTTGTTTGTTTGTTTGTTTGTTTGTTTGTTTGTTTGTTTGTTTGTTTGTTTGTTTGTTTGTTTGTTTGTTTGTTTGTTTGTTTGTTTGTTTGTTTGTTTGTTTGTTTGTTTGTTTGTTTGTTTGTTAGTTTGTTAGTTTGTTAGTTAGTTAGTTAGTTAGTTAGTTAGTTAGTTAGTTAGTTAGTTAGTTAGTTAGTTAGTTAGTTAGTTAGTTAGTTAGTCAGTCAGTTAGTTTGTTGTGTTTGTTTGTTTGTTTGTTTGTTTGTTTGTTTGTTTGTTTGTTTGTTTGTTTGTTTGTTTGTTTGTTTGTTTGTTTGTTTGTTTGTTTGTTTGTTTACTTGCTTGTTTATTTCTTTGTTAGATTCGCATAAAAGAATGCTTTTGATATACAGTATCTCGTTAATAATACGGCTCTGAGGAAAAACAGTGCATGTTTTGAGCAAACTCCATATTTAAATTAAGACCATCTTGTTTCATTACTTGACAAGAAACATTTTCACTCTGGGTGTTCTCCGTACTCATTTCAAAATATTTACATGGAATTTTTAGTTCATAGTGTACCACAAGTCGTTGGAAATGTGAAAACTTTCCATTGCAGAATTGGCTGCCATTTTGAATTTTATTGTCAACATCGTTCCCAGGGCCTTGGGAGCAGTACAATTAATAAAATAATTGTACTCCTCTCAACCAATCAGAATGTAGTAAGTTTGTCATGTGGTGAAAACAAAAAGTTTGTTTCTTCGTAACCTGAATGTCAGGCCTTTATTTGTAGACAAATAAAGGCCTGACATTCAGGTTAGTTTCTTCGTTGCTACTACTATTTCTGTCAAATATTTTTTTTATTATATGGCTTTGTAAAATTACGATCAGAAAAAAATGCGTATCTGGACCACGGTCCGTCTTTTCCCGTATCCGGATCGTTGTCCCGGATGTTGATTTTGCAAGTTTTGCAAATTTTGAATTTCTAAGATTTTCAGACCAATTTTGAGACAATAAGTTTTGGAAAACTAGAAATGGCCATATAATAAACGATTTATTAACCATATTAATTCATCTATGCGAGGAAATATTAGACCTCAATCTTTTTTGTACGAAATTCGCCTGCGGCTCGGTCTGTAGCGTCAAGACCTTGGTCTGATATTTTACTCTACAGACGTTGTCCGCTCCAAACTCACATTTCTTAAATAAAAACTCACCTCTTCGCTCATATAATACTGGCCTTTATTAACACCTTTAGTTACGCTTGGTGATATTGGATACTTTATTAAAAAAAAGACAAACAGGAATGTAAGTAAAATCAGAAAAAAAGCATAAAGGAGGTCGACATTCTAAATATTTGTTACAAACTAAATACTAAATACACAATTCGCACAGGTTAGAGCTGAAGACAGCAGAAATTCAAAGACTTTTCAAGGATTTTCAAGATTATATATATCAAGAAATTTTGAAGCTCGAAAGGGTGGAAAAGAAAGCTTCACAGCCACCATTTTGAATATTTATTTCCTGGCAACTTAAACTAGTTAAGTAATTTTTACAAAGACAGAAATGGGCATCAAACTATATTTTGTAGAGAACAGTTACTGATGAACTCTACTCTCTGAGAGTATGCATTGAAATTTATGCTTTTCGACTTCAGTTTTTGTTTCTTAAATCATGGAAACAGACTTGTTTTAGTCATCGAAGCGTAGCTTTTGAGACCAAGTGAAACTTCCTGCATAACTTGCAAAAGATATTGTCACCGCCCTGAGGCGAGATGCTGGTTTTTTCCTTCCCCCCCCCCCCCCCCTTAATAACTATAAATAATAACGGGAAAGTAACGACAACCAGTCAGAGCGCCTAAGCCAAGCAGGACGCGTCATTTGAACGAAAGTAGCGCGTGCAATATAGAAGAGACAACATTCAGGTCAGTTCATTTGCCGTCAGCGTTCGGTTCAACACACGGTTGATTAATCCTTTCATGCGCATTGTTATATTGTGGGATAACTCTATCTTTTCTATCTAAACGCTACGTGATCTTAATCGCGAAGGGAAGAAGTTCTCAGAAAGCCACACAGAAAAGGGTTAAACTTAGCAATATCTGAATATGGTGTTTATAAGGAGGTGAGTCAGCTGATTAAACAACAGATGAAGAGGGTCTGGAGAAGTCCTTCTAAAATGAAACTTTATAAAACAATTCTTAAATATAAGTAAAAATATAAGAATTAATACAAATAAAACTTACTTCAACGTAACGTCCTGGTGGACCCTTAAATTTGAATAAAAATAAAGATTTTTTCTTAGTTATTATAGTTAAGTCGTAGTTTACAATAGATCGAATCAGTGTTTATGGTCAACGTGAATCACCACGATCAAAACCAATACCATGAAACTATATGGACCTCTCATTTTACCAGCGATTAACTTGAATATTGTTTTATGTGCATCTTAATCAGCCCTTTTAGCCTTGTTTGTCTGTCTACAATTCGTAAGAATCTTTGCTTCGTAAAGAGGCCGGAAAGGCTTATTTAGATGAACATAAAATAATGTTTAAAATGGCAGCCATTATGAAAGTGGTTTATAGCTTACCGGTGGACCAGCTGGACCAGGATTTCCAGGTGGACCCTAAAAATAAAATAAATATTGTCACAATTTTGGAGTCACGAGTGTGTGGAGGTAGAAAGGATACATTGTGCACGTAAAAGAAAACCTGACAACTAAAATACTTTTTTGATTTACCCTTAGGTCTATAATCTATAGTTTTTATAATCTATAGTAATTTTGGTTCAGAGGTTTATCGCAGAATAACAAATAAACAAATACTATGTGCGAGTGCATGGTTAGAAACCGTGGGAAATTTTAGAGGCAATTTTTGTATTTGCGCCTCCAAAAAAGAAGTAAAAAAGAACGTAACTTACAGCTGGGCCAGTAGCTCCAGATCTTCCCATTGGTCCATCTCCACCAGGCGAACCCCGAGGGCCTTTTGGACCCTAAAAACACATAAGTTGTTTCGTGAAATGGTTCATGCAGTTAATACCACCCTCCCACCACCCCTATGAACAAAATTCTACAATACCACCGCAGAAAAAGATGGTAACTGCACTCTTGTCTATGAGCCTTGGAGATAAAATAAAAAGCGCTGGCTATTTCAACATTTATTAAATCCAAAATAGAAAAACCTGAATGCTGCAAAACATACTTGCAATAATAATACCACATAAGATTGTAATATCATTAATAATTCATGGCAATTTTTGTTTGGTTTTCTCAGCTATAAAAATCATTCCTATCTCTATAGTCTAAGGTCAAACGTCAAACTTTTCACGAGTTGAACTCAATGTAAATTAGGACACTCTTGAAGTTGATTTGCATTGAACTCGAGTTATAAAAAGTTCGACGTTTGACCTTGACCTTCGCCGATCATCCGCTTGCAATAGATCGTTTTCACTCACGTGATCGGTGACCCCATTGGGGTGGTGAAACAATACGAAATATTTGAATAAGAAAGAGTTAATTCCCATACCGTACACCAATATGGCCGCCATTTCATTGTTTTGGTACACCAATATGGCCGCCGTGACGTCAGATGAAAACGATCTATTACCATTGTGTATTCACTTGAATACGCAGCCAGCAATGACGTCAATAACGTTGCATCATTCCTTTGCAATGTTGACGTCATAATAAAACAATGCAAATTAGCCAATGAAATTGCGTGTTTTTGACACGAACGAAAGTCTTTAGTCTTCGGTATATAACAATGAAACTTCACTTACTGCAACTCCTGGGTCTCCAGGAGAACCGGGCTTGCCGACCGGGCCAGGTACACCCTAAATATATACATATATAATTGTAATGGTTATTAATAATTAATGAAGAAAACACAAATGAAATGAATGTGTAATCAGTAGTTGTATATATCTGATACAAAATTCTGTTGATTTACATAAACTTTTCGTTCGATTTTCTCACCAAAAATCATTCCTATATCTTTAAGATTATCGACCAATACGAACGTTTACATCCATATCACAACTGAAGCAATCGTGTTGTATCGGACATACATTTCTCGCCTTCAGGTCAAGTTTGCATATCCGATACAACACGGCTGCTCATATTGTAAATATATATACATATCTATATATATATAACGTCATTAAATGCAACACATGAAAAATAAGAAATTCTAAAACATATTGCAAAGTATTATCATACCCTTCTTCCATCAGCTCCGGGATGACCAGGATGTCCGTCTTTACCTTCTTCACCCTAATTGTACGTATTAAAAAAAAACAACAAACAATTAGAAAAGAGACTTTGTAAATGGGTTATCTGATAGAATGTTAAAATTAATGCACATGGTTCTTACAGTTTCTCCTCTTGCACCACGAGGACCTTGGGCACCCATTTCACCTTTAGCACCCTTAGCACCAACGTCCCCATCATTTCCCCTTTCTCCGAGAATGCCTGTTTGACCCTAGAATAAAAATGCATAGATTCATTGGTATTAAAGATATAACAATCTCAAACTCATTAATAATCAACCAATTACAAGAGTTCATTGCAATCACATTATTAAAGTTGGATACTCGAGTAAAACACACTAAAATCGTATACCACCCAAGATATTGGATGAAAACTGGTGTTTATCTAATCCCTAAGATCTATGCAAAAATTGGTGTGTGAATAAAATTTACACACCCTCGTAAATAAGATTTCATGAGAACTATTTTGATATTTCCGGTTTTGGACGTCTGCGGTGCAGGCTAGCTTTATTATTATACATTCAAAATAGTCGTACTAAGATGCAGGGAAATTCGGGCAGTAAAAAGACTCATGAATGCAATTAATCTTGCAAAATGGACTTTATTGAAGAATTTCTAATTTTCGCGCGCTTGTCGTAGTGACGTCATCAGCATCCAATAATTTTCTATTTGGACAATACATAGATAATGGAAGGGGAACTGGATAGGAAACTTCAAACGAGGTTAAAGAACCGGAAACGTTGTTTGCACAACTTTCTATGGTAATTACACACTTGTAAGCAGCTAATGCACCTATTGCTGAAATTGGACAAAAGTGTAATATCACTTAAGTTCAGCAGTGTCTGATTTTAGCCATGTGGGACCACCCGTTAGGTGCATTGCCCGCTTATAAGCGTAGAATTACCATAGCAAGTTGTGCAAACATCGTTTCCGGTTTCGTAAGTTTCCTATCCAGTTCCCCTTCCATTATCTATGGACAATCCTGGCCAATAATTCACATTATTATACAATACTGATACAATCTCGATTGTGATTGGCTAACAACCTACAGATAATTCTTGATATCTTGCCAATGACGCGCTGGCCAGCGGTTTGAACAAAACAAACATGGCGGCCGTCCTTAGGAGTGAAGATTAGAAGCGGATTAACCCGGCGGATTTGGCACGTTTTGTTGACGCTAAAACCACCAAGAAAAAACAAGCGAGCTACACATACAGCTGTTAGAGTTTAAAGCAGTGTTTGAAAGAGAAAATTGTATTTGAAAGCGACAAAAGTTAGCGAACCTCGAACTGAAGACGGTATGAATAATTGTATATTGTTATAAGCTAGAGTTTCACTGGATTTTCACCTCGACTTCGTCTCGGGAAATATAAAGACTCTCGGGAAACAAAACTAACTGTTTCCCTTGGGAGCAGACATAAGTGTATATTGTTATATAGCTAGAGTTTCACTGGATGCAAAGATGACTGTCATGTTGTGGTCACATGACCTTAGCTAAATTTCAATGTCTACCGAGCGGGCAATAATTTAGCCATAACTGAGAACTTATTGCCTGCTCGGTCAATAAGTTTTCAATTGTTGCCCGCTAGAACTTTGAAGTCTTCACGACATCCTATAAACAAAAGCTTGTTACGGAGCCAGGCGAAATGTTTTGGTAAGTCTTATTAATAATAGCGTTTGTCTTTTGTGTACTTTCCCTTGATAAACGTCGAAATTATTCAGCGAAACGCAAGCTATATAATAAAACACTTAATGTCTGCTCCCTCGGGAAACAGTTAGTTTTGTTTTCCCTCGAGTCTCGATGTTTCCTCGACTACGTCTCCGGAAATATCAAGACTCTCGGGAAAACAAAACTAACTGTTTCCCTCGGGAGCAGACATTAAGTGTATAATATTCAACGGAAATGACGCCACAGCTGCCAGACATTGAAAATTAACTGAAGTATGTTGACCAATAAAGAACGAGAGTGAAGTTCGAATGTAACAAAAAATTAGTCGAGGTACAAGTAGTTACACGCCGCGAGAGCGGCTTATTTCACTTAAATTAATGAAATAACACAAAGTGGAGGATAGTTCTACGATTAATTAATTGGTGACGTGGTACAAATCTAGTTCTCTGATCGCACATTTTACAGTCGAGATATAACATTTAACAATTATTCACCGAAATGGAGGTGAATAGTGCTACTACGTCAGCCTTGTTTATCCACAAAAACTCCTGCTTCATAAAACAAAACAAAACTGGCCGCCATTTTGTTTTTCCGGCAGTTGAATAGTACAGGATATGCCGAGATTGAGGAACCAATCAAATTGCGTAAAAAGCATGATTTGGCGGCGTAGAACCGCTGGGACCAGGGTAGCGAGAATTATGCTAATAACATTTATCGACTCAAAAGTAGTTTAAGAAGAAACATACGTACCATAGATAATGGAAGGGGAACTGGATGGGAAACTTCAAACGAGGTTAAAGAACCGGAAACGTTGTTTGCACAACTTGCTATGGTAATTACACACTTAAAAGCAGCTAATGCACCTATTGCTGAAATTAGACAAAAGTGTAATATCACTTAAGTTCAGCAGTGGCTGATTTTAGCCATGTGGGACCACCCGTTAAGTGCACTGCCCGCTTATAAGCGTATAATTACCATAGCAAGTTGTGCAAACATCGTTTCCGGTTTCATAAGTTTCCTATCCAGTTCCCCTTCCATTATCTATGTACGTACCGGTTCACCTGCTGGACCAACATCTCCTCTTTCTCCTTTAGCACCATCGGCACCCTTTGATAACAAATACAATTTGATTAATTCAGACTTCGTCGTATGTACCTCATATGACACACAGACATAGACAGATAAACTTCTCTTACTGGACGGCTAGCTTACATGCCAAAAAAATTAGAAATAGTGTACAAAGTAAAAGTGAAAAATGCAGAGTCGATATCATATCAAACAAAACAGTAAGATATGATAAATTAATTTATTAATTTTAGACACATTGCGTAAACAAGAAATATTTTTGGCAACTACAAATCCACGATTGAAAAATCCAATAGAGCCAAGGTCGCTATAATACACATGTCGAATTTAATCTGCTCTTTCGGCAGCAGTTGCAAGTAAAATTTTACTAAATTTACAAAAGAAAGAGCAAACATAAATCAAAACTTCGCGTACAATCTATTGTCGTTGCTTGAGCCCCCAAAGCACACTGTGGGTGATCAATTACATGCAACATGCAGCCGTCACGAGTTTGTTTGGCTTAAAAAGCACATGTATAATCTTTTCTCGAGTGTTTCCGCGGAAAATTAACCTTAAATTTTAACAGCGTAGTTTCAGAGACCGCAGAACCTCATGTATCACGTGGTAGCTTGTTACTACTAGATGTTTGTCACGTGGTACATAATACACCACGTGATTGCCTTGAAATTGATCTGCGGTTAATAAAAATGTCGCTTCAGAAGCGATGAAAAAAGCGTCTAGGTCGCATACGAGAACGAATTCTCGTAAGCGAGCAGTTCTATAGTTGCGACCACTTTTACAGTTTCCGAGGGTCTTACGCGACCTTCAACTATATGTGATAGAGATACGGTCGCTGTATGTTCTTGATAAATGTCGTTCTTGTCCAAGAAAAGTCGTTTTAAAAATTATCTGATCTGCATTATTTATAAAATAATATTTAATACATTTACTATTAATATACGGAATAGGAGTTTAAATGTTGATTGAATAAATGCATTAAGATTTCGTGATCAGTGATAAAAAAACAAGAACATATTTCGAGTTGATCAATGGTACTGAAGTGAACGAATCAAAACAAAACAACAACATACGAAGGTTCCCGAACGTCCTCCTGCGCCTGCAAGACCTTCCTCCCCTGGAGGTCCACTAGGTCCGCTCGTTCCAACGTCTCCAGGAGGACCAGGTTTCCCAGGTGCACCCTAGAAAAATATAACATATATTTCATCTCTAAATTGCCCCTCATAAAAGGAATTAAAATATCTGTGAAGCGAAAAACGTCTTAGTGGTTTTACAAAAATCGTTATATTATAGAGATATTTTATAAAATAACATGTATACTACGCGAGCCCTGATTGGTCAATTGGCGTGTTTGGATCAGAGTATCCAAACACGGAAAATTCCCGCCAAAACGATTTTTTGAAAATGTTGGACAGTATATCATATTCACTTGTGATTATTTTATAAAAGAAATACCAAATGTTTTTTTCCGTGTTTGGAGACTCTTATCCAAACACTTGGGAAATTCCTCGACTTTCGAAAAACTAAAAACACTCGCCTACAGCTCGTGTTTTGTTACGTTTTTCTGCAGTCTCGCAATTTCCCGCGTGTTTGGATCAGAGTATCCAAACACGGAAAACCATTTGGTATTTCTTTAATTCAACATGCCTAGCCTCCTCCGCAGGCAACTCTTCTCCCCTGCAAAATTTATCGCCGCGCTCCCCCGCTCCCATCATTTACCCCTTGTGTCACACAAATCCCACATGTCCCCTGATCAAAAGCGACAGAGTTGCCTGCGGAGGAGGCTATCCAACACCCTTGATTCCGATAAATATAAACACGGCGTTTTGTTATAGCTATCAGCAGAGAGCTAATGAAATGCTTATGCGGATTTTGTAAAAAAATATTTTTGTTCAGGATAAAATCCAATATGGCTAGCAAATCTTGGTGTCATCAAAGAACGTTTTGATAAGATATAAAGTAAATTTTGCTAATTGTCATTAAACGATGCATGTTTGATAGTATCAATAAGACATTAACGCCTATAGAGATTGGGATAAATTAGTGACTGTCTGCAAATTTGTAAAAACATTGAATGCTTTTTCCAAACATCGCCACAGATATCAAGCCAAAAAAAAGTTGTAAACCTTTTTATCTCCCTGACTAATGAGTGTTGTTGAGTCTATATACAGAGCTCTAGTCGGTAAAATTATGAAGATCGCACTATTGCAGTAATGATATACAGGAAAACCTGAATAAAATAAACAAACATACATATACAAACAAACAAACAAACAAACAAACAAAACAAAACAAAACAAAACAAAACAAAACAAAACAAAAAACAAAAAACAAAAAACAAAAAACAAAAAACAAAACACAAAAAACAAAAAACAAAACAAAACACAAAAAACAAAAAACAAAACACAAAACACAAAACACAAAACAACACAACAAAACAAAACAAAACAAAACAAAACAAAACAAAACAAAACAAAACAAAACAAAACAAAACAAAACAAAAAAACAAAACAAAACAAAACAAAACAAAACAAAACAAAACAAAACAAGACAAATGTTACCTTCTCTCCCGACTCTCCTGTCTCTCCAACAGTCAACACATCTTCACCATCTTTACCCTAAGACAAGTATAAAGCAAATAAACAATAATATTATGAACAATACCATACGAACATTGTTTAGTCAGTATGGACAACATTGTGCTGGTCAGCATGAACAACAATGTACTGGTCAGCATGAACAACATCGAGCTGATTGTGCTGGTAAACATAAACAACATTGTGCAGGCCAACAACATACTGAATATAGTGCTACATTGTGTTAGTCAGCATAAACAACACTGTGCCGGTCAGTATTAACAAAACTAATACAACTTTTCCCTGTTCCAACAACCATGAACGATATTATTGGTCCAACAATGTTGTTCACACATGAAAAAATATATTACTACATCATTGTTACAGCAAGAATGCTTTAATAACTTCCGAGATTTTGATGTGTGTATATTTCTTTTAAATTTGTGACTACGTATTTCTAAATTAACTACTTACATCGTCACCATCTAGACCATCAAGGCCATTGTCTCCCTTGTTACCGTCGTAACCCTGAAATCACATAAACCGCATTAAAAATCTGGAGAGATTCGACACAAGCAAACTGAAATTTAATCCATGTACATCATGTGTAAGTTGAAACTACTGCTCTAGCAAGTTCTACTACTGCTGTAGTTCAGTTGATAGAGCAGTATACTGGTAACACTAAATTTTGACTATAAAACTCATACTCTGCCCACAGTTATATAACAATGTAGTTCAGTTGATAGAGCAGTGAACGGGTAACGCTAAATTTGGACTATAAAACTTATGCTCTGCCGACAGCTGTATAGCAACGTAGTGCAGTTGATAGAGCAGTAGACAGGTAACACTAAATTTTGACTATTAATCTCATACTCTGCCGTCAGTTATATAGCATTTTTAAACTTAGCATTTTTAAGCTTGACCATAAAATTCGCACTCTGTTCTCAGTAAAAAGCAGTGAGCTCTATATTTTACTGGAGCGATATCTTTGTGGCGGACAATGTGCAGGCATGTATGCCTGAAGTAATGTCCAACATGTTTGGTTTCAATCTTTGGCCGATCAATGACCAGCAGATATCACCCCATGCCGTTATATATAGCGCTCACTGGTAAAAAATCACTCGAGATAGCAGCCTAGTTCCAGGCTCTCTCTTTTCACTGTTTAAATATTTGCTAGCATGGGCGTACTGTTTGAGCGGTGACGTCAGACCTAGTTAAGTTAAATTATTATATGTGAGACTGGTACCTTGTCACCTTGTCCACCGACGGCTCCAGGGGGCCCAGTGTCACCTGGTTCACCCTACATAAAATATAAATATGCACGTATGAGTAAACCGCGGAGAAAGACATGTTCTGGCTTGTCGTTTTAGAATCAGACAATGTGTAGTTCCATAAAATATCCATAGCCACCTTCACGTAACAGCTTTTCTATAACGAAGTGAAGTGATGTCACGGACTCAAGTACTGTACTAAACTTATCCATTGCTGCTCTTTGGATTTTCAAAAATTGCCCTCAATTTCTTTTATATACCTCCCTCCTGCAAATTCAAGTTTCTGACTACTGTGATGCAGCCACCCTTTAAAAATTCCAGTTTTTAACTACTGTTTTGATACAAATATTATACCAAAAAGTGTTTTTTGACTTTCCTAGCTTACAAGGTGGGTTTATTTAAATTTTATTCAAAAAAAGATCCCTGGTACTTGCTGCCCCTTTCGAAGAAGGGTTATGGATATCTTAATGAACTACACATGCAAAGTGCAAAAGTATACAAAAAGTTAAAAAGCTATTCTCAGGTTAAATTAAACACATAAAAAAGCGTGAATAACGTTTAAATTTTTGTACAGTTTATCTATTTATCGAGAACTCTATAAAAAATAAGGTTTGCCACGTAAAAACGCAAGAATCAATCAACGTTAGCCACCATAAGGCAAAATATGCTGACGAGTGTTCTTATCGGCGTTATCTCCATCGTGAGATTGATCAGAATGAATAGCAGATTTTTAACTGTTAGTTTTTTGCTGCATATTTTCTTAATGTGCCAAAGACATGACAAAGCCGCACAGATCATGTTGGTACGCAACAAATTGTTAAATTTACAAGGGGAACTTTATCTTCTTGAATACTATTAGACAAAAATGTTCATGAAAAATAACCTTTGGTCCTGGTTTGCCAGTCGCTCCTTGTGATCCTGGCGCTCCAACATAACCCTAGAAAAAAAACCAATAAAATATTCACTGAATTATATAATTTTACAATATGGGCATTAGTAACAAGGTAATTCTTCAGGCAACTTGTTGGTAAGATCACCGAAAGAACAGTGGACTCATAATACGTCACAGCTCTTAAATTATATTTCTTTATTCAATTGACTCCCAATTGGGGTTTTATCCTATACATTGAGATTAGATCATTTTTAAGATCTTAATTTAAAGGTGCTGTTACGCTAGGCAGCTTACTATTCGGAATATATAGTCGATTTGTTGTCACGATGCGATTTTTCTTGCAACTTGCGATTTTGTCATTTTTGCCGTGTTGCAAGTTGCAAGAAAAGTTGGATGGGTTCTACTTTTTGCTGCAACTTACAACAAAAATCGCAAGTTGCTGAACGTGTAACACTCTTCCTGCAACTTTCGATTTTTTTCCATATTTTTTTCCAAATTTGTTGCAAGCACCTTAAAGCACCTTAAATTAAAAGCACAGTGTCACGAGGACGCAAACTTATAAAAATTCGTGGACAAATTCAAGTGAACATGATTAAAATTATGGTGAATATCACACACTTCAAAACATGAACTAAATAGTTGAATATTTTTCCTTTTTTCTGCTCACAAATATCGTTTTTGTCTCATGCTAAACTGTTAATTAAGTACTGTTTAATAAACGAGTAGGAGTGTTTTATCAGATATAAAGACACGAGGCGAAGCCGAGTGTTTTTATATCTGATAAAACACGAACTGCGAGTTTATTGAACGGCTTCAAAAACGAACCACTTGGTAAGTTCATTGGCGTAGAAAGTTTAAAAAATAACCTTGCCTAAGCCGAGAAAATCAAAGCTAAAGTTTATGTAAATCAAGAGGTATCTTTATCACATATAAAGACACTGATTAAACTTTAATTTATTTTGAATTTTCCTCATGAATTATTAATGAGTTTTTGAAGTGGTAATTTGACACCCGACGCCGTGCCTTTAATAGGTTGCTAAATCACTTTAAATCACTAAACGTAAACCTAATCACAACTCTAATCTTAGACAAGCAGAACTTACTCTAATAATCCTAAAGTAATTTTAAAATGATGGAGTATTAATTCTGTGCTTCGGTAAATTAGTGGTACACCCAACTTGTCTCGCAATTTTATTGTGATTAATTAACCTTTTAAAAAAACCTGAACTATCGAAACACAGTCAAAGATTTCATATGTAAGCAACGCCGTTCTTCTCAAGTCTCCACAGAAGACATGTCATCTTCACAAGGTAGAGCGAGGCAATGCCTTTTCCGTTAAGGTAATCAGATTTTTCATATTATTATTATTATTATTATTATTATTATTATTATTATTATTATTATTATTATTATTATTATTATTATTGTGTCAAATCCTCCCTTCATTTCAAGTGATTTTTTCCACAATTTGCGTCTAATTCTGTGTTATAGAAAAGATGGTTCGTAACTCTTGAGGTTTTCATTGCAGAAGAGTGATGAGATGAGATGGTTATTCAAAGTTCACTTGTGTGATAAAGAATTTAACAACGCTTGTGAAGCTTGTATGTTGGCTTTTACAAACTTTTAAAGCTTCACTCGCAATCATGAATCCTTTACCACGTGACCGTTGATTAATTAACCCTGAACTAGCCGTTTTCATATCGTCCATATAAAAATAGGTACGCAAAAAAATTCCGGAAAATATAGTTGCATAACGCAGATAAAAAAAGTATAAAAACTTACACCCTGCCCTTTAGCACCAACACCTCCTTTACCTCCTCTGTCTCCAGCCTCACCCTAACATGAAAACAAAATGTTTAATTTGACTGTTTCCTTCAACCAGGAAATTGTTGAGAAAGTTTAGAAAAAATCATCTAAATACAGCAATGTTTCCACGAAAGTCAAAACTTACTCTCTTTCCATCTTCTCCAGGTAATCCTGCTTCGCCATTAGATCCAGCATTTCCTGGGGGACCAGGTGGTCCAGTTTTACCAACAGGGCCCCTGCGTCCACGGTTACCCTTATTTTAAAAATCATGAAAGCAATAAATATTTAAGCTGAAATGCAATAAAATTGTTTTGGAAAACAGAAACTTCTTTTAAAGAACGTTTCGAGGCGTTATTAAGGTAAAATTACATGTGGTCAAATACAGAACGAATTACCAAAACATTTTTAACATTACATTTGGAACAGTAAAAAGTTTCCTGTCCTTCTCTAAATTCCGTTATTCGTACTTTCAAATTATTAATTGTGTGTACAGGGTGAATATATTATGGACTTTAAGAAAGTCTATGGTGCAGACTGTGAATAATTCTTCTACTGGAAGGTCGTATTTATATACTAGAGGACAGAAATAATCTTACTTTGGCTCCCTCAAGTCCGTTTTCACCACGTTCTCCGGATAATCCAGGTGACCCCTAAAAAAACGAGTAAATATTCTTAGCATCATTAACGTTCATGTTGCCAAATGTTGTTTATGCTGTCGTTTATGTTGTTGTTGTTTATGTTGTCGCTTATGTAGTTGTTTATGTTGTTGTTTATGTTGTCCTTTATGTTGTTGTTGTTGTTCATGTTGTTGTTGTTGTTGTTCATGTTGTTGTTGTTTATGTTGTTTATGTTGTTTATGTTGTTGTTTATGTTTTTTGTTGTTGTTGTTTATGTTGTTGTTGTTTATGTTGTTGTCGTTTATGTAGTTGTTTATGTTTGTTGTTGTCGTTTATGTTGTCGTTTATGTTGTTGTTGTTGTCGTTTATGTTGTTGTTGTTTATGTTGTTCATGTTGTCTTTATACAATACAATACAATACAATACAATACAATACAATACAATACAATACAATACAATACAATACAATACAATACAATACAATACAATACAATATTTATTTATTGTCGATGGACGTGGGGAGTGGTTGCCCATTCTCCCGAGCCAGAGGCTCGTGTTACAAACGCTCGACCATTAAAGTAAATATAAATAAATAAATTACAAGTAATAAATAGGTATAACAACAACAGTTATAAACTAGGCTTAAAAATAAGTTATAAAGAGCAATATAGATAATTATGAAGATATTACAATAATAATAGTAATTCAATTACACAGTACGGTCTATAAGCACCTGTTGCATTGGCAGCCGGTTCCCTTAATTTGGGAACGAAATTCAGACATAGAAGTAGAAGATTTAGCAGCAGTTGGTAGTTGGTTCCAGATATGTGATATAATATAAATTATTTTTTTTTGTTTTTTATGTTGTCGTTTATGTTGTTGTTTGTGTTGTTGTTGTTGTTGTTGTTGTTGTTGTTGTTGTTTGTGTTGTTGTTGTTTATGTTGTTGTTGTTTATGTTGTCGTTTATGTAGTTGTTTATGTTTGTTGTTGTCGTTTATGTTGTTGTTGTTTATGTTGTCGTTTATTGTTGTTGTTTGTTGTTGTTGTTTATGTTGTCGTTTATGTTGTTGTTGTTTATGTTGTTGTTGTTGTTTATGTTGTTGTTTATGTTGTTGTTGTTTGTTGGTGTGGTTGTTGTTGTTGTTGTTATGTTGTTGTTCTTGTTGTTGTTGTTGTTGTTGTTTATGTTTGTTGTTGTCGTTTATGTTGTTGTTGTTTATGTTGTCGTTTATGTTGTCGTTTATGTTGTTGTTTGTTGTTGTTGTTGTTGTTGTTGTTGTTGTTGTTGTTGTTGTTGTTGTTGTTGTTGTTGTTGTTGTTGTTGTTGTTGTTGTTGTTGTTGTTGTTGTTGTTGTTGTTGTTATTTAAAATGAAACAACAAAGTAACTTTTCCCCAGATGTACTGTTCTAGTTCTATATATACTCTCATTACGTCAGGGACTTACTACGACTACAGTAGACACCAGTTGCAAACAAGGATGCATTATATGAATTCAAAATAAACACAACACACACGCACACGCACACAAATATCACTAAATACTGAGATATTTTGCAAATGTTTTCTGGACAAAAATCTGTTCAAACAACTGTTCTAACCTGTGCTCCATCTGGACCAGATTCTCCTCGCAGTCCAGGGATACCAGGTTGACCCTAAAATTCATAGATAAATACATAAACTAAAATAATCAATCAATTAATCAATCAATCAATCAATCAATCAATCAATCAATCAATCAATAATAACTTTATTTACACACGTTTACTTATTTACAATCGTTTATAAATAGAAATTAAATTTAGTAAAGATTTGAACAATGAGACTAATATAATCTGATTGGTCAATATCACTTACGAACAACGCCAACGCCCAATATTTATTGAAAACGAATCACGACAAGCAATGAAGTCAAATGAAAATAGCAGACGGTTTTTCAGAGAATACATTAACATTATTCGTCCATCTCTTCGGCAGTGTTAGTAAGGTCATCGCTATAGGATTGCAAGGCTAAGTTATGAGCAAACCTCAGTCGACGGTCGGATTCATGTGTGTCAAATTCTCAGGGTGGAATAAAGAGCCATTAAACTAGTAGTACTCGAAGCTATCGAGCATGCTACGACGACAAGTTTTATAAGCATTGTAATCTTTTCATTTTGCAATAAATGTCAAATAGCCTAAGTACTATCATTCGGCCTTCAGCTCCCAACTTGACCTGTAGCTCAGTTGGTAGATCATCCGACTAGTAAACCGAAGGTCGCGGGTTCAAATCCCAGCCGGACCAAGTAGAGTTTTCTCTTCTTGTCCGGTATGGTTCGTCACTTGGAGTAACACCTTAATATTATCTTTGAGCTTATCTCAAAACCTACCGGAGATCCATTAGGTCCTGCATCTCCATTATCTCCACGAGGTCCTATTTCTCCCTAAAATACCAAAAAAGAAACATTTAAACACAGATACATAAAAACTTCTCTTTTTTCGAACCCCCAGGAAAATGACAAGCGATCTGATTGGCAAAGGATGTATTTTACCACACCAAGTCGCAAAAAAAATCCATCTTTGTATTAAAAACCAACCAATTTGTTTCAAGACTTTCAATTGTATATACATCAAATTTTATTTTGTTCTCCAAATATTCTTCAAATGAAGACGTTGCATGAGTGTATAGAAGCCCCATAACGCACTTTATGTACCCTATAAAATATGGATTATTTTCAATGGCGTCAAGGCTTCTTTCACCTTCTTTTAGTGTAATATTTTTTATTATGCACGGAACAAGTAAAAATATAAAATTTAATTTAGCAGCGATATGGTGTTTAGTAGCTGAACTACAAGGAAACTAAAATGTCAAATATTCACTTGACTAATGCACGGGGGTACAAATTGGTCAATCAACATGACCGCTAAAAAAGGACGTCAAATTGTGTGAAAGAAATTTGTGTGAAAGACCCTTGAAAACTATTCTGATGACAGCAGCAACAGAATTCAAAACTCTTGACGAAAACTTGCAACAGTGTTCAAAACATGTAAAACGACTACAATCCCGGACAAAATTTTATGGACATCTACCCGTTTTTGACGATTTTCGCATGGTGCCCTAAGGACTTTTGTCCAGGATTGTAGTTTTATTTGTTTTGTAATTTAGAATCGATATCTAGAATTATGACGACGTCGCATGAAAACAATCTATTAGAGTACAGAGCAGAGTACAAAGATGGTAAACTGTCGAGATTTTTGCTTTATCCAAAACACATCCCATACCCAGCACTCTACTTTCTGGTTCATGGTTTGGCGTGCTCCATCGAGTTATGGATGTAGCGGAGTTTGGAGAGCACGAAAAAAGCGTAAGAGTTGGTCGAGGCGTAGCTCTAGATTTTTGGGTGCTCTCCAACTTCCCAAGTGCATCCACAACTCCATGGAGCACACCAAACCATGAACCATTTCTTTTATAACAGAGAATCAGACACAAAACAACGGAAACAATATTTATTTCGCTGATTAAAAATGAGTTTCTCATTACGTTTGAAATTACCGTGCTCCATCGAGTTATGGAGCACGCACGGTAGCCAATCAGAAACGCCGTTGTATTGCATCTATTGTATAATACAGTACAGACGTACGAGAAAATGTATTTGTTATACAGTAAAGTTCCAAAAGTAACGACCCTCATTACTTTCGGAATTAGCAGCTTTTAGGGGTCCTTACTTTAGGGGTGCTAAAGTCGTTATCTTTTACACCGGTAGACGCAAATTACTATCAACAATTGTTGCTAAAACAGGATTTATTTGTATGTATTGCTACTTTCGGGGTTTCCTTACTTTAGGGGTGCTAAAATCGTTATCTTTTACACAGGTACACGCTCTATCTCCTATATAGAAGACGTAAATTACTGTCAACAATTGTTGTTAAAACAGGATTTATTATTTGCGTGTATTACTACTTTCGGGGGTTCCTTACTTTCGGAACTTTACAGTATTGCGAATATCACATATAACCCAAACTTGTCATTTTATGTTTTTCTTTGCTAAGTGTCATTCCCTCCTTATAGCACCCTTGCTACGTTTTTATGCGTACGTAAACAAACCTACCTGACCCCCTGTTACTCCTGAAGGTCCAGCCTGGCCCTTGCGTCCCTTATCTCCCTAAAACAATATATACATATTTTAGGTTTTTTCTTAAAATCTGATCTTTGCTACTAAGAGTTAAAGAAATCAACTCATTCGTAATGGAACCGCATTCAGCCTCTATATTAATTAGAAATTTCTTATTAGAAATAAAAATTTTAAACATTTCTATTGGACAGATCAGTATAACAACTTACCTTAAAACCTTTTGCACCTTGGTTACCTGCAAGCCCAGAAGGCCCAGGTGGTCCCTAAAATAAAATATAGTGATGCAATTTTTAGAAAATTATGTACTGTCAGTCTCGCAAATATTGCTATATATTAAGAATAACGTTACAACTTGTAACAGATCCTATGAGTATGTTTTAGGCTCGAAGACGTGGGGCCTTTCATGTGCATCGTTGTTGTGGAACAACTTTATCTTTCTACTCCGTCTAACGCCAGACGATTATAGTCGTCAAGGAGTAAAGTCTCGGGAAGCCATGCGTGAAAGGATTAAACGTAGATGCTGCTGGTGGCTTTAAAGGAAGCACAGAAATTCCATTTATTCTCTTAGACACAGTGCTAACGCATCCTTCAATCGAACGCACCCACTCACCCACTCAAACACCCACCCACCCACCCACTCACCCACCCACCCACTTCACTTCACTTCACTTCACTCACCCACCAACCCACTCACTCACTCACCCTGGGTGGGTGGGTGAATGATTGAGTACCCACCCGCCCACTCACCTACTCACTGGTGCAGACGAAGCAAAATAAGTTAAAACTAACCGTTTCTCCTGCAACTCCAGAGTTTCCAGTGAATCCAATGTTTCCAGTTGACCCCTAAAAACAAAGAAAATAATAATCACCATTACCCCACTGCAACAAGATCTCACGCGCGGGAGAATAATTATGAATGAAAATAATGATAATAATGAAGATAAAGGTAAAAACGATAGCAATGATGATAAAGACAAATGTAATAATGATTTTGTGATTTTGTTAGCATTGCATGTGATTTCTCCAAAGCTGTAAATAATTAAATAATTTTCCATTGAAATTTTGTCAGTGTGTTTAGACTATCGCGTAGTTTAATATACATGATGATCCCGTTTAGGGTGAAACCGCTGGTAGCGAAGACTTTAGGGTAACTATACTTCATGCTTTATATTTTTCTCTATCTATATGGTATTGAGCACTCTCTAACATTTCATGAACCAAAACTCCTTTCGGGTCTCATCAGTGTAGTGCTGATGAGCAGGATGAAGGTAACTGCTATTTACAGTCACCTTTGGTGCCTCACAAATTGTGGGACATCAAAACCATGCCAGAGCGCTAAAACTGCAAGCAGTGAGCGTGCGCACAATGCGTAAGCAGCAATGGCTCATCCTGTAGAGCGCTCAATATGACCTAAAGGCCATAGAGCGATATCTAACTACATATCTATATATGTAGTTATATATATATATATATATATATATATATATATATATATATATATATATATATATATATATATATATATATATATATATATATATATATATATATATAGATATATAGATATATAGATATATAATGAACAAAAAATTTTGATGGCGTTTCATCTTTAACGGTCAACTAAACCTTTTGAAATATGAATTTCGAGGTAAAGCAAAGAATTTATCAGCGTAGCCTTCTTAGGTCCTCTTGAAGCATGACCGCGTTTCTTGGAGAATGGGTACTCCATTGTCTTTGACGTCATACCGGTAAAACCTACTGGTGGCTCTTGTATACAAATAAGAAGCATGGATTTTAAACTTGAAAGCCGTATGTTCAAACGCCTGAACTTCTGGCAATACTGAAGAACTGTACTGTGATTCACAAGAGGAATAATAAGACTTACCCTCGCTCCAGGATCGCCATCTTTACCACGACTTCCACCATCTCCTGGGTCTCCCTATAGTAACCAGAAATATTTCTCAATCTTTAAAACGCATATGTTTTCAAAGAAATTAAAATGCATAATAGTTCACGTTCAGCCAGCATTGCATGGGGTTGTTTTTAATCATAAACCAGGCCCGACTATATCATAGTGTAATATTTTACTCTAATTTCTCAATATACACAAATATAAAAAAAACAAAAACTAATGGCTAATTTAAATAAATACTGGTTCTTATACGCAGGTTTTTATTGTATTTAAGAAAAGAAAGTCACAGACAGAGCTAGCTTGAACAAAACCATGCACAAAAGAGATTTCGTACGAGTTTCACGTGTTTATACTTTTGACGTCTCTTCTCATCTGGGTCTCACTCTCTGACAAACAAAGCAGTCAATGTCACGTGTTTCCAGACTGGATGATCATTTGTTTTGAGGTAACTTTGCTTTGTTATTTGTAAAAAGTAAAAAGACAACGACTTCCAGCAAATAAATTCATTTTGAAAGTGTCTTACCAAAGATAATGAATTAGCATGCAGGACCAATAATAGCTAACTGTGTCAGTGAGAAAATAAAATAATTTACTCTGAAGGCACATAGCTAAGATACAAAATGATCTTTAAGCACGACAATGAAAGTTTGTCAAATTTGAAATTGGGTCATTAGGACAGTGAAACGCGATATCAACTTTCAAGCTGCAATCTAGAACCCAGTCTTGACATTGTCTCGTTAAAAGCAATAGAAAAAGAAAATTAAATAAGACAACAAATGAAACATACGTCTGGCCCTGGAGGTCCAATTGGTCCTTGCACACCAGGATTGCCACTCCTACCCTGCAAAATTAAAATAATAACAGTTATAGCATTGGCATAAAAGATTTTCCAATGACATTAAAGAAAAAGTTTGTACTAATAATTTCTGGGGAGCGCGTGTGCTGATAGGGGGCTGCCTCTCACCAATAGTTAAGCCCAGTCAGACAGGGTTGGTACTTGGACGGGAGTAGAGTTTAGTTTATGCTCCGAGGGTTTTTCTCCGGGTTTTCCGATTTTCCTGCCTCCGCAAAATCAACACCATCTGGGGTAGTGGTGCCCACCCGTGCCTTAGGGTAGTAGCCAATGAAAGACTATGGTCAACCAATAGATAGATAGACAGATAGAAATAATTTATACTCACTGGACGACCATCTTGACCAGGAACTCCATCACGACCAGAAAGACCAATCTCTCCCTAAGTTGACAAAACACAGTTACAACTGATGAGGAAAGCACCAAAAATAGTTCCTTTTTTCAACTTACTTTTTCGCCAATCTGTCCGTTGCGTCCATTAGCACCAGGTGCGCCAGCCATGCCTTGGGCTCCAGCATTTCCCATTGCACCAGGTTCACCAATGGATCCTCGAGGTCCCTGATCAAAACAAACAATAACAAAATAATGTACTTATGAACGCGCGAATAAATCCTTATGATTTTACAGTTGGGCATTATACAATATAAAAATACAATACATTTACAATACAAGTAAAAATGCGTAAAATAGTACTACTTTTTTAAAAATTCTTTGAATGTTTTCATGGCGATAATGTAATATAAATAAGTTTTGTGGAAACACCACGTAAAATATTTATTTGCTAAGCTTTCGACCTGATGTCAGATGATGGCTCACGTCATTTATAAACTAAGCAACTGATCAATTAAATCACGTATGAATACAATGGCGTATCGCGTTAATTTTATTAATTAGAAAACAAAATCAAGAATGTTTTCCGAATAGGGTACACCACGTGCTGTTTAATGGCTGTCCCTTCTGAGTGTGATGTTTTGCAATCTCAATAGATTACTTTTTTCTCTTTTTCAAAATTTGAATAAGCAGTACTTACAGGTTTGCCATCAGCTCCAGCTTCTCCGTTTGCTCCACGTTTTCCACGCACTCCCTAATAAAATAATTAAATTAGATATTTCATTTAAAAACTTCGTGCCCAGGAATTTGAACAGCAAGGCCAGGGGGGAGGGGGGAGGGTAACAACAAAACCAGCATGTTAACCTGGGTAAGCATCGTCAGATAATCGCCGACTAAGCCTCCTGCTGTCTGGTTGGTTAAAACTTTCCTGACATGCCAACCGCTTATTTTTTAGATTCATCGCTTATTTTTTTGTATATAAATATTTTTTTAGTAAAAGTTCTCAACTTTTCATGGAACAAATGGTATGGCGATACAAGCCATTTTATTCATACTGAACCATTTGCGTTTAATTCGAGATTGTGTAAACATTTACAATAGAGTTGAAGGAAAAAAGTCACAGGATTGTTCCCTTAATGTGCCTCAACATATTATCACAGTATTATTTATATGTGTACAGTATATAGTAGCAAAATTATATAGTAAACATTCCGGTGTATTTTATCAAATTAAAATGGTCATTTCCGGTTTTAGTACATTATTGTTTGCTCCAATGTTATATTAAATTATCAATTACGCTGTCAGTCTATTTGATGATTATCTTAACCAAACGGTCTATTACATCTGATTAATCGGATTAAATTTTCCTCCCGTTGCATGTGATGTGCATTTACTTACTATAGTAGTGAGTTGTGTGTTTGGAAATTCTCGCAACTAAATAGTTGTTATTAAATCATATGCATCACAAGGAAAATTGGGCATGTGAGCAGTCTTCAACGTTAGAGGCATGTACGCATTGCGTGCCTATTTTTTGTTGTTGTAGTGAGCAGAGGAGCATTTCAGAAGGATTCTGCAGAAATTAAGACGATCCGATGAATTCGAGCTATAACTCTCAAACTTTGCCATGGCTATATTATATCCAGACAACTTTGGGCTCTATGTATAATACAATATAAAATAAAACAGATTCTTACTGGTGATCCTCGTGGTCCCGGTTCGCCTACTTCTCCTGGTTCTCCCTTGATAAAAAAAAGAGAAAACACTAAACGTTAACGACAACAACTGCAATTGTTTTTTTTAGCAGAAACATTATGGGTAACGTTCATATCGATTTACAAATAAATAATAAATATAAATAATAAATATAAATAGTTAATAACACAAATTATTTGCTTCCACGCAGGAGCGTATCATGCAGTATATTTTAGCTATATAGCTTATTAGCTATATAATTTAATAAGATGCACTAGTAATCGAAAGCAAAATATACTAACCCGATCACCAGTTTTACCCTGCCTTCCAATGTTTCCCACAGAGCCCTAAGGCGAAATACAAAGTTCTTTTCAGCATTGCAAGTAGTAAGGTAACGTTTCATTGACTACGTTATTGTAAATATATAGTAGATATACATTATACGTCCACTTTGTTACAATAGCACACATAATTTAGTTGAACATTTAATTTAAACAACTCAGATTAGGATACATTTGTTTTGTTTTTGTTTTATAAGGAAGTTGTAGTGATCAGCGGTTATTCCTGATCACACATGAACAAACATTTAATTTATTCATATGTATTTATTAGCTTCTCTGCGGACGCCATTAAAAGTACTTTTAATGAGGTTATGGCATAACCGTTAACAACAAGGAAACCGTGCGTTGCGTCACGAGGTGGCAGGAAGTGGGAAGAGCCTAGTAGGACGGGCTTGGCATGCAACTCGTCATTAGTACATTGGTGCGCGAAGTAATCGCACATACGCTTTGGAGCTCGAGAAAATCATCACCCACCGTCCCACCCTTAGTTTTTTGGTGATCAATCTAAATCAATCCTTGAGATATACGGATTATTACACGTACATGCATAATTTGCGTAAAAACGGACAAATATTTTCAAATATTAATTATACTAAATATTATTAACCCTTTAACAGGGAATCGGACATTTTTGCCCCTACTTATATATTTTACTTTGGCTAACGCCAGACGATTTTACTTGTCAACTGGGGACCTCTTGCAGAAACGTGCCTGTCAAAGGGTTAATATGGTTTTGAGTTGAGACCAGTTTGCATTGGGTTGTATCCAAACAAAAAATACAAGCGGTAAAAGTGCCCGTGATTTCAATCTCATTAACAAAGAACTGCCAGTCTCTCGTATTTAGTTGTCTCTAGATTCGTACACAGTATATATTTATAGAGAGTTTAAACGCTCGTTATGATGGTTATTGACGCAAATGGACAACTATGCAGAAGAACAATAGATTTCAATATTAATGGCCATATATAAAACCTTGACGTCAAACTTTTTTTCGTACATACAGTAGTTACTCATATATGGCCCTAAGTACATGACGTGTGTGTTGGCCAATCAGCTATCAAACGCCTTGTACTTCAGTTTCTTTATACACTTTTTATTACTGCATTAATAATATTATATTATTACTTATGCTACTCGTAATAGATAATCGTACTTTTTAATATCTCATTGTAATATTGATTGTTGTAATTCTTAAATATTTATTCTCAACAACACTGAATGTAGGAAGGTATAGCCATTACTTCCAGCTCAAGCTATACCATTTGTTATAAGAAACAACACTAACTTACCTTGTTACCAGGTGGGCCTATCGGGCCAGGGTTACCATCGGCTCCTCGCGGGCCCTACAAATGTTAATATCAAGGCACGATTAGTATGCATGAAACAAACAAATCGATCAACCAAAGAAAACACGGACAGACGAACGAACGAACGAACGAACGAACGAACGAACGAACGAACGAACGAACGAACGAACGAACGAACGAACGAACGAACGAACGAACGAACGAACGAACGAACGAACGAACGAACGAACGAACGAACGAACGAACGAACGAACGAACGAACGAACGAACGAACGAACGAACGAACGAACGAACGAACGAACGAACGAACGAACGAACGAACGAACGAACGAACGAACGAACGAACGAACGAACGAACGAACGAACGAACGAACGAACGAACGAACGAAAATAATTGTCAATCACACTCACCTGAGAACCAGGGTTTCCTTGTCCACCTGAAAAACCAGTTTCGCCCGTCTCACCCTGATTTAAAAATATTATAGTACTATATTAATAACAGTTTAAACTACATTTACTGGTGGCACAATTATTCTTAACGATTAGGAGTTTGGAGCAATACATCTCAAACTCGTTGATAATTTATGAGGAAAACACCAACGAAATCAGATTTTTGCGTAAACATGATTGTTCACATCAGTGAGCTCTATAACAGCACCAAGAGCAGAGAGAGAGAGAGAGAGAGAGAGGAGCAAGTCTACATATATATATATATATATATATATATATATATATATATATATATATATATATATATATATATATATATATATATATTTAACAAATAGATTCCATTTTGCCGTTGTCTGTTCAGTTATAGATGCACAGATGACGTCACAACGTGGTAAGAACAAAAAAGTGGCCCACGAGACGAAGTCGAGCGGGTCACTGATGTTCTTACCACGTTGTTACGTCTTCTGTGCATCTATAACTGAACAGACAACAAAAAAATGGAATCTATTTGTTTTATACAATATAAAAGTTACACAATACTTCTTGCCGGATTTTGGGGCATGAAGAAAGAAAAAAGCAAGTCAGCTGACGTACGTAATCTGACGTGATCTGACGTGATCTGACGTGATCCATGTGTCTTTCCTCTAATAGATCATGGGCAACAACCAATGAAAACACGCATATAAACCAGGGTATTGTATAAATATATATATATATATATATAGATATATATATATATATATATAGATATATATATATATATATATATATATAACTGCACGAGTGGTATCTGCTAAGATTGAAGCCAAACATGTAGGCCTGAATTACGTATAATTTCAGTCTCCTACGCACGCCGTCTTTTGACCAGCTCAGGCAAAGTGCTAAGGGCGCGTAGAGAACTAAAACTATACGTATTGTACTTGAGGTCTACATGTCGGCCATGTTTAGTTTCAATCGACGAGCCAAAGATATCACTTGAATTATACTCAGCTCAGCTCACTGGTTTAGACTCCCCTACAAAGTGTGAATGTCGTACTCAGTGAAAACCCCAGCACTGCACCCAAACACAGAGAGGTGAGAGAGCTTATCCCAAATCATATAAAACCCCGGGTACAATAAGACTATGTGCGCCCGGTAACTTTTCCGAGCGTTTTCGTATTGTTTACTGTTCTCAGAACAATCAGCTTGAAACAATACAAAAACGCTCGGAAACGTTACCTTGTGCACAGTCTGAAACCCCGTTTACACTAGAGAAAACGTTTCCGGATTCACATTGTTTTTTATTCCCATGAGGATGAAAAACAATGTGAATCCAGATACCTTTGCTCTAGTATAAACGGGGTCTGAGTGTCAACCTTTATTTCAGCTAAGAACGCTAGCTTTAGTTTTAAACCTGAAGAGGGTTACTAAAAATTCCCTAGAGGGTTACTAAAGAGACCTTAGAGGGGTACTAGAGACTCCCTAGAGGGTTACTAGAGAGCCTCTAGAGGGTTGCTAGAGAGTCCCTAGAGGGTTGCTAGAGTCCCTGGAGGGTTACTACAGAGCCCCTAGAGGGTTGCTAGAGAGTCCCTAGAGGGTTGCTAGAGAGCCCCTAGAGGGTTGCTAGAGAGCCCCTAGAGGGTTGCTAGAGAGTCCCTAGAGGGTTGCTAGAGAGCCCCTAGAGGGTTGCTAGAGAGCCCCTAGAGGGTTGCTAGAGAGTCTCTAGAGGGTTGCTAGAGTCCCTAGAGGGTTGCTAGAGAGTCCCTAGAGGGTTGCTAGAGAGCCCCTAGAGGGTTGCTAGAGAGCCCCTAGAGGGTTGCTAGAGAGTCTCTAGAGGGTTGCTAGAGTCCCTAGAGGGTTGCTAGAGAGTCCCTAGAGGGTTGCTAGAGAGCCCCTAGAGGGTTGCTAGAGAGCCCCTAGAGGGTTGCTAGAGAGTCTCTAGAGGGTTGCTAGAGAGCCCCTAGAGGGTTGCTAGAGAGCCCCTAGAGGGTTGCTAGAGAGTCTCTAGAGGGTTGCTAGAGAGTCCCTAGAGGGTTGCTAGAGAGCCCCTAGAGGGTTGCTAGAGAGCCCCTAGAGGGTTGCTAGAGAGTCTCTAGAGGGTTGCTAGAGAGCCCCTAGAGGGTTGCTAGAGAGCCCCTAGAGGGTTGCTAGAGAGCCCCTAGAGGGTTGCTAGAGAGCCAATAGAGGGTTGCTAGAGAGCCCCTAGAGGGTTGCTAGAGAGTCTCTAGAGGGTTGCTAGAGAGCCCCTAGGGGTTGCTAGAGAGCCAATAGAGGGTTGCTAGAGAGCCCCTAGAGGGTTGCTAGAGAGTCTCTAGAGGGTTGCTAGAGAGCCCCTAGAGGGTTGCTAGAGAGCCCCTAGAAGGTTGCTAGAGAGCCCCCAGAGGGTTGCTAGAGAGTCCCTAGAGGGTTGCTAGAGAGTCCCTAGAGGGTTGCTAGAGAGCCCCTAGAGGGTTGCTAGAGAGACCCTAGAGGGTTGCTAGAGAGCCCCTAGAGGGTTGCTAGAGAGTCCCTAGAGGGTTGCTAGAGAGCCCCTAGAGGGTTGCTAGAGAGCCCCTAGAGGGTTGCTAGAGAGCCCCTAGAGGGTTGCTAGAGAGTCCCTAGAGGGTTGCTAGAGAGCCCCTAGAGGGTTGCTAGAGAGCCCCTAGAGGGTTGCTAGAGAGTCCCTAGAGGGTTGCTAGAGTCCCTAGAGGGTTACTACAGAGCCCCTAGAGGGTTGCTAGAGAGTCCCTAGAGGGTTGCTAGAGAGTCCCTAGAGGGTTGCTAGAGTCCCTAGAGGGTTGCTAGAGAGCCCCTAGAGGGTTGCTAGAGAGTCCCTAGAGGGTTGCTAGAGAGTCCCTAGAGGGTTGCTAGAGAGTCCCTAGAGGGTTGCTAGAGAGTCCCTAGAGGGTTGCTAGAGTCCCTAGAGGGTTGCTAGAGAGCCCCTAGAGGGTTGCTAGAGAGTCCCTAGAGGGTTGCTAGAGAGTCTCTAGAGGGTTGCTAGAGAGTTGCTAGAGAGCCCCTAGAGGGTTGCTAGAGAGCCCCTAGAGGGTTGCTAGAGAGCCCCTAGAGGGTTGCTAGAGAGTCCCTAGAGGGTTGCTAGAGAGCCCCCAGAGGGTTGCTAGAGAGTCCCTAGAGGGTTGCTAGAGAGTCCCTAGAGGGTTGCTAGAGAGCCCCTAGAGGGTTGCTAGAGAGTCCCAAGAGGGTTGCTAGAGAGCCCCTAGAGGATTACTAGACCTTAGAGGGTTGCTAGAGAGCCCCTAGAGGGTTGCTAGAGAGCCCCCAGAGGGTTGCTAGAGAGTCCCTAGAGGGTTGCTAGAGAGCCCCCAGAGGGTTGCTAGAGAGCCCCCAGAGGGTTGCTAGAGAGTCCCCAGAGGGTTGCTAGAGAGCCCCCAGAGGGTTGCTAGAGAGTCCCTAGAGGGTTGCTAGAGAGCCCCCAGAGGGTTGCTAGAGAGCCCCTAGAGGGTTGCTAGAGAGTCCCTAGAGGGTTGCTAGAGAGTCCCTAGAGGGTTGCTAGAGAGTCCCTAGAGAGTTGCTAGAGAGCCCCCAGAGGGTTGCTAGAGAGTCCCTAGAGGGTTGCTAGAGAGCCCCCAGAGGGTTGCTAGAGAGTCCCTAGAGGGTTACTAGACCTTAGAGGGTTGCTAGAGAGACCTTAGAGGGTTGCTAGAGAGCCCCTAGAGGGTTGCTAGAGAGCCCCTAGAGGGTTACTACAGAGCCCCTAGAGGGTTGCTAGAGAGTCCCTAGAGGGTTGCTAGAGAGCCCCTAGAGGGTTACTACAGAGCCCCTAGAGGGTTGCTAGAGAGTCCCTAGAGGGTTGCTAGAGAGACCTTAGAGGGTTGCTAGAGAGACCCTAGAGGGTTGCTAGAGAGACCCTAGAGGGTTGCTAGAGAGTCCCTAGAGGGTTGCTAGAGAGACCCTAGAGGGTTGCTAGAGAGTCCCTAGAGGGTTGCTAGAGAGCCCCTAGAGGGTTGCTAGAGAGCCCCTAGAGGGTTGCTAGAGAGCCCCTAGAGGGTTGCTAGAGAGCCCCTAGAGGGTTGCTAGAGAGTCCCTAGAGGGTTGCTAGAGAGCCCCTAGAGGGTTGCTAGAGAGTCCCTAGAGGGTTGCTAGAGAGTCTCTAGAGGGTTGCTAGAGAGTCTCTAGAGGGTTGCTAGAGAGTCCCTAGAGGGTTGCTAGAGAGTCTCTAGAGGGTTGCTAGAGAGTCTCTAGAGGGTTGCTAGAGAGTCTCTAGAGGGTTGCTAGAGAGTCTCTAGAGGGTTGCTAGAGAGCCCCTAGAGGGTTGCTAGAGAGTCTCTAGAGGGTTGCTAGAGAGTCCCTAGAGGGTTGCTAGAGAGCCCCCAGAGGGTTGCTAGAGAGTCCCTAGAGGGTTGCTAGAGAGTCCCTAGAGGGTTGCTAGAGAGTCCCTAGAGGGTTGCTAGAGAGTCCCTAGAGGGTTGCTAGAGAGCCCCCAGAGGGTTGCTAGAGAGTCCCTAGAGGGTTGCTAGAGAGTCCCTAGAGGGTTGCTAGAGAGCCCCCAGAGGGTTGCTAGAGAGTCCCTAGAGGGTTGCTAGAGAGTCCCTAGAGGGTTGCTAGAGAGTCCCTAGAGGGTTGCTAGAGAGCCCCCAGAGGGTTGCTAGAGAGCCCCTAGAGGGTTGCTAGAGAGCCCCTAGAGGGTTGCTAGAGAGTCCCTAGAGGGTTGCTAGAGTCCCTAGAGGGTTGCTAGAGAGTCCCTAGATGGTTACTAGAGGTCCTTAACTGGTGTTTTATTGTGGCTAGCATCATGCAGATGATTTCATTCACCTCTGAGGAAGACCTGGGAAAGAAATGACTTGATAGATCTTGTACGGTTATCACAGTATGTAAATGTATCTTAACTGCAGATATGTTTCGCCCAAATATACAGGTTACTGAAAAAATATATGTATTTACAAAGCTTATCTATGAAATACTTACATCTTGGCCATTGTTTCCAGGACGGCCTTGTGGTCCGTTTTCTCCGGTCTCGCCCTAAAATTAACATGCAAGTGAATTATAAGGATCATTGGCTATTCTATTTATCAAATCATTAATAATTCATGAGGAGAATCAAAACAAAGAAATATTTAATCACTATTTAGTAATCGGAGGAAGATTTACGAACAAATCTGGCAAACCTTTATGTTGATTAGCTCTTAAAATATTGATTTGCTTAAAAAAGAGTTCGCTGCCTTGACAGTGACATTAGGTAAATACTTTATCATTTGAATAATACTAATTCTAATAACCTTTTCTGTTTGAAAAGTTATACCAAGTTATCAACAGTAAAGTTGTAGCTGGTATAGTTGTTAATAAAATTACTGAAACGAAAGCACTGACCTTCTGTCCTTTGGGTCCATCCTCACCAGGTGGTCCAGCCGCACCAGCATCACCCTACACACATATATTTTTTTTTATATCAGAATAAGTTTATTTGGCGTTGCATTTAAAGGGCTTGTGCAGCGAAAAATAAGTTGGGGAGAGACTCTCTTATTTAAAAGAACTTTTGAAGTTACAAAGATTGACGTTTGCAGCTCTTCCATATCTCACTTCGTTCTTTAGATATTGACAAGATAGATAGATAGATAGATAGAAAAACTTTATTTAACCACGCTAACCCCGTCAACCGAAGCTGATTTCCACAGGGCGTGTATAAAAGAAATTACAAAAGTATAAACTTTAGAATAATTATTTACAAAATATTAGAAATAGTATTAAATAGGTAAAGTATAGTACTTGGTAAGTTAGCCTGCGAACCCTGACGCAATTGCCCACCCCCGATGCCTTCCGCGGGAGGCAACGAGGGCGAGCAAATACGTCTGGGCCCACAGGCTATTGGTAAGTAAGCAACATAACATAATCTATTTACAATTTTTTTGTTTAAAATGTGTGAGCGGCAATTTTCTTTTGGAAACATGACAGAGATTTGCTCTCCCTAATTTCGTTTGGAATGGAGTTCCATAGCTTAGCACCATCATACATAAAACTCTTTTTCATATTATTGGTGCGAGGTTGTGGTAGACAAAGACTACTTGAAATATTCCGAAGTTTATAATTTGTTATATTATTCTTATACGTGAAAAGGTTTGTGAGAGACTCAGGGCCTACTTTATTTAAAGTTTTGTACATCATTCTTGCTTTTGCCTTTTTTCTTATCATATCAAGTGGCTCCCAGCCTAAGGCATATAAAGCAATAGAGTGATCTACATCATTGCTCAAATTTGAAATAATTCGAGCTGCTCTGTTTTGGAGTTTTTGTAGTCGTTTAGATTGTGTTTCGCCAAATACATCCCAAACTTCAGAACAATAATCGAAGTAGGGACGTATGATGGCATTGTATATAGAGATAAGCGTATCTCTATCAGCAACAAAAGGTTTAACACGACGTAGAGCCGAAATTCCTGATGTTATTTTTTTACAAATATTTTCAGTATTAGTCTTCCATGTTAGATGCTGGTCAATTGTTGTTCCTAAAGTTTTGGATTTGTTAACTTGTTGGATTTGTTTGTTTTCAATTAAAATATTTGGTTGAGAATTTGAAACATTCCTTATCATTTGTGGAGAGCCAATTAACATAAATTCTGTTTTAGCCACATTCAAGCTAAGTTTATTGGCCATTAACCAGTTTCTAAGGTTGTCTAGATCAGAATTTACTGCAATCTCAATATCAGTTATGGAGTCGCCAGAGGCTGTGAGATTTGTGTCATCAGCGAATAGTCGAGGTCTTGTAATTTTAAGACACTCGGGTAAGTCATTGATATACAACAAGAACAGCAATGGTCCTAAAATTGAACCTTGGGGTACACCACATCTAATCAATTGTTCTGATGAAATGAATCTATTTATTTGACACTTCTGGTGTCGATTTGAAAGGTATGATTTTAGTAAGCTATGAGCTTGTCCCTTTACTCCATAAAATTCCAACTTTTTAAGCAGAATGTTATGGTCAACAGTATCAAATGCTTTTCTTAGGTCTATAAAAACTAATAAGTTAAACATTTTTTTATCTATATTTACATACCACTCGTTAGTACAGTCTAAAAGTGCTGTTGCTGTAGAGTGGGAATTTCGAAAGCCAAATTGGGTGCTACTTAGTAATCCAAATTCTGTTAAATAGTTGTAAAGTTGATTGTATAAGATTCGTTCCATCAATTTGCTTATGGTTGGTAGAACTGAAATGGGCCTATAGTTTCCAGGTAGATTTCGCTGACCACTTTTGTAAAGAGGTACAACTCTAGCCATTTTCCATTCATCGGGAAAAATGGATAGAGCAATAGCCTGGTTAAAAATATATGTCAATGAATCTGCTATGGCCGGTGCAGCTATCTTAATAATTTTACATGATATCTTATCAATGCCAGTAGCTTTATTGCAAGATAATCCACATTCATCCGACATTTCCGTGATATGCAAATAACATCACTTAGACGTCACACTGTATATTGACTTGTTGGAAAAACATGACTATTCTTGCAATAATTGAAGTAAATCACTTGAAACTTTTCACCATTTCATGTATAGTGTCCTGCAATACACAGAAGCACATGCACAGTTAAGTCATTTCGTTAAATAATCTCAAATTGATATTCAAGATTTTCCAACAAGTCAGTATGCAGTGTGACGTCTAAGTAATGTTATTTCTCACGCTGGGTTGCCGTGTAAGTCTGCCACTGCAAAAAGACAAATGAAATGAAATTTCCAGCGTGAGAAATCTGTTTCTCGCTTCTTTCATACTTCAGCCAGCGAGAAACTCAAATGACATTTTAAACCAATCTCAATATCTCAAGAACGAAGTGAGATAAGGACAAGCTGTAAACGTCCATCTTTATAAATTCAAACGTTTTCTCAAGTAAGAGAGTTTCTTTTGAACTTCATTTTCGCTGAATAAGCACTTTAAAATGTATATATTCTTACACTCGAGATTTTCCTTCACCAAAAATCTCTACAACTGATCAATTTGTAGATATGTTGATGAAGAGTGATTTCAATTACTCATTTGAGTGCGTGAGATTCACTGGGTGCTATTTGTATCATAAAGTACTATTTAAGAAATGGAAAACATTTTCCATGTTTTCATAAAGTTATAGAAACACGACTTGAAGTTTAGAAGAACGAGAAATTGAAATAGGAACAGCAGCTCGTAGCTCGAGTGTTTACACACACTATAATTAATACTGTTTTATTACTAATAGTTCTATCACGTTACATTTCATTAAAGGCAATTAAATCAATATTTTGATTAGCCACCTGAGAATAAAATTCACAAAGATAGACTTATACGATATTTAATGAAACGACTTTGAAGACAGACAGACAAACAGACAGACAGACAGACAGACAGACAGACAGACAGACAGACAGACAGACAGACAGACAGACAGACAGACAGACAGACAGACAGACAAACAAACAAACAAACAAACAAACAAACAAACAAACAAACAAACAAACAAACAAACAAACAAACAAACAAACAAACAAACAAACAAACAAACAAACAAACAAACAAACAAACAAACAAACAAACAAACGTCGTACCTGCTCTCCCTTATTTCCAAGACTACCGGAAGTGCCCAACGGTCCTGGAGGACCAGGGGAACCAGAAACACCTAATGGTCCTGCATTACCACGAGCTCCCTAAAAAACAAACGAAAGCGTTTTTGTATAGGTAGTCGACGTCATGCACAAAAAGAAAACCCTATATTGGCGCCTGATATGTATAAAACAAGCATAACAACATTCTGATACTTACAATGCTGCCAGGGTTTCCATCACGACCATTTTGACCAGATGGGCCAGGAGGGCCCTGGAAGAAAAATACATACAGGCATTGATTTACACACTGTATGGTTCGTTTTGGAACCAAGCAGACTTTAGTATTTTACTCTGTCTAATACCAGACGATTTTACTTGCCAAGTGAGAGCCCTCGGTGGTGAAAGTTAAAGGCACAGCGTCAGGTATTAAATTACCGCTTAATTAATAGTTTTGCGCAAGACAAAAATTATATTTGTGTGCAAAGGAAAGGAATAATATTCTTAAAACGTTGAAAAAGTAAGTCATTAGTGCATTTTCTTACGTACTATTTAGTTCAAGTTTTGACGTGTGTGATATTCACCAAAAATCATGTGAACTTGAATTTGTCCACGAAGTTTTTCAAGTTTGGGTCATGGTGTCACTGTGCCTTTAAGCTGCTCCTTTATGTCATGTGCTATCTCAGTTCACTGCAATCAGCAAATATTTTTTTAACTTTTTACAATTTTTTTTACTATAATTATCTTATAAGATAAATGACATATGATAATTATATGTATATAATTATAATATATGATAGATTGATTGATGACAGATGCTTATACCTACATGTAATAAAATACGTGCGTGACATGTGTGTATAATACTTTAGAATAACTAATTTTATATATAGAGCAATACGTACTCGTGGACCTTCTCCGCCTTTCATGCCATTTTTTCCATTTTCACCCTGAAATTGTTAAAAATTAATTTAAAACATATTTTCATTTCCTTTCAATGAAAATGACTCATGCTGTAGCCGCAGTACTCGTACGAAATCGATGAAAAAGATGACATCTACAAACACCAAATTAGTAATTCATTTTTCTTTTTATTACATTACAATAGGAACAATGAAAAAACACGTAAAAACACGTTGACGTAAATTTTATAAAGGGAACTAATAACTTAATTCCGTAATACAAAGTGTTCTGAAATGATTTTAAAATTCCCCAATTACCCTTTCCCCCTTTGCTCCGGAATCTCCTCTGGGTCCTTGCTGTCCTTGGTGACCCTATGAAACAAAATACGTGTGTAAATATTTTAATTGGTACGTTAGTAACTATGATACTTTCAGCTTGGAGTTTGCAATGTTTTGTTAGTTAGCCAGTTGCAGGTTAGCACCACCACACCAATTTTATCATTACCACCATTATTACCATTAGCATCACCATTACCATTATCATAACCATCACCACTAGCATTACCACTACCATCACCATTACCATCATCACTACCATATATAACCATTATCACTACCATCACTATTACCATCACCACTACCATTACCACTACCATCACCACTACCATCACCACTACCATCACCACTATCATCACCACTACCATTACCACTACCATCACTATTACCATCACCACTACCATTACCACTACCATCACTATTACCATCACCACTACCATTACCACTACCCTCACTATTACCATCACCACTACCATTACCACTACCATTACCACTACCACTACCATCACCACTACCACTACTACTACCATCACCACTACCATCACCACTACCTTTGCCATTACCATCACGATCATTAGCCCATATCTTAATACGACGTAAAACGTAAATTTCGCATGCCGTATGAAAATAGTTTTCAAAAACAAAAAAATGAAATGCGTAAATTAACGTTTATTTGAAGAAATTATAATTTGTGTTAGTTTCCATTTTTCAGTATAACATAAAACAAAGACAAAAATTAACAATGAGTAGTAAATATCATAAAAAGCCGCTCGCCCACGTAGCCAATCAAAGACGAGTTTCTGGAAGGACACTAATCCCAAAAGTGTTTCCAAAGAAACTACATGTAAAATAACTGTCGCCTTTCGTTTAAGCAAAACTAAACTAATAAAGTTTACTAAATAAACCTATCATCTTTAAAGAGCGTTATATATTTTTTCCACAAAAAAACTAATTCCTTCAACAACACATTACATTCTACTAGTCGAACAATGGGAAGGAGCATGGGTGGCTTGTGCTGTTAGGGCGCTGCCTCTCACCAATAGTTAAGCCCGGTTAGACGGGGTTAGTACTTGGATGGGTATGAGTCAAGCTTTTAGACAGTTGGTCTCTCCTGTGCTTACCTCCGATCGACTGCGGTTGACCAACTAGTCGATTAACTTTCAACAAAAGAGCTTTCAACTCCCAGTTGTTTTAATTTAGCTAGAAGTCCAAACGTCACACCTTGTCAAACGTTTTAGACGCAGAACGACCACAATGCATTGCCCGTAACGCAAGTGTCAAAATGACGTCACACTAAGTCTATACCGGTAGAATCTCGAAAGTAGCGGCCTCCTTACTTTCGGTTTTATCCACGTTAGGGGCCGCTTGAATAAGTAAGTAAAGTAAATACGAACTAAATTTGCTGTATTACATAAAACGAATGCAAGACATCCTCTTAATATGAACGTGAAATAAAGTTTTTGGTTTGATTTTTCCTCTTTCCTTCTTTCAAGCCATTTTATCATCATCCATCGTTTTCACTGCCTAACGCGGAAGCGCGCTCTTCAAAAGAGCCACTGCTTGCGGGGGCCGCTGCTTACGAGGGGCCGCTACTTTTGGAGGAGCCGCTACTTTCCGAAATTTTTAAGACATCTGAAATCTGCCGTTACTTTCGGGGGGACCGCTACTTTCGGAATTCTACGGGTATATAATGTTTCGAAGCCCTCTATTTAGAAACGTACCCTGGCTCCAGTTGGACCATTGCGACCTCTGCCGCCCATCAAACCTCTATCACCCTACAGATATCAAAAGATATAAAAATTAATAATAGTTAATCAAGCTAGATATCTTCCTGACTTTCTTTAGCTCTTTAAATGTCAAATCTCACCAACAATGAGTTTTGTACATAGAGAATTTCAACAGAGAAACAAAAAATAACACTTAAACGATTGTTCACAAAGCTCATCGTGGCAGTTTCTCCTTTCATTTACTCATGATTTATTCAATGCAATTTCATGGGAAGAGTTCTTAACATCACGAAACAAAACTTGACGTAACATACACGGTCAAGCTACGCCACTTACATAGCCTTCCGCAAAAGCACACGTAAAAATAGTTAAAAAAAAACACACGAACCCTTGCTCCTTGAGGTCCAGGAGGTCCATTTCGTCCCGTTCTGCCTACATGGCCCTAAAAATAACAAAATATCTGTGAGTCACACAAGAAGCTAATCACAAGATGCAAAGAAGAATTACATCACACCAAAAAGTACTAGCTTGCAAAAAGCACTTACTGCCTCTCCTGCAAAACCGGAAGGACCTTGTTCACCTGGTTCTCCTCGCAAACCCTAACAATAATGATAATGTAGGCCATGTTAATTATAACAACAACGGCACATATTTTATTGTCTATCAACTGAGCCTAGATTCTCGTTTTATTTCAAACTGGGTGGAGTGTTGTGCATGGTCTACACACGTAAAAATCTCACAGCTTGTCAACAGGATGTGTTCGCAACAGACTTGTAGCAAGGCTGGGAACAAGTTGTAACAATGCTGTTCATTCAAGAAGCTGCTAAAACCTTGTTAGCATCAATCTGTTAACAACTTGTTGAGTGCAGAGCGGTAACAGGTTGTTGGAACAATTTGTCATCAGTCTGTTGGGGTCATCAACCTTGTTGTCAAGTTATCAACAACCTGTTACAGACATGTTAACAGACTGGGACAGCCAGTGCGAACACATGACGGTGACAGCCTGTTGAACAGCCTTGTAACAACTTGCTTGCAGGTATGTAACAGCTTGCGCGTTTTTACGTGTGTAGTAATCATACAACGCCGTGTATTTTTTTATTCTCTTAAGGTGGTTTTGGTGTATTTGTTTCTTTACTCTTCAGGTCAAAGTACCTATGAAACGAAAATTAAGTTTCTCTTATTTGAAAGAACACTTAAAATGATAGAGTAACATCTTTTGCAGTTTTTCGTTTCCTTGCTTCGTTCTTGAGATATTTCAGTTTGTTTGATATAAATGTCACATTTTGCAACGTCACACGTGCATAATGAGTTATCGAAAAACGGTATACATACATATATATATATATATATATATATATATATATATATATATATATATATATATATATATATATATAAAACTGCAATAGATGTTACTCTATCATTAAATAAGACAAACTTAATTTTCGATTCATATAAGCACTTTAAGATAAGTTATAAATTAACCTGATATAACGACAGACTCGGTCCTAGGCTTTTCTTTTTTTTAAATAATATTGTGTCCTTACTTGACTTCCTTTTTGTCCCGGAACTCCATTTTGACCTCGTGCGCCAGGACGTCCCTGAAAAAAAAACCCAACATCAAAGGAATCTCAAAAACTACGCAGCAGACAAGGAGACTGGTATGTAGTTGGTTGGTGTTTGTATAGATTAGATTTTATTTAGAACGTCAATAAAAGGTGGATGACTTGTTCGTTAGCGGTTGTAGTGTAGTTGTGAAGCACTTATTGACGACTTATACGTAGGGGCGTACAGAATGAAACTATGGGTGGCATAAGGATTTTTGGTGAAGGAAAATTCGAGTGTAGAATATATACATTTTAAGACCAAACCGGGACCAGTTGCGAAAAATGCAACTACACAGGCCTTCCGGCAGGAATTGAACCCACGACCTTGCGATTCTAGTGCAATGCTCTGACCATTGAGCCACGGAGGGCGTTGCCGAGAAGTTGATCGCGAGTTCTGTATATAATAAGGTGGTAATGCCAGGAGAGAATTGGGTATATTATAAGTAATATTGGGCATTTCACTCGATTACATAGCATGTTCTAAGGATTTTTGATGAAGGAAAATTCGAGTGTAGAATATATACATTTTAAGACCAAACCGGGACCAGTTGCGAAAAATGCAACTACACAGGCCTTCCGGCAGGAATTGAACCCACGACCTTGCGATTCTAGTGCAATGCTCTGACCACTGAGCCAACGGAAGGTGTTGCCGAGAGCTTGATCGCGAGTTCTGTATATAATAAGGTGGTAATACCAGGAGAGAATTGGGTACATTATAAGTAATATTGGGCATTTCACTCGATTACATAGCATGTTCTAAGGAAGGCCTGTGTAGTTGCATTTTTCGCAACTGGTCCCGGTTTGGTCTTAAAATGTATATATTCTACACTAGAATTTTCCTTCACCAAAAATCCTTAGAACATGCTATGTAATCGAGTGAAATGCCCAATATTACTTATAATATACCCAATTCTCTCCTGGCATTACCACCTTATTATATACAGAACTCGCGATCAAGCTCTCGGCAACGCCCTCCGTGGCTCAGTGGTCAGAGCATTGCACTAGAATCGCAAGGTCATGGGTTCAATTCCTGCCGGAAGGCCTGTGTAGTTGCATTTTTCGCAACTGGTCCCGGTTTGGTCTTAAAATGTATATATTCTACACTCGAATTTTCCTTCACCAAAAATCCTTAGAACATGCTATGTAATCGAGTGAAATGCCCAATATTACTTATGGGTCGCATAGGTATTTGTGGTTTGTGAAGTTTTGGTGTATATAGTCCGTACAGTTTTCGTGGTCGTGCTACCGAACGTTAAAAGCCGGTAGTATGCTGACTTAGACTGGCAAATTTTGCCTGGGAACCACAGGCAGCCATTGTTTGACAATACTTGGCCATTGTTCTATAGCAAAATGGCGCAATAACCAGTCCAAACTTGGTAGCTGTATATATGCACAAAACAGTCAGGGTGTCATAGAATGAGAAAATAAAGTTGTAGTGGGACTTCAAGATACAAACAGACGAAGAGAGTTAGAGCATACACGACTAAATTTTACATTGATTAATAAAGAAAACCAAAAATGTCTCCTCGTCAATATCACTTGTCCATTCGACACAAGGATTGACGAAAAAAAGAGAAAAACTTGAGAACTATCAAGATTTGATATACTGTACAGCGTCAATAAAATGTGGAATTATCAGAAGATAACCGTTGTGCCAATTATCATAAAGCTCTGGAGACATTAGCAATAACAATATACCTGTACCAAAATAGCGATAGCAATAACAATAGCAATTACGAATAATAATAATAATAATAATACCAAAAATAATAATAACTAATTTCAAGACGTACGTTCTGACCATTGGCTCCATTAGCTCCTGGTGGACCAGGTGGACCCTAAATAACAAAATAAAAATTACTTAACTTGATACTGTTTGAGTTACCATTGTACTAATACAACGACAACAACAACGACGACAACAACAACAACAACGACAACAACAACAACAACAACAACAACAACAACAACAACAACAACAACAACAACAACAACAACAACAACTTAAAAGAACAACGCCATCTTAAAAGAACAACGCCATCTTAAAACAACAACGCCAACTTAAAACAACAAATTAAGACAACAACGTCAACTTATTAACCTCGAGCGCTTGATCATTACGAAAAAAAATTCAGTCCTCGGTCTTTTAAGTAACAGACCTGCACCTGCGGGCTCAGTCTGTATTGGCAAGACCTTGGTGGTCTGATATCTTCCTATAATGATCGCACTTTTGGTTATAAGAAGTTAAAAACAATTAACCTACCTGGCTGCCAGTAGCGCCTACCCAACCAATTTGCCCCGGACTTCCAGCTGAACCCTAAAAAATAGAACTCCTTTTAATAAAACAGAAACAGAGTAAATTGATGCAAGTGTCTAGCAGCGACCAACATCACAAAAAGAAAATCAAGTGCATGCCTACCGCTGACATTTTAATTTCTATTTCACAAAGAATACTCAGCAAAGCTTATTGTAGTTTCGAATGTGGCTACTGTAGGTTTTTTTTAAAAAAAGGCGGTCCACTGTATTTCGCGTCACAAAATTACCTTCAAACTTTGGTAGCAAAAGTACAGAAATATTTCAATTGGCTTTAAGCCTGGCACACACGCCCCAATTTTTTCCGGAAGTTTATAAACTAAGGAATCTGTCATGACGTCACAGTCTTGTTTTCGTGTAACAAATAAAACATAAAGCTCCGTGCATATGTACTCTTATAAAGGCACGTTTGATGTCATTTGAACACGAAAGAAGTCGAAGTACCTTTGCACTTCTTTCGTGTTCAAATCACGTCAAATGTACCTTAATAAAAAGTACACATGCACAGGAAGGGTATGAGGAAAAAAAAAGTAAACTAAAAGTGGGGTAGTTTTGAAAGTTCGCTAGCTTTTCCCGCCAGGTGACGCCATTCTACGCCACGCCACGTTACGTCATTCATGATCTTCATACTCTTATAAATGCACAGAGCTCAGCCAATCTGAGCGTGCGTAGAGGACAGCTTATTTTATAAACTCCAATATAAACATGGTAATCGACCAATGATAGCGTGTGTAATACGCAACCTGTTTTATAATTTAATTTGTATCTCGACACTGCCTAAACAGCAACATTATTATTTTTATTTATATGTTGTTTTTTGTTTTCTTTTTCCATTTTAAAATTATTAAGTTTGTAAAACAACAATTTAAATTCTTACTTGTTCGCCTTTGCTACCAGCATCTCCTTGTAATCCAACATTTCCTCGTTCTCCTTTAATGCCTTTAAGACCACTTCGACCTGTATCACCTTGTAAACCTTGAGACCCTCTATTTCCAGGATTTCCAGTTTGTCCCTTCTCACCATTTGCACCTTCTTTACCTTTCGCGCCTGAAAGACCAGATTTACCCACTTGTCCCTACATAATAAAAATAATTCAACATAAAAACTGAATATGACTTCGAAAATAAGATAAAAATTAAACCATAACATTGTGGTATAGTGTCATGTAATGTAATGAGACTAAATGTAATTTAGGCAAGGTAAAAAAGGAGTGAATGCTAGTCAGCGGTCACTCATTTATATGTGGGGATGGTCTGAGCTTGACTGGTTTTGCACGCGCAACCTATTTAGTAGATGTGCTGTATTCTGTGGTGTTAAGTAGTTATATACATACAGGTATATCTGTGTGCTTGTGTATGTCTATGAGAATAGACAGACAGACAGACAGACAGACAGACAGACAGACAGACAGACAGACAGACAGACAGACAGACAGACAGACAGACAGACAGACAGACAGACAGACAGACAGACAGACAGACAGACAGACAGACAGACAGACAGACAGACAGACAGACAGACAGACAGACAGAGACAGACAGAGACAGACAGACAGACAGACAGACAGACAGACAGACAGACAGACAGACAGACAGACAGACAGACAGACAGACGGACAGACGGACGGACGGACGGACGGACGGACGGACGGACGGACGGACGGACGGACGGACGGACGGATGGACGGACGGACGGATGGACGGACGGACGGACGGATGCCGAGAGATTTGTAGCAAGTCTAACTCCCAGTACCCAAATACAAAAATTAAACTAAAGCTGGCACTTACCGGAGGACCGGATGGTCCTGAAGTACCTGGTCGACCACTAAGTCCCTAAAATAGCATACCAGAAATTTCAGTAATAAAGTAAAGGTAAGCCAAAAAGATGACATGCTTAATCAAATAAACCGACGTGTAGTTTCTCTGATGAAGTCCTGAGCTCACAGGACGAACACGCTCAGCATAGAAAATTGAATACATGGTGCTTACCTCAAAAGAGAAATTTATTTAGAATTTGTTGATGGCACTTTTTGATAAAATGGTGATGTGATGTCGGTTTGACATTATTCTGTTATTTTCCCTAGTTGATTACTATCTCTTCATAAGATCTTTTTTATAGATTTCATCTTCCTTACCTGGGGTCCCTTTACTCCTTGAACACCCTTCGGACCAGGCTGTCCAGGTTCTCCCTAATTCAAAAAGTTATAGGTAAAATGAAAAATAGTAATGCCAACAGCTGGTATACCAACAGCTGGCTAACGCTGTATATCACTTTACAATTTGTCAACCAAGTTGTTCTCTACTTTTTTTGTTTTTCCTTTTTATGTATTGATCACGACCCGAAACGAGAAGAAGAGGACAGTAAACATCTCAATTTGAAAATTTGATTGCACAAACATCCTCTGCATTTCTTGGAACTACAGCGAGAACTATCGATAGAAATATAAGATAACTTGTGCTTAAGACTTCGCAGACATGTAAGAACTGTTGCTGTCTAACAATGTAGTTATACATTCCTCTCAAATAAAAATTCGACTACTACAGGTTGAAATATTCTTACGCCCACATTTAATGTTAAAACTATTTAGATCTATATTGTCTTACATCGGACATTAACAATAGACCAACCGTTAATGTTAGTAATTAAACATTTTATATACAACCTTATTTAACTAATTTTTTTACAACAATGGCCTTTTCTGATGAAAACCTTTTTATTCCCGTAAATTTAAACTCAGATATATCTATGAATTATGTTCAATCAGTGTACCAATTATTTCTCCTATATTTTTAACTCACATCCTTGCCATTATATCCGTCAGCTCCAGCATCACCATTGTTACCCTAATTGGTTAGAAAATAGAACACACTGAACGATAAGTAGAGTGGTAATACGAGAAAAAAATTTACGTAACTTTCCTCAAAACAAAGTAATGTCATAATGCTAGCAACGTTAGGTGTATTAAACTATACCAAGGATCAACATGTCCAACGACACAAAAAAATAAATAAGGGCCGGACTGTTGACACATGTATTTAAAATTGCAAATTGCTCGGTAAATTTGACAAGAAACTCGTTGTTAGGTGTTTTATATCCGGTAAACGAAGAGATTTCCATCTTCAGTTTGTCCGTTTATTTTCCCGTCGTTAAAACAAGAAAGTCGGACGACAAACTACCAGACGGTCCAGATCCGTCAAAATCCTTCAGTCAGAAGCCTTTCGTCTTCTAATATGAATAATTTATCGAGTTATAACGACATTTGGAAAAGGTTGATAGAGACACTCTACAGAGAACTGGGCTACGCCTAGCTTCTTTACGATTTCCTCGTCAAAAATGAGCAATATTGTTGAAACAAGGAAAAACAATATTGTTAAGACCAAGGCAATGATGAACAATATTATCGGTTGGTCCGACAAAATTGCTCATGCATGATAACAATCTTTTTTGAGCATTGTTCAGGCAACATGCAACTTGTAAGATTTCTTGTAAAAAATGTTTTTGTGGCCTTCTCAAAGGAAACTTAGATATATGACTAAAGATAAATTCATAATTAAACTTTCACACTAAACTTTCACACGAGTGACACGACAGCTATATACAAAGAATGCAACACACAACACTTACAGTTGGACCAACTCTGCCGGTTTCTCCTTGATCACCAACCAATCCTCTTTGTCCCTATTTTATTTAGAGAAAAATGTAAATTATTGGAATGAACAATTTAAATTACTGGTACTTGAAACCATAACTAGTCTATTGAGAGATGATCTAGAAACTCAGCAAAAGCTACCAATTTCAATCGCTCAACCGTGTTATTTAAATATTCATAAGCGAAAAACAAAAAAAGTTTGTGCATGATGAGGACCGTCTTAACATAAAATTACAGCTCATTATTGGCGCTTTGAAGATTGCCAAGTTTCCAGAGCATATCCTGATTGACTCTGTTGAAACTTGAAACCAATATCATTCAAGAAATATTTCTCTTGCCTGTTCTCCTTTTGACCCTTGTGTTCCCTGACGACCACGGTCTCCACGATTTCCCTAGGATAGCAAAAATTACAGGTAGTGTTAGTTGTAACCAGGGATTGTTATGTGGTTTTTTTTACTATAAACGGCTTGTTTACATTAAAAATATGAGATAAATGTGTAGACCATTTCAATAAGTACAGACTTCATCATTTTCCACAACCACATCCACCACTAACTTCAATCAACCACATCACATGCACATCCACATGTACATCCACATCCACTTGCACCATCCACATCAACCAAGCACATGTACATCCACATCCACCATCAACATCTACTGTCCACATCCACAGCCACATCTACATGCACATCCACCATCCACACCCACCATCCACACCCACTATCCACATCCACCATTCACCATCCACCATCCACATCCACATTCACCATCCACATCCACCATTCACATTCACCATCCACCATTCACATCCACCACCAACATCCACATCCACATCAACATCAACCAAGCACATGTACATCCACATCCACATCAACCAAGCACATGTACATCCACATCCACATCAACCATCAACATCTACTGTCCACATCCACAGTCACATCTACATGCACATCCACCATCCACACCTACTATCCACCATCCACACCTACTATCCACATCCACCATCCACCATTTACCATCCACATCCATCCACATTCACCATCCACCATCAACATCCACATTCACCATCCAGCATCCACATCAACCATGCACATTCACTATCCACATTCACATCCACCATCAACATCCACCATGAACATCCACAATCCACCATCACCATCAACATCCACCATGAACATCCACAATCCTACATGCACCATCCACACATCCTACATGCACCATCCACACATCCGCCATCCACATCAGGAGCCGTATCCACATGTAACATGTATAGACCCTTTACGTTAATAAGTATAGGATACATAATTTTCTGCAACTGATGTCGAAATCTTTTCAATTTGCCTTTTGAACTTAGATTCTTGTTCAATAGAAATCCAAGCTGCGTTTGACGTCAGGTTCAGAAAATGATATATTCTGTACTGATGTACTCTGTCTATACGCACGCAAACACATGCATACGTATATATATTTATACAAACATGGGTTTCTCGTAACGTACATCAGGACCCGCAAGACCAGCTTCACCAGGTTCTCCAGGCTCTCCAGCTGCACCCTAATTAAAATTAAAATTAACTGTAAAGATCTGGCATTTGAATATGGGGTTAGCAATTAACGAGTAATGTTCACATCAACCTATAGATATTTCAGCAGTAGACTCTAACTCCCCTTCGTCCAAGATCATATGTAGTTTATAGTTTTACGTGTCGAAGCTGCAGAGCTTCGTATGTCAGAGAAACACACTTACATACACATGTCCCAGACCACATGGGAATTTCACCTCTTACTGGTAAAAAGCGGACTAACCCCCTTCCACTAGCATTCTATCTCATTTTATATTCTATTGTGATTTTATTCTAACATTCTATTGATTTTAAAAATTATCTCTTCTTGTTCTTTTGAGTTTTAAACTCCTCTTACGCGTAGTAAAGGTAATATTTTACGTGTAAAGTTTGTAGTTTGGAGCGCCGCCATTAAAGTGGCCAAGCTTGAGAAGAATGAGTCAAGGAAGCCTATGATGTCATAGACTCATAACAACAATAATAAGATTAAAACTAGATAATTTATTTCCATTGCATTAGCAGTTTAAACAAAAATTCTTCTCCAACACATTTATTAAAATGATTTCTCATAATTTAGTTGTTTTCAATATAGTACTTATCATATTACATACCGGTTCTCCAGGATTCCCTTCTCGGCCTTTGTTACCTTTGTTACCGGTTTGTCCCTAAAGAAATGAACCAAACAAGTTATTTGGGAATAACTTAGCCTAGTGCTCAACTTCTTTGCCACTTGTCAGACGATCTTATCCACCTTTACACATGCTTTACAACTTTGAGAGTTTATATAGCTCAAACACTATACAGCAGATTTGCTTAAAGTTTTCAGTTAATGCTCCTGTCGTGCTGATCTGTTCAAAACCGCTGAAAGATTTCTTGCTTCATAGACACTTTAAGAGATGGTTCATGGTTCGGTAAGCTTCATAGATAAACACGAAAAAAGTGCAAGAGATGCTCGAAGCAACCAAGCCAAGAATACGGCCTTTTCTCACATTTTTTCCTGCCCTTTCAACACTTCAAAATACCGTTTGCGAAGAATAGAAATTACAGAAACATATCTTGACTGAGTCAAGTTTTGTTATTTATGAAATATTACATGAAAATAAACAAAAGATCATTACATACAGGTTCTCCTGGTGCTCCGGTATCTCCAGGTAATCCAGGATCACCTCTGTCACCCTATAACATAAAAACAACAATATATATATGGCTTCACTAGGATTTGTGGGAGTTTTAGTTCAGTTGTGATAGTTGTGCAGTTGAGTTGTATTTGTAGTAGTTGTGGCATTGGCGATAAAACTGAAAGTACTAGTCGTAGTTGTAGTTCACTCTAGTTCCTTCCTGAATGCGCCAACCAGAAATGGCATCTTTATGATTTTCTCTCTCTATAACACCAGATTATGATTTTCTCTATCTAGATACAGCGGCCATGTTGGAGGAAAACAGGCTATGCAGCAGCAGCGGGAATTTAAACTGCATGCGCGAGAAAACTAACACGCATTTTGCTGCTTCTTTTCAAACAATGTTATTTCCTATACTCAATTGACATCTATTATAATCATATTGTACAAATAATTTTAATACAAGTTTATAGTACCTCTTGTCCTGGACCTCCAGGTGCTCCAGGTTCACCAGGTGGACCCTAAAAATGATGAAGTCAGATGTTTGTAAGTCCTCAATTACAGTATGACACGGCATAATTCATGTATTTAATATGAAGTTTTGTAATAAAACTAATAATTTACGAGGTGATTTACGCTAAGTGTTTTGAATCTGATAAAACGTGTACTGCGAATGGTTTGAAAAGCTTAAAAAAAAACTTAGAAAACTTAAGCTAAAGTTTATGTAAATCACTTAAATGCTGCAAAGTCGTAATTTTTCAAAAAACACTATTTTGGTGGGGGGAAAAATTAAAAGTCGATACATTTTAAGTAATTTGTCCCAGAAAAATCTCATTTTTCACGTTCTAAAAAACATATTATAACAAAGAAGTACTTTGATTAATTCTCTCTTTCTAACGCAATTTTCACCCCGAAAAATAGCCGCCCCTTGGGAGTAGCCACCCCCGTAAGTAGCTGCCCCACAATGCTCCAAAATCCGTAAGTAGCCGCCCCACAATGCTCCAAAATCCGCAAGTAGCTGCCTCACAATGCTCACAATGCTCCAAAATCTGCATGGAGCTGCCCCACTGCTCCAAAATCCGTAAGTAGCTACCCCACAATGCTCCAAAATCCGTACGTAGCTGCCCCACAATGCTCCAAAATCCGTAAGTAGCCGCCCCACAATGCTCCAAAATCCGTAAGTAGCTGCCCCACAATGCTCCAAAATCCGTAAGTAGCCGCCCCACAATGCTCCAAAATCCGTAAGTAGCCGCCCCACAATGCTCCAAAATCCGTAAGTAGCTGCCCCACAATGCTCCAAAATCCGTAAGTAGCTGCCCCACAATGCTCCAAAATCCGTAAGTAGCTGCCCCACAATGCTCCAAAATCCGTAAGTAGCCGCCCCACAATGCTCCAAAATCCGTAAGTAGCTGCCCCACAATGCTCCAAAATCCGTAAGTAGCTGCCCCACAATGCTCCAAAATCCGCAAGTAGCTGCCCCACAATGCTCCAAAATCCGTAAGTAGCCGCCCCACAATGCTCCAAAATCCGCAAGTAGCCGCCCCACAATGCTCCAAAATCCGTAAGTAGCCGCCCCACAATGCTCCAAAATCCGTAAGTAGCTGCCCCACAATGCTCCAAAATCCGTAAGTAGCCGCCCCACAATGCTCCAAAATCCGTAAGTAGCCGCCCCACAATGCTCCAAAATCCGTAAGTAGCCGCCCCACAATGCTCCAAAATCCGCAAGTAGCTGCCCCACAATGCCCCAAAATCCGTAAGTAGCCGCCCCACAATGCTCCAAAATCCGTAAGTAGCCGCCCCACAATGCTCCAAAATCCGTAAGTAGTTGCCCCGGCTACTTTTGGAACTTTATGGTATTGGCATCTAAACTGGCCTTAACAGTTCTATCAAAGGTTACATTGAAGTTTACCCTTTTACAGGGTAATCGTACATTTTGTCCCTATTTATTTATTTTACTCTGGCTAACGGCACACAATTTTACTTGTCAACTGGAGACCTCTTGCAGAAACTTGCCTGTTAAAGAATTAACAAGGCACGTGTTTATTTGTATATATATATCAGTATTGGTATGAACTTACCGGTGGTCCAGCTGGACCAGGAACATAATGTAATTCATTTGGACCAGGACCTTTACCACGGATTGAAGGCTAAATAATTTTATAAAAGAATAAATGAGTAACAAGATGCACAGCAAGAGGCCATGCATTATAAAACTAGACAACAGCATGCTGACATGATATCTCATGTGACAGAAACATGCAGACAAACCTCATTTTCTATTTATGTTTTAAATAGTTTTTAAAACAAAAAATGAAATAAAGAAATAACCAAATACGGTACATTAAAGCTGATACCATTCCTACCTGAGTGGGCCAAAAACGTACCCCTAAGGACCTTTATTATTTGTAAATGATATTGGGCATTTCACTTTAAAAAGAGCAAGTGAAAATGTGGTAAACTGCAGAGATTTTTAGTAACAGAAAACTGATGTTTCGAGTGGAGGGCTCCGTTCGAAACGTCAGTTTCCGTTACTAAAAACCTCGGCAGTTTATTACATTTTCACTTAAGTTGCCCTGTTTAAAACATTGCCTACGCATCACTCTACATTTTTACACTCCCTGTTATTCAGGCTACCTGTTATTCGACAACAGAACTTATGATTCTGTATAGTTTTATTCTGTGGACAGCGCGTGCAGAAATCTGTGTCTGGTATTTCCCTTGTTATCTTGCAAAAATAACCCCTTGCTCCCCTTTCAATGTTGATAAATGAATGAACTGGATAAAAATGTATTGTGAGATGCAACATTGCCCGGAAAATGGGGGCCGGGGGCGTAATGGGGGGGGGGGGGGGGGAAGAATGTGTATGAACATTAATTTGTTTGTTTAGAGTGGACTGTCCACTAACTTTGGCCAGGATTGTCTGAGAAAAAACAAGATAAAACATTTGGAAATTTCACTTGTCACAAGGCTTCCGATGTAATATTTCAAACGTGACAGTGGCTTTCGTGAACAAATTCACTGTTTAGTGAGCTTTAACAGCGAATCTGTGGGATAAGAAGTTTTTGTAGACCGTCTTTTCAGGTCGCATTTTTTAGTCTCAACAATTTAATGACTATTTTGTGCACGTTTACTTTTCTGCTGATGACTTTGGTTTAAGTTGCTAATTAATTCCGTCACAAATTGCCTTTGTCAAAACAGTAGAATTGCGTTATCAGATTAGAAGATATTTAATTGCACTCAACATCGAATACCGGCGCGATCCCCTGACTTAAATCCAATCGAAAATATTTTCCATACGGAGCCGTAGAAAAAACAGTTAGAAGAAGAAGCGAAACATTTGCGTATAACAAATGAGCCATTTCAGGCTTTTCAGGACAGTCTTTCGGTGTTTGGATAACTTGAGTGTTGACCTCATTGGCCGCACAATCCAAAGTAAGCGCATTGCAACAATATTATAAGTCGAAAAGGAATAAAGCTGAAATACTAAATTAAGCTAACGTGCCATGCCATGTTTAAAATAAAAAAATAATAAATAACTTTAGTGTCACACTATGAGTAATCATGGTTCACAGAAGATTAACAAACATTCTGGACGTTAGTAAGAATCTGATAATTTATGGAGCATCATTTTTTAACTTGCACCCTATGCTGTTAACAACATAACTAAACACAATTAAGACAGTTAAATAATTCTGTATTATACTTAATAACCGAGATTGAGGACTTTACAGTAAAATATCAAACCGAGGTCTTGC